>CM067374.1:80733585-81103881 GCA_034401795.1 Chaetoderma sp. LZ-2023a
ATCCAGCGGCAGAATAGCTGGTGTGTGCGGATGTAGGTGCATGTGGGTGCAGGAGGAAAAAGTGGCAGCAGGTGGCTTTCAGTTTTTTCTGGCCTGCGGTCGAGCGAAGCTCTTTTTAGGCATCTCTCTCTTTCTGCCCATCCCTCAGGTGCTTGTGTGTCGAGGGAGGGATGGGAGCGAGAGAGGATGTAGCATGGATAGACCGGACGGGTACCTACCGTCCCAGCCAAGCTGGGTACGGAATGGCTATTCCGGATTATTTCCAAACATGCCCCCCCCCCCTGAGTAGGATAGTACGCGTATATAAGCCCTATAGGAGAGGTTTTCGTTGAAAACGGCTAAGTCTATTAAAATGCGTGGTGTGCATGCTCGCGCGTCAGAGCTTCCCTGACAACACGTCTCAGAATTGGAAGCAAGTTCATGTTCAAAGTGTACTGAGTTGGTACTAGTGAATATCTTAAACTATATCGTCCTAGTTATTCTTGGTTCCGATCAGGACCGGAATAAAACGAGGATTACGGAACTTTTTACTATTTTAAAATGGCTGAGTTATCCACGAAAATCCCGTTAAATTATTTTCAAAAATTGCTTTTGACATCGTAATCGCGTGTATGCATAAATAGATAAAGAATGTGCTGTGCACATGATAGCCACGTCACCACTTCTAGCTGCACGCTGATTGGCTACTGCTAGGCCACTGATTGGCTGAGGCACCTACCTCTGACGTCACGAGTAGTATAAAAGGGGTGAAAAATCGAGAATCAGGAGCATCACCGTTGTGGAAGCTGGCCCGCGCAGGACTGCTGGAGCATCGGGATAGACATGTGTAACTGCAAACCTACGGCGATACCTGCATCATTCGGTGCCATTCAGATTTCAGCTCATCTGCGGTGGTAAGGAGTCCTTGGCTTCCACAGTTTTTTGATACCCCCAGATGGCCGTCCAGGGGGTAATAAACTAAATTAATGTAATAACTCCCGCATCCAGACCTTTCTAAGGGAGTCTTTCCGTGGAAGGGCCGTGCGGGCCATTCGTCTATGGAATGTAGAGATGATGGTGATTCTTGGTGGATGACTCACTGGATCTACCAACCACACTGAAAAGTGGACTTCAACTTCCGCACTGCATGTCGTGTGTGATATAATTGGTGCGCCGCAAGAGCTATGCAACGTATCCCACACCATGTGCATGTATATATATATATATATATATATATATATATATATATGATTATTTACAACCACGCTAAGCGACTAGCTAGTGGACATTTCCTGAACTGTACTGTTTCACTGTCCTGAGAGTGTATTGTATCCATCCTGCCTGGAGAAGTCAGCTTGTGGAGACCTGCCTGCGGATACCTGCCTGCAGAGACCTGCATGCGGAAATCTTTCCAGCAGCAGAGAACGTGTCATCTCGCGCTATTTATATGTTAGCACCTCAATTTCAGTAACTCATGCACTTGTTCGGTACCAATGACCAATAGGTATACTATTGAACGTTTAATTATATTTTCGTATATGATACTGATGACTAATAGGCACCTTCCCAGTCTTAGGACTACATTCTTATAATTTCTGTTTTACTATGAATATTATCCTTATTTTACTGTGGGTGCTTTCAACTAGCAGCACCGTTAGGTCCAATGACTCATGATACTTATTGTAATCACTTATTTATTCTGACTGTATTTATCGTGTGCATCCGTTAATTGTGTATATGGCAGTTAGCCATTCAGTTGATATGTTTTGTTTATTTATAAAAACTCTGGAACGCAGTACACTAGGAAATACGATACACCAACATATATATTCGCATCACTATATTCCCGCCAGCATCAATTTTACACTGAGGTCGCTGATCATGCTTTAATTGCTCGAGCCTGACATGTTACCGACTAAACCTGGCTCTGTAGCTCGATAGGATAGGTTTAAAGTGATTAGGGACAATTTCTCCGTTTAGAGATGCATAGTGTATGCCTCTTTTCCAGCTGTTGTGGCAATGTAGCCCCACGCACCGGCAAGGTTGTGTAAAATTGGCCAGTTACCTATAGGGCCTCAGATATATATCGAGTTATTGTCTCTTTCCATAATTGTCTAGATTGACACATTGAACGGATCCGACCCTGGGAAACTATTGGAGGTTTCCGAGCGGTGATAGTTAAAGTGTTGATTTACCTATACCTCCCCCGTATCTTTGTACCTTCCGGAGAGACGTGATACGGGATCCACAACCCCGAGATCCACAGCTAACCAGCCTTCCAGTCCGATCGATAGGAACATCATGGTGGACCAACAAATGATAGGTTGGATTGTAGCAGAAGGCATAAATAAAGCGGCAACTACCAATACAATAAATTTGGAACTACATAAGGTGGTGACCTGGGAATTCTTCGGAAATCGTTCGTTCCGTCTTCATGTAAACCAGTGTGCATCACATTAATTACGGCTTCATTAGGATTTTCAGCACTTAGCATTTTCTGTTGAACAAAAGAGTGGCCATTTTTTCCAGCTCTTTTCCTCTGCTTCGGCGTTGAAGGCATTTTCCTGTGACTCTCGCAACAACAATATTTTCTGTGTGTGTGCGTGCGTGCATGCGTGCATGCGCGCATGCATGCGTGCGTGTGTTAAGGGTATAATAGCTTATATTAGGCTACCTAGTGACTTCATTGCGGAATTCTCTCTTGCGGGGATACCTCCACGGATTCAAGGATCTGTGGCGAAACCATGTGGAAAGAACACCGGATAGCTCTATGTTGTGTATTATTGTGCTCATTTAGTGTCAAACGAGTGATCTTGTTTGTATAGTGCTTACTAAATTTATACTGTTTAATTAACATCTAATCCATTTCCCTAAATTAGAATGGACAGACATACCGGTGACACAAATAGTTGGGATGACACCATGTGGTTTAATCTCGGTGGCAATGGTCGCACAGCTTCACTGGAACATCAGTGTTCCAGCGGCTCTAGAGGCTGGTCTTTGTACCTTCCGGAGAGACGTGATACGGGATCCACAACCCCAAGATCCACGGCTAACCAGCCTTCCAGTGCGATCGATAGGAACATCATGGTGGACCAGCGTGTACCCCTGTGAGCTACAAGTGGTGCCTGATGTGGGGCTCGAATGAGAAGCGAACCCACGCCAACACTCAACACCTGTGACTTTCAGTCTCCTTCATCCGACAGTCAGCTCTCCCTCGACATGGAAGTATCATCATATGATGGACGTACTGCTCGAATGCTCACCGAAAATGTCAATAATTTCCCCGGTGCTGGACAGCCAGCACCGCCTAAACACAAGTTTTCACCGATCAGCGTGGGGACATTCCGTGATGCCTTGCAGGCAGGAACTCAATAAATCAACTTATCGAATCTCCGTGATAGGCCACTACCATCTACGCCTGATCACGGCTGAGACCCCCACAGGGGCAACAACACCCCTCACAATCATTTTGTTCACCAACATCATCAATGGGTGACCAGTGGCCGGACCATACCCAGCATCCCGCCTTTTCATGCGTCTTCACACTACTACCCAGCAGTGCCGCGTTACGAACCAGAGGATGTGGCTACCTTTCCAGCAATACATCAGGAGACCTACACATCACACACATCATCCACGTCAGTCACCTGCACCACCTCTGTATGAGGAATATCTGTCGCATCAACCATTAGAACGTCCACGTCGTCTACATAGCATGAATCCACCCGTCTATAGACCTACACCTGTCTATGGACCCACATCAGGGCGGTATTCAGCAGAACCTATCCCCCACAGCATCAGCGACGGGAATCACCTTCACGAACACGGCATCATCAACATCGTCAGGGACATCGACGGGAGACACCACCACCACTGGCATGCCGACCAGCATCTGCATTCTCATCTGTTTCTCCAGCACCACAACCAGGTTTCACGCCCATCACTTCTCCATGGGGACATGACCGGATCATTCTCCACCCCCCCCCCCCCCCCGAGTTTAGCAGGGAGACTGATTGGGATAATTACAAAGTGCCATTCGAAATAATAAGTCATACCAACCGGTGGAGTAATCGTCAAATGGGAGAATATTTAGTCGCAAAGCTGTCCGGAATAGCTCTACAGGTCCTGGCAGACTGAGGCAACGACTACACACCATCATATACAGAACTGGAGAACCTGTTGTCGGAAAGATTCGGCGACACAGCCCTCGGGGAAACAAGTTGATTACAGCTCAAAAACTTACATCGATGCTTGGAGGAAACACTACCGGAATTAGCTAGTCGCATCGGTTGGTTAGTTACCCATGCCTATCACAGCACAAATCTCGAGGATGTCATCCACTTACATCTCGACACATTCATCGACGCATTGAGCGGAGAACCCGCCTTGAAGGAAAATTTGTTTCTTACAGAGCATGGTAGCCTCCAACAATTAACGGCCACCGCAGTTCGTATCAAGAACTTCTTGGAGCGGGAAAAACAATCGCCGCCAACTTCATCCTATAGATGAAGTCAATGATGTAAATCTCGCCGCCACCACCAACGAATCAAACACTGCAACCGCTACTACCTCAAACTCTGACCAACATGCGCAACAAGAACAAAGTACCAGTCAAAATCACGCATCTGGAGGAAGGGGGCATGGCCAATCCCATCATGGGGGCCACAGCAATGCCCCAGGATGCGGGAACCAGCATAATAATAACAACCGACAAAATATTCATGATAGGTTAGAAAAGATTACTAAACAGATCTCCGTACTCACCAATCTGGTCACTACACTCAGTACAACAGTAGCTACACAATCCACCACCCGATCAGCCACTACTACAGCTTCAGCACCGCCACCAAACATGTGCTTTGGATGTGGTCAGCCAGGCCACTGGAAGGATAGATGCCCTAATCGACCTCAATCAACGAGTCCGACCGCTGACCAACGCACCCCACAGCCTGAGAATCCATCAGACTAGCAAGGGCACTGATTACAGAGTCGCTTCGGTGCCCATACACACAACCTGGCTCAACGGCAGCCTCTGAACCACAACGTCAGGCGGCCATTACTAACATTCGCTCTTCTACTACACCATGCATGCACCAGCACTCGGCTTCCTCTATGTCGGTACCAATGATGCCCACCACATCCGCAGCACTGACATCTTCCCTCTCCGGAAAATGTGACCCCGCAAATTTCACTTCTACTCAACCTTCTTTCCTATGTAAAATGGCAGTGGTGGGATGTAGCACCTCCACTAAAACAACGTTTCTACAAGCACCACAACCCACCGCCAAGGCACTTAGCACCCGGTGCCCTTTGGTGGTAGCAATTCACAAGTCCTTACAGCATCACCTACAATGTCCACCAGCTGCAGCAGTGATTCCGAAAAGAGCACACGTTCCACATCATGGGTCCGCAAGAAGAAGCATCGTTCAAAGGATGGAAAACTACCACGCCGTCACTGTTTCTTCTGCGCTTCACCCAAACATTCCATGATGCACTGTCTGAAGTGGTTTACACAGGTAGCCCTCACCCGCGAACACGAAAATTCTAACCGCACTTCTGTCTACACTAACTCAGCATACACGCAACCAGCAACAACGCCACCGCCATTGCTATCCCCAACTCCGTCATCGCCTAAGCAACAGCAGCAGCAGTGACGACGGGTTGGCCCTTTCCACACTCAGCCACCAATTGCACTCAAGGAAGCAATTCAGAAACAAGCGGACTATATACAGCATGATACCGCGCCACCACCACTAACACAAATGGTATCATTGGAAACTGTTCCGCAGGTCCACCGTAAAGTAATATATAAGTGTGCCTGCCTGTTTAGCGGTGTTTCCACCAGTGCCACTGTGGACACTGGAGCTTCCATCGCTTATAGGAGAGCATCCCACCTCATAAAAAGCCACCTCTTAAGTCGACAAACATATTTGTGCAACCAGCTACGGGAGCCGATGTCCCCATGGCTGGTACAGTAAACCTCGTAATACAAATATAGAAGATGCAATTCATTCAGCGAGTTGTCATACCCTCTATTCAAAACGATGCCCTGCTTGGTTCTGATTTCCTCAGTGCCAGCGAAGCCATCATACATTGCAGACAACAGGAATTAGACATACACGGCCGACGGATACCTCTTGGACCGGATTCATCACTGTACGATACATGTGCAGTGATTTTAGCGTCAACAGCCACAGCTGATCCGGGACAGGAGAAGATCTTATGGGCCACCACACCACAGTTAGGAAACAACACTCACATAGCCATGCTGGAACCCGACCCTGAATATGCATGCCTATAGAGTACCGAGTAGGTACTCGTAAATGCTTATAATTCATCCGTTCTCGTTCTGCTTTGTACGGATTAGGACCAGAATTAAACGAGCTTTCTAAAACTGTAAACCATTTTAAAATTGGTTTAGAAATGGTTGAGTTATTGTAGAAGTTTCTAGCTAAAATATACCTAGAATATTGCTATAACGTTGTAATCGCATGTATATATTAAACTAAATACAGAGTGATTTTGTACACGTGATCGATACGTCACTAGTATACTAGCACGCTGATTGGCTGGCGCTCGCCTGCTGATTCGCTGAGGCGCCCAGCTCCGACGTCACAACGAGTATAAAAGGGGTGAAAATCGAGGATCAGGAGCATCGCCGGGTTGGAAGCCGGCCCACGCAGGACCTCTGCACCATCAGGAGGATGGATGTAACCTGCTGACCTACCAGTGATTCTCACTTCTACCGGTGTCTTACAGAACCCGGCACATCCGCGGTGGTAGGATGTCCTCGGCTTCCACCAGTTTTTGTATACTCCCGGATGGCTATACGGGAGTAATAAACTAATTTAAAGTTAGACCTTCCGCATCCGGACTTTCCCAACGCAACTTCTGCGGGAGGGGCCGTGCGTGCCCGGGATGTGATCCTACATGATGTAGAGCCACAGTGATTCTTGGTGGATGACTCGCCGGATCTGCCGACCACGTTGAAAAGTGGACACTAAATTCCGCACTGCATGTCGTGTGTGTTTAATTAACTTTTGGGCACAGTCTGGTGGAATTTTGCTAAGTGCGCCGCAAAAGCCATGCGACGCATCTCGCACCGTGTGCCAGTTTATGTAACTACGTTAACTTTATAAGCCCTTTTTACTTATGAGCAAACCTTTAACTTTACTACTTGCATTGCCGGATGGCAAACTTTCTCACTTCCACATAAATTGTGATTTTGTTACAGAGACTATCTAATAGATGTTACTTCACTGCCCTGCTTCACTGTCCTGAGTTTGTACCATATCTACCAGAATAGCCAGATTTAGTCGATCACATGTCAGGCTCGAGCAATGTGAGCATGAACAGTGACATCAGTGTAAAATTGATGCTGGGGGACAAGTGATGCGGATATAATGTTGCTGTATATTATAGCCTAGCGTACTGCGTCCTAGAGTTTTTATATAAACAAAACAGAATAACTAGGATGGCTACTTGCCATATACATAACTAACTATCACAGTGTCAACAGTAAATCAGGTCATAAGACCGTGCGGTGCTCGTTAGTTATAAGCACAAAAATAAGGATAATATGTACAGTAAAAAGATATAAACTATAATATGCGGGCTTAGACGACCGGGAAGGCACCTATTAGTAATCAGTACCTATAACGGAATGAATGAATAAATAATAGTACAATACTATAGTTACTTGAGTACTTATTGATCATCGGTACGGAAACAAGTTAATAAATCACTGAAGATAATACGTTCCCGTTGAGGAACGCGAGATGGCACGATCTGAAGTTGCTGGGAAAATCTCCGCAGGCAAACTGTTGATGCGGCTCACTCTTATAGCGGTGAAGAAGAACGGCTGTAGTCGGATGTCCATTAGATAGTCATAATAACTAATACAATAATTTAAACAGTATGTTAGAAAGTGTCCGTCTGGTAATAGTAGTTTGAAAGTTGCCCGTAACATAGAGGGCTACAGTTGTAATTAAACATTGCCTGTACAAAACTGGGTACACCGTACATGATACATTGCATAGCTCTTGTGGTGTACCAGGCAGAGTTCCACCAGACTGTGGCCTAAAGGTTAATTAACCACATGAGATGCTGCACGGAAGTTTGAATACCACTTTTCAGCGTGGTCTGGAAGATCTGACGAGTTATTCACCAAGAATCACCACTTGTTCTACTTGCTGGGATGGCTCCTCTGAAGTGTTGGTAGTGAGGAAGTCTATTCTATTTATTTAGTTGCCCCCGGATGGCCATCATATGGCTGACAAAAACTATGTGATGCAGATGTCGATTACTTACCAAAGCAGAACTGAATTCCGAAAGGCACTGCTGTGGCTAGTAGGGAGCCACAGTCAATAAGCAGTTGCCCACGTCTAGCACTGCTCTGGCCACATAACCTACCACTTGCTCTCTCTCGCCGAAGTATGCTCTCGATTCTTGATTTTTCGCTCCTTTTATACTACTCGTTACGTCAGAGGCAGGACGCCCAGCCAATCAGCTGGGGGATCTGTAGCCAATCAGCGTGCAGCTAGTAGAGGTGACGATGCTATCACGTGATAGGCGCATTCCCCATTCATTTTATACATACACGCGATTACGATGTCCCAGTAATATTTTGAAAATAATTTCAAGATTCAAGATTCACGGTTATTTATTCAATAATTCCAAGATAAACATATTCATGAGTCATACCAGGTTGTCCACCGAAGGCATTGCCTATTGTTATGGTGGACACCTTACACACATATATACAGGTATATATAAATTAGACAAGACAACTTACATAAACAATTAAAAATTCAGGCATTAGATTTACAACTTCCTTATTAACCTTTGACCCTTGATCCAAATAAACAGTTTAAATTTCAAAAAGGAAATATGTCAATTCGCAGGTCAAGTGGAGACCACCCCCTCCCAACCCCGGAGAGTTCACCACTGCAATGACCGGTGAGCCAGTGAGCCATTTAAGGATAACTCGACGAGAATGGAGTGAGTTAAAGAAATCACATGCACCAACTCAGTGCACTATATGTACACGTTCTCTCCCAACGCTGACACATGTTGTCAGGCCAGCTCTGATGTGCACGCATGCGTGCTACATGATTTCATGGACGTAGCCGGTTTATAGAAAACCTCTCTCATATGACTTTATACACACGTACTATCCTACCCATGGGGGCGTGCTCGGAATGTACGGGAAGTGGTCGTTCCATACCCAGCCGAGCTGGGATGGTTCATACCCGTCCGGCCGATCCACGCTACACCCATTACTGTATTCTACGGCTGTAGTAATTGAAACATCCTACAGCTGCAGTCAGTCCTTCTTCGCTTTCGCCCACTGTGTCTTATCCTCAGACGAAATTCTTAGCTTCCTCATGTCCATTCTTGACTTGAGTGTACCGAGTCCTGTTTCCTTATTTGTTTAATTTATTTGTATAGATGCATGTATATATGTGTAAGGTATCCACCAATACAATAGGCATTGCCTTCGGCGGACAACCTAGTTGAATCCATAACTTAGATATATTTTGCTACTGAATACATAATCTTGAATCTTGTATCTTGAGGTCACTTCGTAGCACGCTTTACAGATTTA
Source organism: Chaetoderma sp. LZ-2023a (assembly GCA_034401795.1). Taxonomy (NCBI): domain Eukaryota; kingdom Metazoa; phylum Mollusca; class Caudofoveata; order Chaetodermatida; family Chaetodermatidae; genus Chaetoderma; species Chaetoderma sp. LZ-2023a. Next base: position 80,743,175 of record CM067374.1, read on the forward strand.
TGCAATGCCGTCCTCTTCTGGCTTTGTATTTGCTGGCTCCGAGTATGGCAATTCCCAAGGCTTTCTGTGCTGGTGTCTCTTCTGGCATCCTTAGCACATAGCCAAACATGGACCATCTTTGCTGGGCGATTTTACAGACAGCGGCGGCGTATTACACATCTTGTATAGTGCATCGTTGGAAATTATGCTGTCTGGTCATCGGTGTGCGTAGGCGTTTGCGGTGGCAGGCATCGAGTTTGTCTACAGCTGCCTTTGGAGCCGCCCAGCTGTTACAGTTATACAGCATCAATGCAGGTTGCATTGTATAGATGTAGCCATTCTGTCAATGGCATCTTTGATCTACGAATCGATAGCTTCCAGAAGGACTGGAAAGCTATGTTCCCCATGACGCAGTGTGTAGCAATGTCATTAGTACTGCAAAGCGGTGAGCCCAGGATTGTACTTTTCCTCCATGGCTCGGCGCCACGAAGTGGGTCGTCATTTTCTTTAGTTTCATGCTCTGTAGATAGGTATATATGGGTGAACTCTGTTTTGGATCATTCATAAAGAGATTCTCAATTTTTAGTTTGCTTGCAGCTATTGGGAGAAGTTCGTCAAGGGTTTTTCCCCTCGTCTACATCGTTGTTATATGCCATCTCTAGCGGCATACCCAGTATTAACACCAGTGGGGGGGGGGGGGGTTGGTTGTAGAACTTTCCCGCACAGATTTCAATGCAGCAACAAGGAAACAGGTGAAAAGCACCGGATATAGACCATCTCCCTGTGGGGAGCTGATTGATGTCTCAAACTCTACAGATTACACCGACTTGACTAGTATTCTCAGCTTGGTGTCTGCAAGCAACACCTGTATAGTTTTCTGGAAATTGATAGTCAGGGAGTTCAGAGATCGACCGGTCCCATCACAAGCGAGGTGTGGGTGCAGCTTAGATAGAGTTGGGCGGGGAACAGAAACTGGAAATAGTCCAGCAGAATCGTGCAGATTTTAGGGGTAATTGTTCACTTTGTGGTAAAAGCACCAAATTTGGCACAAATGCAGGTCTTGAGGTACTGAAAAAAATTAGAAGTGGACCAAAGAAAAAGAAATTCAATATTGCCGCCATTTTCAAGATGGCCGCCAAAATTCTAAAACGTAATCATTTTTGCATTGATGTTCACTCAAATGTTGCAATTCGCAATTTGAACTAAAATTAACAAGGTTAAACAACCAAATCATGTTCCTGAATACAAGTAGACATGTACCCATTTTGAAAATCAAACTATTTTACAAAAATTAACATGGCCACCACTTCCATGACGGCCACCAAGTTTTGTGATAAATTTTACCATATTTAGCATTGCCATTAACTAAAATATATTTGTACAATTTAAACTAAAGGTTATACAGCCTTAAAATTGGAAATGAGTTACTGAACAAAACTGGGATGGGCAATTTCACCCTTTAATGGTCACCTAGATCAAGGGAGGTAACTCTTGGCTTTAGAAATTAAGCGACTACAGGCCAGGAAAGCCATATCTTTACATACTTTTCACTGATATGACAGGCACGATAAAGAGCCAGTCATATCATTGATAAGTTTTCAAGAATACATTCTCGCCTTCCGAAAAATGATCGCTAAAAATGCTTAGAGTTATCTCCCTTGGCCGAACTGACCATTAACATGTTAAAATAAACCAATATGGCTACGATCACAAATTTGAAAAAAAAATCAGCGTTTGCTTTAATTTGAAAGGTAAAAAATGATTTCAAGTGTTGTTGAAATGGTGTACATTAAGAAAATAGGGCATTGCTTTTGTAATTATGAAATTGCTTGAACCGTCTGATTGCTCCATTTTGCAGACAACATGTTCCAGGTGGCATTAAGATGGATCTGCTACGTATTTTAAAAATCATTTGACTGAAGGTTGTAGAGGGCTAAGCTACCTACAACATTCAGTCAAATTGTTCCCAAATTATTTACTAGGTCCAGTCTTTTTTCTCATTGAAATTATTGGTTCGTGCCTTACAGCAATCAGACAGTTAAATTTCCTTCATGATCGCATTTACATGAGAGCCCTAGTGTAGAGTCAGTTGCGCTCTCACATATTTACACCTTCATAGTTCTTCTTTATCCATTCAATAATATTAGTAGTACTATAATTTCACATCAATTATCCAACCTTCTCGAAGGAAAAAACACTGATCTTTCATGATCAATTACAATCACCGCCACATTACAGAGTGATGTACAGTCTGCTTTTACATACGTGCATCTTCCTCGAAAACCTTTGTCTGCCTTGCATGAACACTTCAGAAGTTCCTGACAGGAATCAGATGCATACGGTAATGTTGTCCAAAGTGGTTCCCACAGCTGGCGTGGCCCTTTTATCCACCCAAAATCACCCGGACAAGACATCACAGGAGAAGGCACCAAACGCAACTAGTTTTTGTATGGTAAAGAAGTGCATCCTACGTAGGTGGAATTGCTTCTATAGCTCTTCCTTTGTGTAGAATAAGTCTCTTACCCTTTGCAGCAAAGGCCGACGGGTGATCACATCCAGTGAATGCATAGAATGCTGGGAGGGCATTGGCCCTCTCTGGAACAAGCGCGTGTGAAATGTCTGAAATTTTTCCAGTTCCAAATGCCAGCCAGAGTTCACTCAAATTCAGTTTCTGCACCAATGCTACAGCTAAAACAACAACATCTGTGTCAACTGTGCCCAACATCACTTTACTGTAGCCCTGCTTGGAGGCACTCAAGGCATGTAAGAGAAGTCTTGTAACGCCTCCTCGTGTTGCCATGGTGTCAAGTCATGGACATTCTCTATTGGTCTGCTACAAATGACACCGGTGCCTTTTGTAGAATTGATCTGTTTATCTTGAGGACAGTCAACAGAGCCAGCTTGTTCCGCTAAAATACCAAAAAGTTCAGTTTTATTTTCATCTACTCTGAGAAATGCCTCCCAATTTCCTGGTAGTCTGTTATCTGGATGTACTCGCCTTTGAATATCCTTATCACATGTACTGCGTGCCATGGCTTTAAGGCAGCCATGACCATATTCGTCACATGTTATAATTGCTGCTTGTTTAGCTCGTGGGGGTACGTGCTGGCCCACCGATAGATATCCGCCCATCGTACTGCAAGTGCATGATGACTGGGATGGCTTGTTATCTGCGGATCTCGGGGTTGCCTGATCCCATATGACGTCTCTCCGCAGTGTACAAAGACCGACTTCTAGAGCCGGTGGAACACTGATGTTCCAGTGGGGCCGTGCGACCATTGCCACCGAGATTGAAGCACACAGTGTCATCCCAACTATTTGTGTCACCGGTGTGTCTATACATACTAATTTGGAGAATGGTACAAGTAGAATACTTAAACAGTAGAAATGTTAATAAATACTATACAAACAAGGTGAATCATTTGACAGTAGAATGAGCACAAAATTACACAATATAGAGCTAGCTGGTGTTCTTTGCACATGATGTCACCGGAGATACCACACAAATCCTTGAATCTGGAGCGGTATCCCCGTAAGATAAGCATCTGTAACGTGAGATCACTGAGTAACTTAATATAAGTTAATATACCACTAACACACACAGACAGAATAATGATACTGCGAGAGGAAAGTGCCTCGGGTGGGCCTCCGCCACAGAATGTTTCATGATGGTGTGAGAGGAAGGTGCCCCACGCGGGCCTCCGGTACAGGAATTTTTGCTGTTGCGAGAGGCAAGTGCCTCACATGGGCCTCCGTCACAGGAGACGCCTTCGACACCGAAGTGGAGGAAAAGAGCTGGCAAAAAGGGCCACTCTTTTGTTCAACAGAAAAATGCTAAGTGATGATCCTAGTGAAAACACGTGAAGGCGGAAGAATTCCCACATCACAGTCTTATCTGTTTCCATGATGCTGTATTGGTAGATGTCGCTTTATTTTTGTGGGCCTTCTGCTACAGTCTAACCTTCCAATTAGTTGTTAGAAACGAAAACTAGCTTTGGCCGCAAGTGGCAGGGATTCCTACCTATCATTAGATACAGCTGTCCAACGGGCGCAGATGCTTAGCTTCCCATGGGTCGCTTTGAAGGAGCACATACCTCGATGGACAGCATGCGTACATGTTACATCACAACGCATCCGAATTTGATGAAAATCCGGCTACCTTGCTCTGCAAACACATAAAACATCACCGGGACAATGGCTACATTGCACATAAGCAAGTTTGATCACCGACATATTGCTACGGCGGGGATAGAGAGGCAAATATCCATCGCGAGCATCCTTCCCGGGAGAGCATGGCGGATTCCAAGATCCTTCCCAGACACTCCAACGAGTTGGATGGAGATGTGCATCTCGTCTGTCACCGATTCCTACGGATCTAACTTTTGACCTGTCATCAGGATGAAGTTCCAATGCACCCATATATGCACTGTGGGCCGGTAAATAAACTATTAAACTCACATTTATAACTATATGTTTTCGCAGTGCTTTCTTTCGTTGGTGGGGTTATCTAGCTAACAAGTATCCGTAGATACGGGGGAGATGTATGTAAATCAGCATTTTAACCATCACTGCTCGGAAATCGCTGATAGTTTCCCATGATCGGATCCGATCAAATTCCAAACAATTAAGAGCCATGCGGCTGGTGGATCGTGGAAAGAGACAATAACTTGATATATACGAGGCCCTATAGGTATTTGGCCAATTTTACACAACCTTGCCGGGGTGCAGGGCTACATTATCGCAACAACTGGAAAAGAGGCATACACTATCGAGCTAAATAGTAAGGTTTAGTCAGTAACATGCCGGGCTCAAACAATTAGAGCACGGTCAGCGACATCGGGGTTAAATTGCTAATGGTGGGAATAAGTGATGCAGATATAAATGTTGCTGTTTAGTATTTCCTTGCATAATGCAGTCTACCTTTTCTATAATTAAACAAAACATATTAACTGGATGGTTATCTGCCATATACAACTAACCAATGCAATAAGTAGATTGTAATTAAATTAAGCAACTAAGTATCATAGACTGATAAACTTAGACGGTGCAGCTAGTTGAGAGCACCACAGTAAACAAGAATAATATTCAAAGAAATTATAAATTGCGGTCCTAAGACCAGGAGGGTACCTATTAGTCATCAGTACCAAATACGGAAATAATAATTAGATGTACAATAGTATAGTTACTTGGGTACCTAATAGTCATCGGTATGGAACAAACTACTATGTTACCTAAATTGAGGCGCTAACATATTCATAGCGCGAGTCGACACATTCTCTGGAGCTGGAGAGATTTCCGCAGGCGATTCCCGCAGCTGGTTTCCACAGGTTGGCTCCGCAAGCTGACTCCTCCAGGCAGGGTGGATACGGTACACACTCAGGACAGTGAAGCAGAGCAGTGAGGTAACATCTATTAGATAGTCTCTGTAACTAAATCAAAATTTATGCGGAAGTGAGAAAGTTTTCTGTCCGGTGACGGAAGTAGTAAAGTTGAAGGTTGGCCATTAACAGAGCGGGCGGTATACAGTGTTAAACAGCTACATAACTTGGCACACGGTGCGGGATGCGTCGCATAGCTCTTGCGGCGCACCTGGCAAAGTCCACCAGACTGTAGTCAAAAAATTAATTAAAACACACATGACATGCAGTGCGGAATTTAGTGTCGACTTTTCAACATGGTCGGCAGATCCGGCAAGGCGTTCACTAAGTATCACCGTAGCTCTACATTATGTAGGATTACATAAAGGTGTTCCCTTTAGAAAAGTTCGGAGGTGGGAACCCTCACTTTAATTAATTATTTTGCTCCTGGATGGCCGTCCGAGAGCATCCAAAATTGCGTAATGCGGACAGTTCAAGCACTGCTTTTATGTGCAGGTGAGCTGAAAGCCGCAAGGAACCGCGGTGATGTGCTGTATCTTCCGTCAGTGTTCCGGTCCACTCGTCTAGTCTGCACATCCAGTCAGTTCTCGGCAGGTCAGTCTCCACACAGACGATGCTCCTGATTCTCGATTTTTCACCACTTTTATACTTGCTGTGATGTCAGAGCTGGGCGCCTCAACCAATCATCGGCCAAGCACCAGCCAATCAGCGCGCGATAGTGACGTATCGATCATGTGTACAAATCACTCTGTATTTAGTTTAATATATACACGCGATTACGACGTTATAGCAATATTCTAAGCATAATTTAACGGGGCGCTTCGACGATAACTCAGCCATTTCTGGCACAATTTTAAAATGGTTTACAGTTCTTAAAAGCTAGTTTTATTCTGGTAGGGATCGGAACCCATAACAACGAGAAGGGATGAATTATAAACATTTACGAGTGCTTACTCAGTACACTATAGGCATGCACTCGCTTCCAATTCTGAAATGTGTTGTCAGGGAAGTTGTGGCAAATGATCATCTATGGCGGATCGAGTGCACGGGAGCATGCTATGCGGGAATTATAGACTTCCTGAGTAGGTGCATAGCCGAGAGGAGAGTGACGCAAAAGATGCGTGTTCATAAGAAAGAGCACATAGGATGCGAAAGAGTTTGGGAGGGAGGCATATCATTGATTTTAATTTTTGACCTAGAATTATTTTTCCAGGTCTTTTCTTTTTCTGTTTTGTGTTTATTTCTTGGTGCGTGCATATTTTATTATTTAGAACAATGATTTCTTAAACAATAGCTCGCATGGGTGTTCTCTTTTGTGCGGATAATTATTTTTCCGCAGAGAACACCCAAGCTCCAACGTACCACAATTACGATACAGTGGCATATATATAGGTTATATAATCATGTAACTATACCCGACAAGAGTATCACAGATTAGTTTAATTACATTGTGTATTCCGGTTAAATAAAGGGATGCACATAGATATGTATATATATTCGTGGTATGCATCCTAATTATATGAACAGATGCATACAGTGCGGATTCTGCACAAGCAGCTCTCGCTGCCCCAAATCCACCTCATCATACTGATGCGGGGTTTAAAAATAATAAGAAAAATAATATATAATAATAAAGTAAAAAGACTAGCTCATCAGGCAGCCCCAGCGTAGCTGAGACTGCATGACAGGATTATGACATATTCGCTACGGTGTGTTGTGTACTTACGTCGCACACACCGTGTTTACAACACAGGAATCTGCACCGATTACTTTATGGCGAGACACAGCTATGCAAGAATATTGCACAGCTGTGTAGGATGACCGTAGCCAGCCTAGGGACTGGGTTTCGATTGTTAAAACATATATAATAATAAGAAAAGTATTAAAAAAATAAACATAATAATAAGTTCTGTGTTTCGCACAACTATTGATAAATCTCGCTGCAACCTCGGCAATAGTGTCCACAAACATCTGCAGTGAAGTTTCCCCAGCGGGTCTGGGTACCGCGACTCGTACAGGATGGACGTGGCAGCTGATCCTCGGCTGCCGATATATCACTACTATACCGGGCCATCTGTTGAAGGCTATAGCTGGAAGATGGTGTGGATGTGTCCATGGAAGCGCTGGTGGTACCGGAAATGATGACTGGTGACGTTTCAAGTGGGGGTGGTGAGGTGACTGCTGACATCACTGTCGTTGTTGACATGGTCGGTGTGGTTCGTTCCTCTGGTTGGCTGACTGTGGTGAGTTGGATTAGCAGTCGCCGGAATGGTGATGTCTTCGCGGATGCTGCTACCGATGCTGTGGCGGATGCGGTGCTGGCAGATAGTTTCCGGATCTTCATGTATAGTATCTCCTAGCATACTGCGGTGCAAAGTTTTCTACAATTAAACAAAACATATTAACTGGATGGCTATCTGCCATATACAACTAACCAATGCAATAAGTAGATTGTAATTAAATTAAGTAATGAAGTATCATAGACTGATAAACTTAGACAGTGCGGCTAGTTGAGAGCACCACAGTAAACAAGAATAATATTCACAGTAATAAAGAAATTATAAATTGCGGTCCTAAGACCGGGAAGGCACCTATTAGTCATCAGTACCAAATACGGAAATAATAATTAGATGTACAAAAGTATAGTTTCTTGAGTCAAGAATAGTCATCGGTAGGGAACAGGCTACTATGTTATTGAAATTGTGGCGCTATCATTTTCATAGCGCGAGTTGACACGTTCTCTGGAGCTGGAGAGATTTCCGCAGGCGATTCCTGCAGCTGGTTTCTGCAGGTTGGCTCCGCAAGCAGACTCCTCCAGGCATGGTAGATACGGTACACACCCAGGACAGTGAAGCAGAGCAGTGAAGTAACATCTACTAGCTGGTCTCTGTAACTAAATCACAATTTATGCAGAAGTGAGAAAGTTTTCCATCCGTTGATGGATGTAGTAATGTTGAAGGTTGCCCATTAACAGAGTGGGCGGTATACAATATTAAGCAGTTACATAACTTGGCACATGTTGTGGGATGCATCGCATAGCGCTTGCGGCCCACCTAACAAAGTCCACCAGATAATTAAAACACAGACGACATGCAGTGCAGAATTTAGTGTACACTTTTCAACGTGGTCGGCAGATCCTGTGAGTCGTCCACCAGGAATCACCTTAGCTCTACATTATGTAGGATTACATCCAGGGCCGCAAGGGCCCATTCCGCAGGTGTTCCCTTTAGAAAAGTTTGGAAGCGGGAACACTCACTTTAATTAATTATTTTGCTCCCGGATGGCCGTCCGAGAGCATCCAAAAATTGAGCAAGGCGGAAAGTCTGAGAACTGCTTTTACGTGCGGGTGAGCTGAAAGCCGCAAGGAGCCACGGTGATGTGCTGTATCTTCCGTCGGTGTTCCGGTCCACTCATCTAGTCCGCACCTCCAGTCAGTTCTCGGCAGGTCAGTCTCCATGCTGACAATGCTCATGATTCTCGATTTTTCACCCCTTTTATACTCGCTGTGACGTCAGAGCTGTGCGCCTCAACCAATCATCGGCCGAGCGCCAGCCAATCAACGCGCTGGTATACTAGTGACGTATCGACCACGTGTACAAACCACTCTGTAATTACTTTAATATATACACAAGATTACGACGTTATAGCAATATTCTAAGTATAATTTAACGGGGAGCTTCGACGATAACTCAGCCATTTCTGAGCCGATTTTAAAATGGTTTACAGTTCTAAAAACTGTCAACCACACTAAAGTCGGCAATATTATGAGTGTCTAACACAAGAAGACCATTACTGAATTCTTCAAATGGATTACCCATTCCCTCAATTGTATCACACAAAGATTTCACTTCATTCCTGTATTTGACCTGAACTCCTTTCATTTATTCATGATGAGGAATGTCAGGACCCTTGCTTTGATTCATCTTGATGGATTCTTGAGAATTTTGAAACTCATTTATTTGCCTGGCGATTTCTGGTCCAGATATCATCCAACCAAGGAGTTGGGAAGGGTTTTCAGTTAGACCTATTGCTCCACTATCTCCTTTAGCACACTTGTTATTTTGTTCATATGCATGGTCTAGCGGGATTGCGGAGAAAGTGTGATGTGTTTTGTGCACAACGAAATTTCCTTTTGCAAATTCCTCTGTGATCTTTGGTTGCAATATACTGCAATGCCATCATGTCACGAAAATGGACTGGCACCTAGCACACATAGTTTGAACGGTCACGAGTGAAGAACCATGGTATACGCATAGTGAACGTATCCTTGTAGAGTTGGAATTACCATCTCAAAGAGACCGAACAAACGTTAGAATCAGCAGTTCCAAGCGAAGTGTAATGACCCAATAGGTGAACTGTGTACTCTCAGCTTCTCTGCGTGTTTGCCAACTCTCAAACTCTGGAATGTCTGCGTGATGACCAAGCTGTTCAACATGGTTCTTGTATGACTCGCTCGTGAGCATATGGACAGCACATGCTCTCACCTGATGTACATGTCTGGTTCTTTATACATGCGAGGCCTTAAGAAAGAAATCGGCCGTTCCTGCTGATACAATGTTAGCTTGTACTATAGCAGTTGTCCCTCCCCTATCCTTCGAGCCAATTCCCTACAATTTTCCATGCTGTCATTTCTGTGTGCAGTTCTCCCAACATTGCAACTATGTTCTGTTCTCCATAGGGATCAATCCAGCTCCATTGGATAAGTTTGGCAATCGCAAAAAGAGGTTGGTTAAATGCTATCACAGGAATTTGTCCAGGATTGAGGAAACATACAGCGTTTTTCACTACATCAATCGCATGACGTATCATAGCTACTGATTGTGCATGTTCTCCAAAATGTGACAATAAAGAACAGATATCCAACGCAGGGCGTTGCACTAAATCAATCTGATGTGCATGAAAAGCTGCCCAAGACAGATTCCTGGTCTTCAAAATTATCATCTTCAACCTCAGTTCTTACATGATGTACCCCTCTGCGTTCGGTGTCGATTGCGGCTTGTAACGTCTGCGAGTTGCTGACAATTGGTCCTTGTATTGGAGGTACCAGTGGAGTTTTACTGCACAAGGCGACAGGTGGTACACATAAACACTACTCTGGCAACGGTGTCAGGGTCTTTCTGTTAGTATCAATACTATCCATGACCATGGGTTCTCTGTCACCTCCACTGACAACAGAATTTGGGTGATGAAATAACAATATTCCAGGACCATGTTTGGATCCTTGGGCTGTGTTCGAACTACAGCTATGGTCAATATTGTCCACTTCTCGAGGCATGACCACAACAGAAACATTTTCAATTTGCTAAATTGTACCTACATGTTTTGTGCCATTTTTGCCATTCGTCGTAGAAATATTTCTGATATTCCATCACCATCATTTAATAGACCCCGATAAAGTGGCAATAGCAAACTTCCAAGTGTAGTGACTCGCTCATTGTTTACTAGTGTCCTATACCCCAACCCAAAATCAAGATCTGATCACAGAGTTTCACGAGGACATTGCAATGCGTCAGGCATAATCTCTTGACATAACACACTTTGTCCAGTCTATTGGAGTGACGCTTGGATGCCGAATAGGTCCCATTGGGTCTACTATTTTGCAAGATTTTGACATGTCTGTATTATAGTCTCTCTATACATTGATGTGTCACATGGATGGACGTGGGGAGGGTGGGTGGGTGTAATCAGTTTCACACAGCACAGTTTAGTCAATTAAGGTGCGTGTATGGGAAAACAAACATTTAATGACAATATACAATACTTTATTATAAAGATTCTCTTCAAATTTTCACAACCGTACACATCAGGTGACCTATTTCGAGCAAAAATGTGCTAAAACGCGAAAAAAACACCTGTACTAACACCTCTCTGTTACGGGAATACATAATAATTCATAAAACTACAAATTTACCAAAAGAAATTATCATTCTACATCAAGCGTAAACAAAGATATTCGGGTTTGTGTTTTTCATGGCTGTCATTTTGAATTCCAAGATGACCGCCATAAACACATTGGTGAAATGGCAAACATTGTTTTTTGGAATTGGTACACAAGAGTGGTTTGGGAAAATATTTAGTTTTACAAATCCCCAAAAGATTTTAACGAAAATACATATTGTACCCTAGTACAATGCCACTATTCATTATTCATTAGCGGTGTGCCCCAAGGTAGTGTACTAGGACCACTCGTTTTCATCTGTTACATAAACGACCTTCCTGATGTAATTAAGTGCTCTACAATTAACATGTTTGCTGACGATACAACAATCTACAAAGAAATTAAATCATCAATTGATGCGATAGAACTACAAGATGACTTAAATAGCGTAACGAAATGGTCTTCTATCTGGCAAATCAAATTCAATGCTGACAAATGCTGTGTTATGCATCTAGGTACAGCTAATATTAAACATTCATACTTCATGAACTCTCTTGATACAGATATTAAGCTGGTAGAAACATCTGTCGTAAAGGATTTAGGTCTGAATATAGACAACCAACTAAAATTTAGCATCCATTGTCAAATCCAAGTATCAAAAGCTAATAAGCTTTTAGGACTGATAAGGTCTCTCACCCATTTAGACTCTTCAACTCTAGTAAGGCTGTACACTTCGCAAGTTAGACCTATACTTGAATACGGGAATGGTCCATGGACTCCCATGTTAAAAAAAGACAGTCTAACACTAGAAAATGTGCAGCGAAGAGCAACTTAAATGATACCCTCAATATGAAATTATACTTATTTGGACCGGTTAAAATATCTGAATCTACCTTCCCTCTATTACCGTCGATCACGTGGGGATATGATTCAAACTTACAAATACATTCATGGCCTTTATCGTGTTCAGTGCCCATTCTTGGAGATAGACAAACAAAGCATCACTCGTGGACATAATTTTAAACTCACTAAGAGTCAAAGTAACAAACTAATTAGGCAGAACTTTTTTGCAAACCGAATTACGAATAGTTGGAATAGCTTACCAAATGAAGTGGTTAGTGCCGTAAGCCTAAATATCTTCAAAAATAAACTAGATTCATTTTGGTCAGATTTTTTGTATACGCACGATCCAGTACACAATCATTATCTTTCCTTTACCTCGGAACAAATTAACTAAGCAATAAGCATAATGTAGTCGCCATCTATCTACAGGCATTTTGCCTATACGGGTAGTATATGATAAGTAAGTAGTCATATACTTATAGTTGAAAAATTCAAAATGGCCACCATCTTGGAAATGTCGCCCAATTTGAATTTTTCAGCTTGGGTCCACTTCTACTTTCATTCAGTAGGCTAATACCTATCTTTCCTGAAAATGTGATGCTTTTACCAAAAAGTGAACACTTATTTCACCAATCTGCTGGACTAAAAGGTCCATTCCGAGACATGTTTGGTCTCTGGAAACACATGGAAATTTGCCGAACAATTAGAAAAAGTCCAGAAACGAGCCACTAAAATGGTACCAGCTTTGCAGAACATGTCCTATGAAAATCGTCTTCGAAATCTAAACTTACCAACCTTAATCTATAGAAGAATACGAGGCGATCTCATAAATGTTTTTAAGTATCTTAATAATATCTACTCAGTAAATCCCAGTAAACTATTCACATTAAATCAAGATGACAGAACACGTGGCCACAAATTCAAACTTAGAAAAACTAGAGCGAATACTAACAATAGACTGAATTTTTTCTCCAACAGAATCATAGACTGGTGGAATGCATTACCGGAAACACTCGTTGACGTGCCTACCATAAACACATTCAAAGCTAGCCTAGACAAAATCTATATAATGCACCCAGTGTACTACAACTATAGAGCATTAGATAAGCCAAACCACCCGAAAATCACCATACATTAATAATTAATACTTATAGTTTATACACCAGCTGATAATAGGACGTAAACGTCCTGGTAAGCTGTATATTTGTTGTTATGTTATGTTATGTTATGTTATGTTATGTTGGTTGAAATCAGATTGCTTTAGTTCTAGATGAACTTTATATAAAATCCATTTCACATTCATAAAGCTAGTAATTGACAGGCACCAACCGCTTTCAGTCATATTGTTACACAAATTATCTACTTATTGTATTTGAAATTCAGAATGAATAGTTTTATTCTAACTCTTTTAAAAATATTTTGGCTGATAGATATATCTGCCTATGGCAACAGCAATTTTTAATCGCCCTCTGCAGTAATAATTCTCCATTTGTGTGCTAAGAAGACTATTTTTGAAAATTTACCGCTTGGAATGCCTGGCCTGATGAGTGCGCCAGTCTTTGCAGCGGTAAATCCTAAAAAAACAGTCTTCTCTTAACCTGCAAATGAACAAAATTCACATTTTCTTGTCCATCTTGTCTCTGGCCCTTTATGGAGTGCAATTATAACTTCAGAGAACAACATTATTGATCTTTGAAGTAAATATTTGTATATTTAAGTAAACATTTTAAGGAGTTGGACTTGGAATTGGACTTGGAATTGAACTTGTCTGTGTGGAATTGGAATTGGAATTGATAAAATGAATTGATGCCGAAAGGGAATTGGAATTGATAAAATAAATTGAGGTGGAATTGGAATAGGAATTTATAAAAAGGAATTGACCCCATCCCTGAGTACCACATAGCCGCACACTATAGCGCATCAACCTCACAGACAGTCGGTCATCACTAGACTTCTTCAAGGCTGCACATTGGGGTGTTCACTTCCACTAACCACCACTTCATTGTACATATCCTATAAATACTTTTAACCAGCTGCACAAGATGACCGGTACCGCACATATGCACACTGGTGTAATAATACTCTGTAAGAGGAGATTCACCATAATTGGAAGAAGACATTGAATCATTATGAGACAGGTCAGCGATCTTTTTTGTAGTAGTGGTGGTGGTTGTGGTCAAGCATTAGTTCTATGAAACCTGCCACTGACGATGCACTGGCACTAGGATATAGTAGTAGTAGTAGTAGTAGTAGTAGTAGTAGTAGTAGTAGCAGTAGTAGTAGCAGTAGTAGTAGTTAGTAGTTAGTAGTTAGTAGTAGTAGCAGTAGTTAGTAGTAGTAGTAGCAGTAGTAGTAGTAGTTAGTAGTTAGTAGTAGTAGTAGTAGTAGTAGCAGTAGTTAGTAGTAGTAGTAGTAGTAGTAGTAGTAGTAGTAGTAGTAGTAGTAGTAGTAGTAGTAGCAGTGGTAGTAGTTAGTAGTAGTAGTAGTAGCAGTAGTAGTAGCAGTAGCAGTAGTTAGTAGTAGTAGTAGTAGTAGTAGTAGTAGTAGTAGTAGTAGTAGTAGTAGTAGTAGTAGTAGTAGTAGCAGTGCAGCGGCAGAACAGCCTTGTGCGCAACTTGTTTACTGGAATCGTTGGTTAAAAAGTTTGGGAAAATAGAGCAATGTTCTATATTTCTAACACAGCAAAGTTGTTTGTAAGTTAATACTAACATGGTTTTACTAGGTTCACGTATGTTAACTTGTCACATAATAAGACTGCACAATGCAGACACTCATCGTTTGCACATCTTCAAATATATTTTATACAATGTTTGACTTCCGATTTCTTTCTTTCTGAATTATTTGATTCTGATCACTACCCGAATCAAGATCAAAGTGTGCAAATCCACTCGTGTATTAAAAGTTCGGGAAAATTGGATCACTAGTTTCCAAGAAGTCCAAAGACTTTTAATCCATATCATGAGTAAAATTCGGAAATCCCAGTATCAAGTAACATTCCGTGACAACGCTACTTCTGTTTTGAAACACATCGCATCAGTGGTTTTGGAGATATACACCTGTGCAAAAGTTAAGCACCAGCAAAAACAATAGAACGTAGAAATAATGATGGTACAACTAGGCTGCCATACTTTTTGTCCCCGCGTTAGCTGACATAATTCCAAGTACGAAATGCACATGCATGCATGACTTCACGCCGCTTGATGTCCGTGCGTGGCGGGAAACAGCACACGTGTTCAGTTATGTAAAAGTCCAGTTTGAGGTGTAGAACATTACATACAGATTTAGGCGACAAGATTAGGAATTTTGTGTTCATGACCGTGGTTTATTTGTACAGAGAGAATTAGCTCTTGATTGTGAACCGCTATGGCAAGACGAAGGTTAAGTGATCGTGTGAAATGGCAAATCATAGGCATGCATACCACTGGTATGTCATGCAGAGAGATTGGCAGACAGCTGAACATTAACCATACTGTAATCAGTCGTTTGATTGCAAAACATGGGCAAACTAACGAGGTGAAGGACAGGCCTAGATCTGGAAGACCGAAGAAGACTACTGCCTCTGATGATCGAGCCCTAGTACGCCTTGTTAGGAGATCTCCATTCACCAACAGCAGAGTGCTCAGCCAGCAATGGGAAACGCGCAATAGAGTGTCAATGTCTACCGTCAAAAGGAGACTGTATGCTGCTGGCATGAAAGCTAGGAGACCTGTCAGAGGTCCTCTCCTCACTGCACACCACAAAGAGGAGTGTCTGAGGTGGTGCAACGAAAGAAGACACTGGAACATGAGATCCTGGAGACGGGTACACTAGTCCGATGAAAGTCGGTTCCTGCTTCATGCCACAGATGGTCGAACTCGTGTATGGAGGTCCAGATGCACGGCGTACGACCAAGGTAACATCATGGAAGAAGTTCCATTTGGTGGAGGTTCCGTTATGATATCAAAAAAGCATCCGCTTTTGTTTCTACGAGAATTCTTAATACGTACCAGATGTACTATTATGATAATGTCTATTATCTAGTCTAGCTCAAAATAAACAATTAAAACTCCGCACTCTCCTGGTCCTGCCCATACTGTGTCCGGGAATACCATAGCCGCAGGTACCGAGTCAATTCCCAATCACAGTCAGATTTGTCTTATATTTGCCTTGGCAAACTGCGAAAGCAGCTCAGCCTCACCTCAGCGGGGCGGCTGAGGCAGGACCATAGTACATCTGGTAAGTATTAAGAATTCTTGTAGAAACAAAAGCGGATGCTTTTTTGATTCTACTTCGAATAATACTTACCAGATGTACTATTATGATAAACTCCGGATTTCGACAGCCAGGAAATGCCGGTGGGAGGAGGTGAGGCTCGAACCAGCACTCACCAACCATCCAACAGAGAAGGTTGTGAAGAGACTAAAACCCTGGCATACGCTTGGGTTCTGCTATCTGACTCATAGAGTGCTAAACTTCCATGGTCTAGACCGCGCTCCCCCCCCCTCTTTTGTCCGCACAAAACCAGAGGGATGTCCATGGGGATGCAACACCCACCAGACCCGTGTCAGCCCCAAGTCTCAGCTAGGGCAGTCCAGTAGAGTCCAAAGAAGCTACTACAACTTCAAATCTTTGAAAAAACTATCAGTATATCGATTAGATTTTCAAATTGGAATGAGTCTTATGTCTGTATGAGAGGATAAGTATACTCTTGTACCAGACTATTCACTTACTCAGTCTGGTATTTCGACTGTAAGTAAACATATTTATAGTCACTTAATTAATGTAAACACTCACCATTTTGAGTGTTTGATCTTGTTCTTGATCATCACAGGAGCTAGGCCCAATCCACGGTCGTACTCAGTCATGTGCATAGCGCTTGGTCAGTGTAGGCGGAAGACTTTTGTGATGTGTGCGAAGTAGTGGTCGGACGTGGCTTAGTTTAGGTTCGACAGATTGGCGACGGCTACTGGATTAAGTGTGCTGGAGATGTCTCGAAGGTAGAAATCAGTGAATGACGACTCGGCATGCCATTGTGCTACAGACATCACCTGCTCTAAAGAGACACCCTTATAAAGGGCCGATGATGCTGCTAGTGCTCGGACCTCATGGGCATTCGCACGATCAATCTGCTTTCCTGTAGCGATCTTGTGCTACATCTGAATAGCGTCAACTATCCAACGAGAAATAGTATCTTTCGAAGCACGTAAATGGGGAGCTTTGAGACATAACCACAGAGATTTCTGGTCGTCTCTCCACTCAGAAGTACGTTTCTTATACATCTTTAGACATCTGACAGGACACCAAGCACAAGAATTTGGGTCATGTCTAGTTAAACTTGGCAAATTGATCGGCTGTCCTGGATATTTAAGTGACTGATTCTTTGCCAGGAAACAAAGACGTGGAAGTAATCTTAAACCTTCACCCGTGATGACAAAACGGTCTTGTTCGGCAGAAAGCGCATGAATCTCGCTTCTCCTTCTCGCCGACGCTGCTGCAACCAAGAAAACTGATTTAATAGTTAACAGTTTAATGTCAATAGATCTAATCGGTTCAAAGGGAGCATGCCCTAAAACCTGTAGAACAAGAGATAGATTCCATGATGGGATAGGAATTGGCTGTCTAGGTCGCAGATTGCTCATTCCTTTGATAACTTCATTCAAGGTGTCATTCTCCACTCCCCCAATGGTGAGACTAGTAATGACAGAAGCTAATGCAGACTTATATGCTGCTAGGGTAGAAGGTACAAGTTTGTCAACTTCGTATAAATGACAGATAAAATCTGCTACGTGTTGAACAGATGCAGAAAAGGGATCAATATCTCTTCTCTCACACCACTGTGCAAATTTGTTGATTCTATAATTATATGTTTTTGTGGTCGAAACTCTTCTGGCCGAAGCAACAAACTTCACTGCTTGCTCAGAAAAGCCACCCTCAATTGCACGCTGCTTGACAACATCCATGCAGTCAATTTGAACATTTCTGGTCTGTCGTGAAGGTACAGACCCTTGTTCTGCGAGAGTACATCTCTTGTGTCTGGAAGAGGAATTGGACTGCAGACCAGAAGGTCCAGCAGATCCGTAAACCATGATCGGCCTGGCCAATAAGGAGCGATCAGTAGTACTTGGCACATCCCCTCTCTTATCTTTGCCAGAACTTTCAGGATGAGAATTGTTGGAGGATACGCACACGCGTACATTCCCTTCCAACTTATCGCCAGTGCGTCTACTGCTAGAGCTAACGGGTCCGGGATCGGTGACACGTACGTGACCATCTTTGCGTTTTTCTTCATTGCAAATAGGTCGACATTTGGCTTGCCCCATTGTTTGAATAGAACCTCCGCTACCACTTGGTTGAGCTGCCATTCCGTCGGACGACAAACCGTCCTTCGACTGAGAGCATCCGCTAAGATGTTCAATCTTCCTGGAATGTGTGCTGCCCGAAGAATAATATTCCTCTCTTGGCACCATAGCAGAAGGTTCCAAACCATCATACACAACTCCGGTGATCTTGTCCCGCCTTGGCGGTTCAAATAAGACACCACTGTTGAGTTGTCTGTCCTTACTAGGACAATTTTGTCTTGAACTAGACTCTCGAACTTCTGCAGTGCTAATACCACCGCTAATAGCTCGAGCACATTGATATGTTTCTGCGCATTGGTCCGATCCCATTCCCCTGACACTGACTGATTGTCCAATACCGCTCCCCAACCTGTCAACGATGCATCCATGAATATGGACATCTGAGGTTGAGGAGGTTGTAGAGGAACACCTCGCAGGAGATTCTGTTCCGACAACCACCACTGAAGGTGGAATATCAATGGTTCTTTTACTGGTATTCTCAGAGATAACGGATCTGTTCTCTGTGACCAGAACGACATCAAATACATCTGAATCGGCCTGCGCCTGAGCGCCGCATATGGCACCACCTTCTCCAGAGATACTAGTAAACCGAGTATTCTGAGAAATTGACGCGCCGTCAGATAGGCTCCTAGAGAAACTGACTCCAATACTGCAATCAGGCTTCTGACTCTGCTCTCCGCCGGAAAAGCTACGCCGTCCCTGAGATTGAAAAAAATTCCCAGATAAACAAACTCCTGGGATGGAGTCAGTTCTGATTTCTCTAGATTCACAATCCATCCTAGCTTCTTTAATAAGTCTAGGACTACCTTCAGATTGCTGCGACTGGATTCCCCGCCTTTAGCAGCCAGTCGTCTATGTAAGTGTGAACAGCTATGTTTCTCCTGCGAAGTAAAGAAGTCATGGCGAGAACCACCTTGGTGAAGACCCTCGGAGCCGTGGACAGGCCGAATGGAAGAGCATTGAATTCCCAAACATTGTCTTGGAATGCAAATCGCAGGTACTTCTGAAAGGGAATTGACATTGGAATATGAAAATAAGCATCCTTCAGATCTATTGATACCGCCCACATGGCTTTCCTGAGCCCTGTCATCACGGCTGCTACCGTCTCCATCTGAAATCTGGGAGAAAGAATAAATTTGTTCAACGGTTTGAGATTGAGAATTGGTCTCCACCCTCCGGTACGCTTCGGAACTAGGAACATAATCGAATAGAAGCCCAGTGATGACTGATCGGCGACCAGGTGAATCGCCTTCTTCTGACGAAGCGATTCTATCTCTGACTGAATGGCAACTAGACGGTCTAATTCCCTTGGAATAGGAGTCCATATTGGAGTCGAGGTTAACGGAACTAACGATCGATGGATGAGCCAGTCCGGATCGTAGCCGTTTCTTATCCACTGACAGACTAAACAGTCGCGCACGACCTATTCCCATTGGCTTAGGAATAGCTGAAGTCTGCCTCCGACGGAAGGAATCTGCACACAGTTGTCGGTCGAGATTAGCCGACAAGACGCTACATCGCTTGGGTGAAGATTCTCGACTCCATTTGTTTCCAAAGCCGCCGGTATTGATTCCGCCGGAAACCCGTCAGGAACGAGCCCCACGGCCGCCCCGCGGCTTCTTGTGGTATGACGGTCCGGAACCGCCGCCACGACTATCCTTACGGGAGCCGCCACGGCCCGAACCGCCACCCTTCCTGTCGTCCTCATACGGCCTCTTACTAGAGGGCTTGTATGCGGACGAACGGCCAGGCCCTTGTGCTCCGGATGGCCTATGGGCATCACGGGCAGAAGGACGGAAGGGCGATCTAGGACGCTGCCTCTGCTGCTCCTGCCTGTGTTGACGGTAGGACTGTTGCGGCTGAGTCCTCTTGGTCGACTTCCACGACTTGCCGACCACGTCTTGCTCCGCCACCATCGATGCAACTTTAGAAAGCGCTTGTCGTGCCGAGCCGCGGAACAAGCCTGGACCTATGAAAGGCTCAGAAGATAACGCTGCCCTCATCTCCGGTCCTGGTTCCACACAATCGAGAACCATTCTCCGTCGCTCTGCTAAAGTTCTTGTGATCACCCTGGCCAGGCAATCCTGAGACAGGCGCATGGTGTCCCGAACAACTCCGGGAGCAGCCTCTGGCACCTGTCCGCCTTCCGCCGTGCAGTCCAGCATACCCTGCAAGACGGTACACCCGTGCGACAGCGCAGCCATGGCTTCCCTAGCCGCATCCTCAATGAGCGTGAGCTCATTAAACGGGTCTTTGTTGGTCTGAGAAACCAAGGGACGTGACCGCCCCTTGGCCTTCCCAGCCAACGGCCTATTCAGCGCCTCACGTTCCGCAACGGAAAGCCGTGGAACCCTGGCGTACTGATGATAATCCTGCTCCGGAAAACGGACCCTACTCCTTATCCCCTTCGGGGCCTTGGGCAACGCATAGTCTGGCTGAACCAGATGATATGCCGCAACTTCCAACATGTCAGAAGTCTGCGTGTCCAAGGGGAGTGTAGGCATGGCCGAAGAGCCACTGGACAGAGCGCTAGCCGCACGCTCTGACATCCGCTCCATCGCCGGATCGCGCTGAGATCCTAGATCCGATGCCAACCCGAGACGATTGGTCATCCATCCAAGGACCTGCACCCATTCAGCTTCGGTGCAGAAAGCGGAATCGTCCATTAAAGAACTCCCGTTTTCATCCTCCCTCTCTCCCTTAGATGAGAGGGCCACCGACGATCCTTGCTGAACGCTACGATATACGTCTCTGCCAGGACAGAGCGCATCCATAGCGCGACTACCAGCGGCACCAGTATCCAACGAATCGCCGGATACGGATTCTCCGCAGTCCATCGACTCCAACACGGGATCCGGGACTACGACCGCCTCAATCACGGCTGGCACTGTCACTCCGATAGGAGCCGCGCCTAATGCCGCCGGGATAGCCGTCGGAACCGCAAACCACGGCTCCGCCGGCATATCCGGTTGCACAAATAACGGATGAAAAATGCCCGACGGAACGTCGACATCACCATCCACCTGGCAAACCCGTACAAATCCCGAGCGAGACCCCTGGGACGTACTAGGCATCGCCGACATTGAAAGATCCGGCATGCCGGAGTCTTCCATCAACAGCAAATCTTCCTCCTCTACCGACGGCTCTTGAGCCGAGGACAGAGAAGGGTCAGGTGCATGACCCTCAGCAGAACTAGCCGGACCACCTAATGGTTGCCCTGCACCAGCTTGCCTCACCGGGACCGTGGACTGTAATGAATCAAACATGGCCTTGAACTGGGCCGCCCATACGCCCAGTGCTGAATCCATCCTCTCATTCAGCCGACCTTCCAGTCCAACCAACGACGCTTGCTGCCGTTTCACTGCCTTGTCCTTCTCTATACGCTCCAGCCTCGCCCGTCGATCCCTGTCAAACTCAGCCACCATTGCCGACGACCACTTGACGCACACATCACAAGGGCTTCCGACCTTACACTTCGCACACGCCACACAGTGATGACCAAGATACTTCCGTTTCATGAACCTGTTGCACTTCTGGCACAACGTGTCCGGGTTCTTCGGTTTCTGCGAACACAGAGAAGAATTAAAACGCTGCACATGACAAGTGATGACGAGCAATACGCACAATAGACTTGATAGTTAAGATTTCTTAAACACATTAACTTTCTCTTAAATTAATGATAACAAGTCTTAGGCAGGAAATATTTGAAACTTTTTTGAGTGAAATTTTTTTACAAAACACAACTCAGCCTTTAACTAACGTTAAATAACCAAGAAAACCTCGCCGATCACTACAAACACCCTCGACAATGAAGCGAGAGCTAAAATCGGCGATAACAGAGTGCCTGGATACACCAAGCCAATAACGACATATTACATGGGCGCCGCCATCTTGGCTAAGGGCGCATCCATTTTAGAGGAACCGAGTTGCAAGAGAAATTAACCGAGTACCCGAATTAAAACTAAAAGTTAACGGGTACAGAAGCGACTCCAACAATGGCTAACATTATAAAACAATGTCCCAATTTAAGGAAATTTCAAACAGTCATTATGGCACGAATGTATAAATTCTAGATTGATACAACCTGCCCCTGTGATGATTTCCCTAGTTCCTCCATTAGTCCAGCGATGGTTTTCACAAACACGCGCTAAAACTGCTTAATTTATCAATTAAATGACACTCTAAACACATGCGACTTGAAACAAGCGCAAAATAGACGAATCTGACTGTGATTGGGAATTGACTCGGTACCTGCGGCTATGGTATTCCCGGACACAGTATGGGCAGGACCAGGAGTTTTAATTGTTTATTTTGAGCTAGACTAGATAATAGACATTATCATAATAGTACATCTGGTAAGTATTATTCGAAGTAGAATGGGGGTGCATCTCATTTGATTGTAAGCTGGATCTGTTGACTGTACCTGGAACACTAAATGGACAAAGATATCAAGATTCCATACTGGATAGAGTTGTGGTCCCTCATTTTGTAAATCATGCACCTGGAACCCACCCTATATTCATGGATGACAATGCCCGACCACATCGTGCTAGAGCTGTGCATGAATACCTCCGCTAGAATGCCATCGAAACCCTACCATGGCCAGCAAGGAGCCCTGACATGAACCCTATTGAGCATATCTGGGACATTCTGGGAAACATGGTGAGGAGGAGGGATCCTCCTGTGCAGAACCTACAGGAATTAACAGACGCACTCCATCTTGAATGGCAACGAATACCACAATGGCGTATCAGTCGGTTGGTGACCAGCATGAGACGTCGTGTCCAGGCCGTCATCCAGGCACAAGGTGGATATACCCGGTATTAATAATGACAGTCTCAAACTCGTGCACAGATGTTAAACTTCGTTTTCAGACACCATTAATGACAATCTAGCCACGTGTGTCAACTGTAGGGCAATAGTTGTCAGTTGTGTCAACGTAACCATATTCAGGCCTCGTTTTCAAGTTCAAACAAAAACATACAGTGTTTCCCCACCATCATAATCAGCATTCCTCTAGTTGCATTATTACCTCTTGCACTCAGATGGATGGGTACATAAATGTTTATGCTATTGCTTTCTTCATAGCACATGAATATACCCTCGCATGTGCGTAAAAATAGGGTGGTGCTTAACTTTTGCACAGGTGTATACATGCCTGGACAGATAGTCATACAGTATACAGTGTTTTATATATATATATATATATATATATATATATATATATATATATATATATATATATATATATATACATATATAAAAAAAAAAATATATATATATATATATATATATATATATACATATTCTTTTTTGGTCTGGATAAGGATGTTCTTCACCAAACACCAATTCTGCTTATAGATCTATCTGATTTGTGTGTCTCAGGAGGAAAGTTTCCTATGCCCATGCTTCTACACATGCCCGCACACGGACGCACCCACGCATGCACTTCGTCTATCCCTAGCACAGCTGCTGAAAAACGTTTTTAGTGTAGGTTCAAAACTCTTCGAGATCTGGTCCGGACAAGAAATAAGATGGACGGATGGATGCACGGACGCTTATGCGGACTTATAAAAATGACTTAATGAACCAGAGTTATGGCTGTTGATTAAGGGTGTGGCAACTTCATCTCATAGCATACCCCACCACCCCACCCCCACATAGATATTGCCTAATGGAACATATCTGCCAAATTTAGTTTTAATCCATTGATAAATGACGAAATATGGCAATCCCTCCCTCCCTCCCTCTCGTAAGAATATACTGGATAAAAATAATGACAAATACTACAAAATATTTAATGTTTGTTATTTATTAAACAATGCCATTTTGTACACATTATGGCTGTCATATTCTCTTAATATTTATCTCAAAGAGACAACACTTGTGGCTGTGTATGAGTTACAACAGCTATACTGGATACAAAATATGAATGTCGCTATGTTATACCTAACAACCTGAGCATCTGAGCATACGCCAAGATGACATATTGATTATCTTAAATGTACATGAACAATATCAAATATGACAAGAGATATAGAATGTAGTGTACATATACATCAATAAAATGTCTTACAGGTGCTATAATATGAGCCATTCACATCACTAAGCACTAATGACTGACGGTTTAATACTTGCAAGTAAATTACCTTTAACACTTTCACCGATGAATTCCCCATACATTATTTTCAAGGCAACCATACAGGTACTGTTGAATATTTTGAAATTATTTTGACTTGAAGCCATTGCTGCTTAAGGCAGCAATGGCTTCAAGTCAAATTAATTTCAAAATATTCAACAGAATAAGTTTTATATCGTAAAGTCAACTTTTTCAGGGATTTGCTGTTGAAAGGGTTATAATGAATAACTAAGATTAATTAGATTTATCTTAATTTTCATGGTCTTTAACGTAATCAAATATTTTATATATTTTAACAGCAAACCTGCTCAAACTCCGCCAAGAAGAAATAAATATTCTTATATATGATATCACTCTATGCAATCATCTCAGTGCTGAACATACAACACAGCTGCAAAGGGTTCATCATATAATCCATCGGCAGGATTAACATATGCTATTAGAACTCGCACATAAAGGACAAACCCAATGTAGAGATCTCTAGGTGATTACTTTGATTACCTGGGAGAAAGAATGACTATACAGTTGTGGATAACAGTAACCATCATTATCCTCAATAGCATCTGGAAAGATATGTCCCATGCGACTTCATCCAGCATCCGAGAAAAGATTGACTATTTCACTGTAGTCTGCCAGAGCGGCTTTAAACGAAGAAACAGCTGCACAGACACTGTGTAGGTGCATCGAATGCTTGTGTCAGTGGTCATGTCCAAAGATTGGGAGATTTATAAGATTGGCATTGACATGTCACACAATTTCAACACTATCAAATGATCAAGGATCCTGGTCAAGCTTGATCTAGTGATGTTGAACTGCAACCAATAAGACACCAAGATGAAAGTACAAGTAAAAATGTGCATTTGGCAGAGTTCGAGAACTGTATCACCTCTCTCTGCTACTGTTTACTGTTAAATCGACAAAATCCTGTCATCCATACGGGAGCACTGCAGAAGATCAAACACTCCAGAACATACACTGGGTCTCACAATAGAGATGGAGCAGGCAGATGACTTCACAGACAAGGAAACGACTCCTTTGGAGGATCTTCTCCCTACTACTGCAGAACAGCTCAGGAAAGAGAATCTCTTCATGAATGAAGCCAAGACAGAGTTTACCCACGTACACCTATCACTGATAGGTGAAGTCAAGAACAAAGGTATCTCGCAGTGTGGCGGGGAGGAGCAAAAGCCATGGGTCACCGATCATGAGCAGCTCCTCCAACATTGCACAACGCATTACAGGAAACAAAGCATTCATCCTTTGAGAAACTGGATCCACGGACCAAACACCTCTATGGCAAAAAAACCACATTTACATGATGTAATCTGTTTCTCACGGATGCTGTACAACTGTATGAGCTAGGCAGCACAAAAGCAGTTCTAGATAAGCTTGATGCCTGCTACCGCACACACACCCACCATACTATCACCCAACATCACCCACTGGACAGAAATCTCCAATGATGCGTTATACACCCTATGTATAATACAGGCTCAATGTTAGTGAAAGCGGCCCAGCAAAAATTGTCTATGTTTGGTCATGTTCTGCGATTGCCATGAGACATGCTCGCACAGAAAGCCTTGAAATTTGCTGTATTTGGTGACAACCAAAGCCTGCAGAGGATGTCACTGCACAAACATCCTAGTTACCAATTGGAAACTGCCCTGTTGAATGGAGCTTGATAATGTAAGCACCCATTGAGTTTTAGAAGGGTTAATTGGAGCATTTCTATCTCATGAGTGGACTTTATACTGTGCACAACAGTGTACATAGTATTATAACAAGATGTGGTATATCATTACTGTGAAATAATACTACGAAACTAACAATTATCAATATGTCTATGCAGTGTGTGCGTGTGTGCGTGCGTGCGTGAGTGCGTGTCTTATTACCACTAATCAGATGTGTGAATCAGCAGATGATAGCTGCCTTGGGTACAAACGTAACCATTACTCTATGGCATATTAATTATGTCAACATGAAAGATTCTTTAGTAAACATTTTGAAATATACATGTACAAATATTGAGAAGACAATGAATGGCATTTAAAGTGGCTATAATAGACGTACATGTACTACAATTGAGAACGGAATACAAAGGTGGTAGCTACATGTAATTTTAATGATTCTTCTTATGACAGAAACAGTTAGTCTTACCCCTTTAACACTCAAGCTGGCCAAAAATGGCTTTAGCTGTCCTCTTGAGAAATGTCTATCTGCAGACCAAGAGAATACCATTCTTGAAAATTTACCAATCGAATTACTGGCTTGATAACCAAGCCAGTCATTCCAGTCATAAATTTGAAAAAATAAGTTTCAATTCGCCTACAAATGGACATAATAGGACCGTTGCATTTTGTTATCATTATATGAAAATAACGACAATGAATGTATTACAATGAAATACGGGCAAAGTAAATGAATAATATGAAAATATACTGAGCTGAAAGTAATGTTCCTGAGTGGCTCTGGTTTGTTAAGTAAAGATAAGTCATTAGTAAAGTTCACAGTTATATTAGATCAATGATTTTATCTGGTTTACATGAAAATATACAAAATGTCAGAAATATGACATGGGTAATATCATAATGCATTGAAAAGAAAATTTGCTATGAATAACCTTACATGTTGATTTCCCAAAATTTTAATCATTAGGCTGCTTTGATTGGCAACATTTGACATAGTGTGTGGCACCAACAGCTCCCTGTCAAATTAGTTTCAAAGTATTCAACAGAATATTTATTTCTTGGAAATTTATCTAAGACTAAAATTGAGAACAGAATACAAAGATGTCAACATGAAAGGTTCTCTAGAGACGTTCGCAATGTACGATTTCCACTTTCATGACAACATCATTTTGATTGTGACATCAGATAAGAAGTGAATTATTTGATTACGACGTCAGATACTTGAGTGACAGATCAGATAACTCCATTGTCAGTTTGTTATAAACATTTGAAAATCTTTCCAAACGATATAGCATCAACTATTGCAATATCTTGTTCTATTTAAAAAAAAAAATTCATCTCTGCTTTTAGTGTAATAAAAATTATTTTGAATTATTCTTATATTGTGAGATTCTATAATAGAACTTTTTACCCTGTAATACTCAGATTTGTTCAAGAAAATTTCAATTTTGTCACAGAAAATGTCCACTTGCAGACCAAGAGACTATTTTCTGAAATTTATCCCTGGATTGATTCACTCGGTTATCCGAATCGGATATTCCAGTGGTAAAATTTCAAAAATAATCTCTTGACCTGTAAATGGCCATTTCTTAATACCGCTGCAAAAGCTGATTTTGGCTGACTTGACCATTAAATGGTTAATTACAATAGGATTTGTAAATTGTGATACTGCTTAAAAGAAAATAAATTCCTCATTAAAAGTTTAAGCCAATAGTAACAATAATAACACAATACAAATTTAAGATTGGAATAAAATCTATAGCACTGGGGTTTATAATGGTTGGGGTCTGTGTGGTGGGGTCTATAATTCTTGGTATATAAGTATAAACAAGAGGCCCAAGGGCCTGCGACGCTCACCTGGACCATTAGCATTTGAAACATTTGCATTTAAATATACATGAATCTTTACATTAAACAGATGGCCACCAGAAAAATCGACCAATCAAAATTCTAAACAGAAAGTCCAGATTCTAGCACTGTAGGATCATCAAAGTCAAAGTTGGTTAAAATCCACCAAGCTGTTAAGATGTGTTTTGACAATTTCTAGTAAATATTTCATAAAAAAATCATGATTTTCACCCAAAAGATTGAGCAATCAAAATTCTGAATACAGCATCTGGAGCCAACTCACATAGGATCATTCCAGCACAATTTTGTTGAAATCCTTGAAGCGGTTAAGAAAGAGATGCGCTTTGACAATTTCCGGTAAATTTTTCATAAAATCAAAGATTTTCACCCCAAAAATTGATCAATCAAAATTCTGAAAAAAAATTCTAGAGCCTACCACCATACAATGCATCTAGTCACATTTGGTTGAAATATGTCCAGCAGCTAAGGAGGAGTAGCATTTTGACCATTTCTGGTAGATTTTTCATAAAATGAAGATTTTCAGCACAAAAATTGATCATTCAAAATTCTGAAAATATGGTCTAGAGCCTATGACCATAGAATCCATCTAGTCAAATTTGGTTGAAATATGTCAAGCAACTAAGGAAGAGTATCATTTTGACCATTTCCGGTTGATTTTTCATAAAATCTCAGATTTTCACCCAAAAAATTGATCAATCAAAATTCTGAAAATATGTTCTAGAGCCTACCACCATAGAATGCATCTAGTTAAACTTGGTTGAAATATGTCAAGTAGCTAAGGAGGGGTAGCATTTTGACCATTTCCGGTAGATTAAAAAAACCATCTCAGATTTCCACCCAAAAAATTGATCAATCAAAATTCTGAAAAGATGTTCTAGAGCCTACCACAATAGAATGCATCTATACAAATTTGGTTGAAATATGTCAAGCAACAAAGGAGGAGTATCATTTTGACCATTTCCGGTAGATTTTTCATAAAATTTAAGATTTCCCCCCAAAAAATTGATCAATCAAAATTCTGAAAAAAACATCCGGAGGGTAGCAGCTTAGGATCATTCCACCCAAATTTGCTTGAAATCGGTCATACCATTAAGGAGAAGACACAATCTGATGGCTCGACAGACGACGGACGGACAATGAACGGCCGCCATGGCATAAGCTCACTTGGCCTTTCAGGCCAGGTGAGCTAAAAATGATGAAAGGCAAGAAATGGTTACCCAAATTTGCATATAAAAGGAAAATAAAAATTAAAAACAGCAGAATAAAAGCAATATTAGAATATCAATAGATGTTCATGTTAGAGATAAGAGTAAAACAAACCGATCAATGAACATGAGGATGAGCTTATAATAATCTATATTACGCTATGTACGTGAGACGAGGATTAGCACATGATGATGACATAATCAACCTCCCACTGATGACTGTCAACACAATTTGACTGAAAGTCTTTAACCCTTTCTATGAAAAACCTTATAATCTATAATGTATTCTGTTGAATATGTTGTAATTAATATGACTGGAAGCCGTTGTTGCCTAAGGCAGTCATGGCTTCGACATATTAATTTCAAAATATTCAACAGGCTCCCCGCTTTTTTTGCCTCAAGATTGAGATATGGGGATTTTATCGGTGATGCAGATAAAGAAACAAAGTCCTCCATTCACATTATATTTATAGTAATCAGCGGGGCTAACATATTAATGTCTGCAGCACGTGGTACTTAGACAAGTGCACAAGTACTATCATTGCCACATAGGCAAGCTTGCTAAAAAGGAAACGTCTTAACAGACACACAGATTTTTACACTCATTGTAAAATTTAACATTTTCTTTAAACCTTGAAGGTTCTAAATTTGATCAAGAAAATCTAAATATTTACTTATTGAATGTCCATTTGATTATTTTTGAAAATTTATGACTGGAATGACTGGCTCGGTTATCAACCCAGCAGGCACATGACGTTGAATCCACATTGAAATCACTTTGTGCTGGGAAGCCAGTCATTTCAGTGGTAAATTTAAAGAAGTGTTCACTTGTCCTGCAAATGGACATTCCTCAAGACGATTGCAGAGGCTGGTTTGGCCGACTTCGTCATGAGAGGGCATCATCTGCTGTCCGTTAATTTAGAGATACGTAGACAATTGAAGAATTCAGTTTTAGTTATGCCCTGTCCATCTCTAGCTCAGCTTCACCCAGGCTTCACCCGTGTTGGGATTGATCGATCCCTGAAGTCCTTGACTATCATTTTCTAGAACACTATACAGGTAAGCTGATGAATATTCTGAAACTAATTTGATTGGTTGCTATTGCTGCCATATTCCGTAGCATGTTTATTAAATAGTAGACATGCAATTCATACAATAATGCTTAGTCCATTATCAATTAAGCATTCGTGACAAACTTAGCTACTTCATTCATGACGTAATTGATTACGACGTCAGCATACACGTCACTAATTGATTATGACATCATGTGATTGATGGATAAACTGGAATCCTCCATGTCGTCATCCAATTTTCCATTCATGTAAGACTTAGGAAACAAAATTGTTCCACGGCTTTGATGCAATGTAATGCTATAAATTATATTGAGATAAAACGTTCGGGACATTTCTGATAAACATTCTTGATGCTGGACGACATTTGAATCACTATCCTACGTAATCCTCTGCTTTGCGTAGGGCTAGACAAATATTATGCCATTATGCACAGCTAATGAGGATTAATTCACGGAATAACATTTACATATATAGACACCATATCTCTTTGTGCATTGGTATCGTTGTGTCTTAATACAAAGTAATAATATACACAACATTTTTATATATCAGTGTAATTATGCTTAAACTGGAGACAAACTAGATGACTAAACTCTAACAAGTGGGTTTTAATATCTGTTTCTGGGATATCCAGACAATAATATAGTTTAATTATCTATGTATAGATCACCATACATTACCCACAATATTTGCTTTAGGACAAGTTCACAAATGTTGAATCTAATAGATGGATCCATTTCCAGCTATGCCCCGCCTATTTTTAGCTAAGCCCTATACACATTGTATGCATATTAGAATCGGCACCTGAATTCCCAGAATCTAAATTTCAAGGTAACTATACAGGTAAACTGTTGAATATTTTGAAACTAGTTTGACTGGGGCTGTTTCTGCCATAAGCATATGGCATCAACTGTTCCCAGTCAAATTAGTTTCAAAATATTCTACATAATGTTCATTAAAATGTAAATTAATCAAATTCGTTCACTTTAATGAGATTTTTTCAATTTTTGTGAAAGAGCTGTCATTTTGATTGTGACATGAGCTAACATGTGACATATTTTGATTATTACCTCCGATACTTCAGTGACGGATCAGATTCCTCTATTGGCATTAAGCCAGAATTTAACTAGATACTTGTTATTATTAATAATTAATAACCTTATTAAATTGTTGACTTGCAAGGCAGAGATAGGTTCTAAATAAATTATTTTCTAAATATTCAGAAAACATTAGTACGATGGAATTAAATGTTTCGCCTTTTCTCAAAGTATCAAGGATCATTGACACTTGACCTTTGACTTTGTGAGTTTAGTGTCATCATGCTCATTCCCAACAGCATATCCAGTCGTGTAACCAACTTTAGTTCCAATCCTGAAATATAAACTGAAAAGCAAAAAATGCAAAAACTCAATGTTGAAAAAACACTTTGTACCAGTCACATTAGCCTTGACCTTCAACCGTGTGACTGCATAATCATTATGCAGATTTCTAATAGCATAGTTATTCGATGTTACTTCAGTTTCTGGTGAGAATTATGAAGTGACATCATCGCATGAATGATTGTTGCGGTATGACAGCATCACATGAATAGGTCTTTGTTGTTGATGATTGAAAGCTCACATTAGCTCATTCCAAACGCCACCAAATTCACCTTTCCGGAGTACCCACCCATCATATGATGTCATAATGAACTGCGTGGTGTGTACAATGACATCATAATGAATGATGTCGATAAGTACGTCACGAACGCATATTTGATGACGGTCTATGGGCTGTTGTACAAATTGTTTGCTTTTACTATTTAATAAATATTCAACAGCTTCCCTGTATAGCTTTCAGGAAATTGATAGCTAGGGCATTCGGGGATCGATCAATCCAAACACGGCGAGGTGTGGGTGGAGCTTAGCTAGTGATGGGCGGGGCATAGCTAAAAATGGAAAGGTCCATTGATGAGCTACAAGAGGAACACTAGTGTTTGTTTAGACAGAACTTGGATCGGAGCTGATGTCCTGCTTGGTATGTCTGTATTAGATGCCAGTTTCTTTTAATCTGAAAGCATGTGTGGCGTAATATGAATATGGTTGACAATTCACGTGACGATGTCATACCGTGAATTTTATGGCGTCTCAAAATTCATGATTTTATAATCGAGTTTTTAAGAGCAAAAAGTATTTTTGGCATTTAAAAAATTTAATTTCATTTGTGATCTTTAATGTGTGATACAGCGTTAGTATTAGAGGTAGTCAGGTGCAGTACTTAACTCATTTTAAAAGTTAAATTCTAATATCTCCATTTCAATCTGGGTAATGATGGAGGTTGAAAACCTTCATTCCTTATGAGTAAATACAGTTTTCTCGAACCTTTTAATTTGTCAAGCTGGGTGAAACTGGCCTCTGCAATGGTCTTGATAAATGCCATTTTGCAGGCCAGGAAAACGTTTGCACATTTACGACGAGAAGGACTGGCTAGAATATTGAGTATCTTCAGTATTAAATGGTTCAGTAAACTTGTAAGACTTTTACATATATGATTTGAGATGTCAATTAACACCGTAACCATCAAATTTGTTCAAGAAAATTTCAATTTTCTCATAGAAAATATCCATTTGCAGACCAAGAGAAGATTAGTTTTGAAAATTTACCACTGTAATGACTAGCTCAGTTATCGAGCCAGCCATTCCAGTGACAAATTAAAAAAAATATTCTTCTCTTGCTCTGCAAATGGACATTTCACAAGACCCCTGCTGAAGGCATTTTTTTGCTGATATGAGTGTTAAAGGGTTAACAGTATTAGGTTTAATAATGTGCTAACGAACACATTTAACAATAAATATATGAATAATAACAATGACTAAGAATCAACTGTATTAATTAACGATATATATACTGTCATAGTTATAAATTTGCGCTACTTCAGATTAAGCTAGCGTGGCATTTAATGCCTAATATGAAAATAATCTTTCTACACTATATACAAATCACTCGATCATTTGTAACAAATAACAAATCACATTATGAGAGATACAGCAGAAATATGTATACAAGCAAGATACGTGCAGCTGTGAATTAACCATTTAACACTCAAATTTGTAAATTTGTTCAAGAAAATTTCAATTTTCTCATTGTATATGTACACTTGCAGACCAAGAGAAGACTATTTTCAAAATTTTACCATGGGAATGACTGGCTCCATTATCGAGCCAGTCAATCGAGTGGTAAACCTTCAAAAACAGTCTTCTCTTGGTCTACAAATGGGCATTTTCCAAGACCACTGCAGAAGCCATTTTTTGCCGGCTTGAGTGTTAAAGTGTTAATGGTCAGGCCAGAAATAAATGTCTTCTGCTGTGGTCTTGAGAAATGTCAATCTTGTAGGACAAGCAACGTTACTAATTTGTTCCAAGTTAAGCATTACTAGAGCTAGTAAATGCTTTTTCTCAAATTGTTCCGATTCAGTTGTTTTTTACTGGTGCTGTATATTTAATATTGCATGAAATTACCAATAATCATCATTTGATTGTTTCTTTTTTTCTATCTCACACACAAACACAAACACACGCACGCACGCACGCACGCACACACACACACACACACACACACACACACACACACACACACACTAACAAATTCTGAGCGTTATATCAAGCTCAGTAGGCACTAAGTATGAGGCTGGATAATCATAGTATTATGTTTATAGACATCTTTACAACATTCAATTACACTGTGATGAACTCACTACTGGCCTTTGTTCCATTGGTAATTAGTTTCCCTAACTTATGTTTCACCTGATCAGTAGTGTGTAGATGGAATGGAGGAATACTGTTTTAGCTGTGCCCCGTTAAGCTCCACCCACACTTCGCCCATGTTGGGATTGATCGATCCCTGAACTGCCTGGCAATCAATTTTTAGAAAACTATACAGGTGAACTGGTGATTATTTTGAAACTAATTTGACTGGGTGCATAGGCCGCTAACAGTGCCGAGTCAAATTAGTCTCAAAATATCCAACAGCATGTGTATTAAATAGTAAAGAAATACAATTCGTAAAACAACGCTTAGTCTGTCATCAATTATGGGTTCGTGACGAACTTATCTATATCATTCATGACATCATTGATTATGATGTAATCCTATATGTCAGGTAGTTGATGATGATGTCATATGATTGATGGATAAACTGGAAAGGTCAATTGTGTTTTACATGATCATAAAACAAAATGTGTACCATATTACCTCGAAAGAGGGTGTTCCCAACTTACGAGAGGGATCTCCTAAAACACGCACCCTATAGTAAGCTCTAGTTAGATTTTCGGAAGCTGTATGTAAAAAATCAACCATCAAAACAGTAGATTAACCCCTTAATGGTCACGATTTGTCAAGGAAACTATGTTTTGTTTAGTACGTGTCCAAACTATAGGCCAAGCAGTGTTTTTGAAAACTGACCACTGGAATGACTGGCTCGGTCATTGAGTGCGTGATTACAGCAGTAAAATTTCTAAAATTGTCTTCTCTTGGCCTGCAAATGGATAGTTCTCAGGACTGTGGCAGTCTGATTTTCATTGGGTTGATCATTGAAAGGTTAAAAGGTGTAATTTCAACCTAGCATACTCAAGAGTGTGTAAGAATGCTGACATCTTGATGGGTCCTGAAGACGGCTAGACAGTGAATTGAAAGACTACAGACAATAGAGGGATCTAATTCTCGCTATTCCACGCCCACTTTCAGATAAGCTCTGCCCACATTGTCTGTATGTTGGAAACAATTTGGAACTTTGAAGCCTGAATTCTCAGAATCTAAATTTCAGGGCAATTATACAGGGGAGCTTCTGAATATTAAACTGACAGGGGTGGGGGTGGGTGGGTGGTGGTGATATTGCTACATATGGCGCCAACAACCTCCAGTTAAATCGGTATCAACATATATTCAATAGAATTACTAAATCATAAATTTGTACACTTTCATGACAGACTTTTTGACTTCGTGAAGGTCTTAGAACATTTTGATAGTGAGGTTAGATAACAAGTGAGATATTTTAATTATTTTAAATTCTATTAATTATGACATCAGATTCTCGAGTGACAGATCAGATTCCTCCATTACAGTGAAATTGTCTTTTGGAGTCAAGTTGTCGGGATCATTAACTTATCACACTGGTGCCAAAAGTGTAATTATTACAATGTCAATAGAAGAACACATCCCATGTATGTTTTGGAAACTAAGTTTCTGGAAGAGATGTTGCTGTATAAGAGAGCAACACATTACAGCAGCACTATTTCCAAAATGAACACCAGTTATCATATGAGATGGAACTGAATAAAAAACATTGAAATTTCAGTGCTTTAGTGGTTAAGACAAATAGTTTTATATGATGACCACTTATCTTAACCCTTTAACACTCATATCAGCGAAAAACGGCTTCAGCAGTGGTTCTGGGAAATGTCCATTTTGAGACCAAGAGGAGACTATTTTTGAAAATTTATGACTGGAATGACTGGCTCGATAACCGAGCCAGTCATTCCAGTAATAAATTTTCAAAAAGTTTTCTCTTGGTCTTCAAATGGACATTTTCAATGGAATTTTCTTGAAAAAATTCGAGAGTTAAAGGGTTAAGCAATCACCATAATTTGGCCACCCAACAAAAATTCCAAAATTGCCTTTATCTGGGGCCCCTTGATTAGCTGGAGACCCTTGATTCAGGGTCCCTGCTACTGAGCATGTGCGTGCACATGCTCACTGATTGTCTTTATCTGGGGCCCCTTGATTAGCTGGAGACCCTTGATTCAGGGTCCCTGCTACTGAGCATGTACGTACACATGCTCACTGATTGTTCTTAGCTGGAGTATGTATGTAGGGCCCCTGTCACTGACGAGTGTCAGTATTTGAAGGGTAAATGGCTTGGGTGTGCCATTATTCTGCACATGTATGTGCATATACACAGTGTGTTCCCTTTTGGTATAAACAGGGAATTAGTGATAGGGAAGAGTGGCTCTTACAGTAAATAGTACGGCAGTGGGAGAAGAGTTTCCAAACCCATTCTGAGATCTGACTTTATGGAAAAGCAGGTGTTTATTATACAGGTGTGAATGTATTTTGAACTTAGCATGCTGTATCTACTGCTATACTACAGTTCAAGGGAATTAAAAAAAATTATTGAGTAAAAGATTAATGCCGTTACACGCACGCACGCACACATTCTGATAAGCCATAGCAAATTCGTATCCTCATTATGTAATTAGTTCATTGCTCATAGCCTTTGTACACAGATTGCATTATCATGATAAAAACAAGTCCGATACACAATAGTTGCAACATAGGTGGCTTTGACAGACATGTAAAAAAATATAACAGACAGACAGACAAACTGACTTATACTAGTTGTGAATCACAACTAAAAATCTGATTGACTTTTTCATTCCTCACTTGACCAGGTGTGGTGATACAGGGCAGATAGCATCACATTGTTAATGCAGTAAGAGTAAGTGGATTGAAGTGGCATGACTAATCCTTTCTGTAGTAGCCTGTTGATTGCAGTAGTGAAATGTGGTCAGAGTTGATTGGTCGGTGGTGTGCTTGTGAGTACTAGGTACCAGTGAGCACAGGCTGAGGTAGACACTCTCTCATCTCCCTAACACTGAAATATAGAAAATTATGAGCAATTAACCCATTTTTTCATACCGCACACTGTATTTTTATATTAGCATTTTGTACACTTATCAGACTGATGTCACACACACTCAACCCTTTAACCCTTGAATTTGGTCAAGAGAATCAAAATTTCTAATAAAAAATGTCCAATCATATGCCAAGAGTAGCCAATCTTTAAAAATTTACCACTGCAATGACTGGCTCATTTATCGAGCCAGTCATTTCAGTTGTAAATCTTCAAAAATAGTCTTCAAATGGACATTTCCCAAGACCACCGTAGAAGACGTTCTTGGCTGGCCTGGATCTTAAAGGGTTAATTCAGTAGTTGAAAGGCTAGTGACCACTTTGGAAATAGTGTAGCTGAAACATGGCTTTGTCTCAAACACCATAATTTCCAAAATGAATATCATATCATATTACAAAGATCGCATTGCGATGGACCTATCCAGTTTTTGCTATGCCCGGCCCATCTCTAGCTAAGCTCTACCCATACATCGTTCGGCGTTGGGATCGAGCAATCCCTGAACTCCCTGACTTTCAATTTCCAGAAAAATATTTAAAAAAAAAGGTAACCTGTTGAATATTTTGAAACTAAATTGACTGGGTGCTGATGCTGCATATGGCAGCAACAGCGCCCAGTCATATTAGTTTCATAATATTCAATAGCATGTTTATTAAATAGTAGACATACAATTCATACAACAATGCATAGTCCATCTTCAATTATGCGTTCGTGATGTACTTCTCTACATTATCCTACACGGCACGTAGTTGATTATGCCGTCATATGATTGATGGATAAACTGGAAAGGTCCATTGTCAAGATCCTTTTATTTTTCTGCACATCTATCATATATGCGGCTGTGATACAATATATGGATCACCCTGGTATGGTATTGTATATGTCATTGTATGGTATAACATCATACTACATAGGGCTGGGCAAGGCAGAAGATATGGCATGTGAAAAGTGCCATGCCCTAGAGAATTTATGTGCATTATGAAATTCATAATGGATGAACTGATCTATGACTGGGCAATTTGAAATGATGATACAACCACGCCCAGCACTAATCCCTTCTAATACCATATCCTTCTTGTAGGAATGATCATACAGCATTGAAAAACAAGCATTATGGACAAGTCCGAGTCTCACCATCCACCACACATAGTTGACCGTGACATTTTGACCACAAAACTAATACAGTTCTACAGGACACCTGGAACAAACAATCACCAAAGTTTGGGCAAGATCCCTTCAGTAGAACTTGAGTTATTGCGATAGATATATTTAAACTTTTTCGATGACCTTGACTTCTGACTCCCAAATCAACTCTTTTTTGGGACCTCCAGATCAAAATATCAACCAAGTTTGGTGATGATCCCTCTAGTAGAAACTCAACTGTTGCACTGGACACACAGGCAGAGAGAGAATCAAGACAGACAGACAGACAGAGACAGACAGGCATGACTACTGCCATAGTCTAATGACATTTCCTGACGAGACTACGTAATTATATTCATTACACATTTCATACCATCTGGGTCAAGGGATGTCATCATTTTCTTCCCATGGTGGTGCTGTTGGCAGCATATTACGAGGAATAAGAGACTTTTCTGTTAAAAACACCTGGAAAAAAGTTTTGAAGAATATTACTTATTGATTTAAAAAAACGAGAACATATTCATATCGGTAGAAATGTTGTGTAATTAGCAGACTATTACAAAGCATTCATTACCAATTTTTTCCACAAACAGAGCAGTTGTGTAAGTCTCACAAGTAAGAGTTTCTGTAAAATACAAGAGGCCCAATGGGCCTGTATCGCTCACCTGGAACATTGGCATATCAAACTAATCTTACTTAAGTTTTACATCTATCGGTGTCACTTCCAATGACTTTCAGTCAAATGATTTAGTTTTCGAGATATTGACAACAATCTCTGGACTGTTTTTTTTGCATTAGTGATTTTGAACAATGTTTAAGTGAAAATAGATGATATCAGTGCTAACAACAGCTGGTTTCTTAACTGTCCCACTGCTGCAAGCCAGTGCAACCAATGATTTCAATTTTCAAAAGCTCTTGACTTGTTGACTATTTTGAAAACAATTGGACTGAAAGTTGTTGGTGGCTTAGCCACCAACAACTTTCAGTCCAATTGTTTTCAAAATATTTATCACGTTCAGAGATATAACCTTTGGAATATGTCGTCTGCAAAAACTCAGTCAGACGCTTACTAGAGGTTTAAATACAATTTGAAGAAAATGGTCTCTAAAGGCAGGTAGGTGGTCTTTATAGCAGGTTATTCCCCACCACCACACAATCCATTTAACACATGCACATCTGGCTGAATCACCAAGTTAGCAGCAGGGGTAGCGTGAGCTAGAGTTCATTTAGAAAATAATTTGACTGAAAGTCATTGCTGCCTTAGGCAGCAACAACTTTCATTGCTGCCAAAGGGAGCAACAAATTTCAATCAAATACATTTCAAATATTTTTAAGAGCATAGATGTCAGAGCACATAATACATATCTTAATATTTCTGCAGTATTGGAAAGGTTAATCTGTTAATTGGAATTTAATATCTAGTTTGGCAATAAAATCTGACATGGTGATAAGACGGTGGGAACAAACCATTTGCCCTATGAAAGTGAGACTGCAAATATTTAAGGAGTGATAACTCTGGCATTTGACGTCCTATCAGTTTCATTTTCACAACACAGATATTAGATGCCGTCATTAACATTGCGACCAAGTTTGGTGTCAATCCGTCAAGAAATAACAAAATGAGCTGTCATTGTTGGTGACGGACAAACAGATGGATGGACGGACATACAGAAGACGGATAGGTTATCGTTATACGATAGCTGACTGACAAGTAAGCGGAGTTAAGAAAACCAATTTCGGCTTCACAATCCATGAAATAAAAAAATTGAATTTGGCAGCCAAACACGCTAAAATTTGATTGGTCCACGGCGGCCATGTTTTTTACCTATCAACTTCCCATGAACAAACTTTAATGGCCCTTAGTCCATAATCATATCCCCAAAATTTCAGCCCGATCCGTTCAGCGGGTCTGCAGAATAAGTCGTTTTTACGAAAACTAAGTCATCCAAGATGGCCGCCGAACCATTTGGCCAATCAAGTTCCTTCGAACAAACTTGGTTCAGCTCTTGCCCTATATGATATTTCGTTTTGAATCAATCCACCAAGCAGTTTCGGAGAAGATTTTTAAAGCCATTTCCTAAAATCGGCAAAAATCCAAGATGGCCACCCGCCAAATCGGCTGAGTTTGAACAAACTTGGATCCCTATGCCCTAAGGATACTTCCTGCCAAATATAATTGAAATCGGCCAAGTGGTTATTGAGAAGAAGTCGTTTAAAGGAAAAAGTTGACACCCAGACGGACGGACGGACGCCGGACGGTCGCCATGGCATAAGCTCACTTGGCCATTCTGGCCAGGTGAGCTAATAACTAATCCTTGAAACAAAAAAATACATTGTAAGAGACCCATTCATATGGGTAACTAACATGACAAATTAGCTTGAATTCCATAGGGTTTCATAGGAGATAGCCGGGCAGACAGACGGATGTACGGAGGCGATTGTAATATCCTCACCAGGATTTTCTTCATAACGCATGTGGATAATTACAAGGATGCACTCAAATCAGAACAAGTGCATAGTAAGGTTGACGAAATACCTATTCCAGGAAACCAGGTATATTAAAGCTGGTATGACGCATTAACAATAGAATCTCTATTTTTAAGCCGCTTCCTAAAGCTGCCATAACATGCTAAAATAGTCAACACTAGGCAATTTTCACAAGATAGAGGGAAAAACTCATGTCCGTTTTCATTCACTTGCCAATAGGATTCTGGATATTGATGTTCTGAGAGTGACAGAACTAAACTCTCATAGACAAGGGCTAGAAATTAACTTTTTAATGATGATCCATATGGATCACTATATCACAAATCTACAGATCCCGAACACTTTTATAATGATCCGTACTATACTGTACAGCATATAAATGTTCTGAATTAACCATTTATATAACATGTTGGCCCACTAAAGTTTGTCTTTCCTACTCCTCTCAGACCCTCATGACACTGCTTACATAAATATGTTTTATACATAAATGGCTTTGTTTTAGGACATGTTTGATATTCGGATCGGCAGTATCTTTTCAAATTCAGTCAATCAAATGTGAGAAATTGCGTGTTAACTCAGTAACGTGAAGAGCCAATCACCATAATCATAAACTATTATTTAGATGATGTCATACTTATGACCTAAGAAGATTTATGATTCCATTGGTAATCGTCAAGATGAGGCATCATATAACATCAGAACAATGACGTGTCCATTTCTTTGAAACAATAACAAAATCCTGTCTGCAAAACGTCAGCATGCAGACGGTTAAAGCACTTAGGAGAGATGCCCAAAATGCACAAGTATCTAAACTATGACAAATCATATTTTATTATATTTAAGTATGTCCAATATGTTTATTATCCTTAATGGTGTGATATATTTTGTGATCTGCATTACACATGGATTTAGTAAATAGTGGTAATGGGGGTGCAATTAATATAATACAGGGCAAAAACATTGAAGAATGTTTCAACAAACAGGCTAGCTACCTGTCCAACATTTGTAGCATTTCGCATTGCAGTCTTTAGAGTTTTAAAAGGTGGTCGATGAGACAGGTATGTGGATGTTTGGGGAGGAGTGTCTCCCCCACCCACCCCTCCCCACATGTGGTTCCCCCCCCCCCCCTATGTCTCCTATTTATAGGCTTTGGGACCCAGCCAGGGTCCCTACCATTGAGCATGTGCATGCACATGCTCACTGATTGCCCAGCTAATCAAGGGTCCCTAGGTAAGAACAATCAGTGAGTAGGGATCCTTGCCGGGTCCTGTGGCACTATAAATAGGAGGCACTGCACCAGTGTCAGGCATCTGACTTTCGTCCTCCAACCGAATACAAGCGTTAGGGATACTTCAGCGACGTGGCTTATCATATTTTACCAGTGTAAATTAATCAGCAAAATATGGTAGGTGCCAATACAGACAATCCCTAAACAGGAATATTCCTGCGTTCCGTCTCAAAGCTAATTCTTCTCACAGAAGTAGCATGAGAAGGAGGCAATAGGTAATTTGGTCAAGAACATCAACATTCCCTTTCTGAATGTCCATTTGCAGGCCAAGAGAAGACTATTTTTGAAAATTTACCACTGGAATGACTGGCTTGTTTCCTATGGTAAATTACAAAAAATAGTCTTCTCTTGGCCTGCAAATGGACACTCATCAGCAGAGGCCAGAGGCCGGCTTCACCATTAAAGTGTTAAAATAACCCCATTGATAAAATGTATACAAATACAAATCACATCATGCACACATACACAAACTGTATTTAACACCAAAGCATGCACTTGCGCATGCATACACACACAAACCTGATCAGAATTTGAATCATAAAACAATGGAAAGCTTGTTGAAGTGGAGTCTGTAGGTGAGGGTGGGCAAGGCAGAGGGTGGTAGGATACATGTTGTTCTGCGGCTGTACAATCACGAAGGCCTACTGTACCAATGATCAGATCCACAACCACTTTTATCTTTCGTGCCAAGCCAGCTGGTCGAATACTCATCTAAAATCACAACATAATAACACTACATTACATGGCTAGTAGAAATTGACTAGGGCTAGTACAGCTTGTGATTGACTAGTCAGAAATATGGAAGATATAATCTGACACTATTGAAAATCAATGAAATCAATAAAGAATCAATGTTTTCATATTGAATTATGTTACGGTTAACCCTTTACTGGTCAAGATTTGTCCACAAAATTAAAATTCCCCCCCCCCCTCAGTGAACATCCATTTGCAGCCCAGGAGACTATTACATTTGAAAATTTACCACTGGAATGACTGGCTCAGTTATCGAGCCAGTCCCTCCAGTGGTAAATTTTCAAAATAGTCTTCTCTTGGCCTGCAAATGGACATTCACTAAGACCACTACACAACCCGGTTTCGGCCGGCTTGACCATTAAAGGGTTAAACTGACCAAAATCAGCCTCTGCAGTGCTTGTGAGGAATGTCCATTTGCAGATCAACATTACTTTGAAAATTTACTATTAGAATGCCTGGCTGGATAATCGAGCAGGTTTTGCTGGTGGGAAATCTTCAAATATATCTTTCTCCTGGCTTGCGAATGAACATTCACATAGCAATTATTTTGACTTTCTTGACTAAATTTGACTATTAACCATTTCACAATGAAGCCAGCCAAAACTGGACTATTAGAATGCCTGGCTGGATAATTGAGCCGGTCTTTCCGGTGGGAAATTTTCAAACATATCTTTCTCCTGGCCAGCAAATGAACATTCACGTAGCAATTATTTTGACTCTCTTGACTAAATTTGACTATTACACATTTCACAATGAAGCCAGCCAAAACCGGACTATTACAATGCCTGGCTGGATAATCGAGCCGGTCTTTCTGGTGGGAAATTTTCAAACATCTTTCTCCTGGCCTGCAAATGAACATTCACTTAGCAATTATTTTGACTTTCTTGACCAAATTTGGCCGTTAACCATTTCACAATGAAGCCAGCCAAAACTGACCTCTATAGTGGTCTTGTGTAATGTCCATTTGCAAGCCAAAAGAAGACTGTTTTTGAAAATTTACCACTGGAATTACTGGCTCGATAACCGAGCCAGTCATTCCAATGTTAAATTTTCAAAAATAGTCTTCTCTTGGCCCGCAAATGGACATTCAATAAGTAAATATTTAAATTTTTTGAAGAAATTTGGTCATTAAGGGGTTAACAAAGTAAAGAAAATGTGACATACCTCTAAGCTATATTGAAGGTCAATAATCTTACACCCTCGTAGATGAGAAGGCGGCACACTGGGAATGCTCAACAGTTCTTTCTGCCATGTTTGTTTGCCACCGGGACTAATAGCACCTTTATGTACAGTTACTAAAACACTGGTCTCAGAGAAACGACCTCGGTATGAATAATATGTTACATTCTGCGAAGAAAGGACAAATTTATTATTATTATTATTATTATTATAATTATACAGTTTTGGCTGGTTTGACCGTTAAAGAGCTAATGTTTCAGTCTACACACTGATACAGAGAATTGTGTGTCTATGTACATGCATGCATGTGCGTACAC
This sequence comes from Chaetoderma sp. LZ-2023a, assembly GCA_034401795.1. Lineage (NCBI taxonomy): Eukaryota > Metazoa > Mollusca > Caudofoveata > Chaetodermatida > Chaetodermatidae > Chaetoderma > Chaetoderma sp. LZ-2023a. The sequence goes on from CM067374.1 coordinate 80,787,394, forward strand.
GTATGCGTAAATGTGTGTTAGAGAGATCTGCCTGGGAAAATTACATTTCTCAATAGCAGTTCAGAGGAGTTTTGTCCCATTTGACGGGTTAATGATTCAGAGCAGTGAATGGCGCATCTGCCTGCATAGCAATGTCAGAATGACCATGACCTTTAACCTAGTGACTTCACTAATACGCACATAGCGAGAAGATCCACACTGTATTCAGTACATGGAAGTCATTCAATGAGGTCATTCTATTATGCGCAGTAAGTAACACACTAGTGTGTTAAGTCACACGTCTATAATACTATTATGTAATATGTAACTGGTTAAATATCAATTTGCCAACAAGATGTCATAACATTTGAATTACAGAACACCTATGATTTTAATACGCATACTTATTATATATGTTGTGTCTATAACAGCTAAAGTATAGCATCCTATGTTTCACTTTGGGCGGGTCATGGACTCATGATACAGTGATTTATATACTAGCTGCCAAGGAGTAGTAAGTCTTTCTTGGCAAGACACAACAAAATTACTAGACAGCATAGACATAAGTTTATATATTATGATGAGATAAAATCGTGTGCACACACAGAGAAAATCATTTCATGCCACTTCCAATTAGATGAGTTATTATATTCAAAACCTATGCGTTTATGTTTCTGAATTCTTTCTTTTATGTTATTGAGTGTATTTACCACAGACTTAAGTCAAAAGGCAGATTTTTTCCGTTGAGACTCGCACATAGTATAAGTTAGTCTGCCAATCTGTCTGTCAAATTGTTAATATTTTTGACAAGCCCATCTATGTCAAAATTATACATCATAAGCACTTGTTTAATTAACCATTTATCACTCAAGTCATCTAAAAACGGCGTCTGCAGTGACCTTGAGATATTGTCCATTTGCTGACCAAGAGAAGACTATTTTTGAAACTTATCGCTCGAATATGGAGCCACTCATTCCAGTTATAAATTAAAGAAATTGTCTTCTTGATCTGCAAATTGGACATTTTCTTGAACAAATTTTACAATTAAAGGGTTAAAAGCAATTTGACTTGGCTGTCTCAGAAGAATATTCAGCAATATTCAGATACAATGGTAAGAATTTTTGCTTAAAATACTTTATTTTTTGTCATTCAGAGGATGTGCATTTTGCAGACCAAGAGGAAAATATATGAGGAAAACAACTACAGGAATGACTGCCTTTGTTATCAACCCAGTCAAGGAATGACTGCCTTTATTATCAACCCAGTCAAGGAATGACTGGCTTTGTTATGACCCAGTCAATGAATGACTAGCTTTGTTATCAACCCAGTCAAGGAATGACTGGCTTTGTTATCAACCCAGTCAAGGAATGACTGGCTTTGTTATCGACCCAGTCAAGGAATGACTGGCTTTGTTATCAACCCAGTCAAGGAATGACTGGTTTTGTTATCAACCCAGTCAAGGAATGACTGCCTTTGTTATCAACCCAGTCAAGGAATGACTGGTTTTGTTATGACCCAGTCAAGGAATGACTGCCTTTGTTATCAACCCAGTCAAGGAATGACTGGTTTTGTTATCAACCCAGTCAAGGAATGACTGCCTTTGTTATCAACTCAGTCAATGAATGACTAGCTTTGTTATCGACCCAGTCAAGGAATGACTGGCTTTGTTATCAACCCAGTCAAGGAATGGCTGGCTTTGTTATGACCCAGTCAATGAATGACTGGCTTTGTTATCGACCCAGTTAATGAATGACTGGCTTTGTTATCGACCCAGTTAATGAATGACTGGCTTTGTTATCGACCCAGTTAATGAATGACTGGCTTTGTTATCGACCCAGTCAAGGAATGACTGGCTTTGTTATCGACCCAGTCAAGGAATGACTGGCTTTGTTATCGACCCAGTCAAGGAATGACTGGCTTTGTTATCGACCCAGTCAAGGAATGACTGGCTTTGTTATCGACCCAGTCAAGGAATGACTGGCTTTGTTATCGACCCAGTCAAGGAATGACTGGCTTTGTTATCGACCCAGTCAAGGAATCACTGGCTTTGTTATCGACCCAGTCAAGGAATGACTGGCTTTGTTATCGACCCAGTCAAGGAATGACTGGCTTTGTTATCGACCAACTCATTTCAGTGTTAGGTTTGCTATAAGTCTTCTTCTGGCCTACAAATGGCCACTTCATAAGATCAAGAAGCCAATCTTGGCCAGCTTGATGATTAAACCATGGCTTGGGGAATATATCCTATCTATATTCTTGCAATACTGATCAATTTGTTATGACAATATGATTGACCTAAGTCATGTGCTAGGTAGCTTGTCATAGGTGCTTGGGAAATGAATGATGTGGAATCTTTATATCATAATGTATCCGTAGAATACAACATTTTAGTATCCATTTAAAAGCTATAACTATTGACTAATATATTGAACATGCATAACATTAGTATGGAAAAATATAAGTCCCTTATAACTACCTGTACAAGTGAAACTTGTGTGTCGAGAATACGTCGAGTGCTGAGATTTTTAATCTCTGCCATAATCGGGATAGCTTCCTGAAGCAGATAGCCTTTCCGCTCTAGCTTTAACCTCGCTGTCACAGTGCCAGCCAAACAACACAAGGATCCAATTGTCTCAAAGATTTCTGACTCCACCGGTAACTGAAATAATAAAGATAAATGAGAGACATGAAGTTCAGTTGCTGAGAGCATGAAAGAGAATGAATACATGGCATTTTGGACTGAGCAAACCCATGGTCAGAGCTAGTGAGTGATTGGTCTGCTGAAATATTTGGTGCAAAAGAATCGATGCGGGGTCAGGTGGCTCAAGATATATTGATTTCTTAGAATGGACAGCTAATGGTGGCCAATGCAGTTCCCCTTCACCATATTAATATCCCATTATAAACATCATGATCACATTAATACAAGAGTCAAGGGAGAGGCACCGCTAGCTCACCACATGGTGACCCAGGTGGTGAGAGGACAAATGGAATCAGTGATGGGCGACAGGTGTTTATAAAACTGTTGCAGTCAAATAACTTCTTATCAAGAAGGCAACCAAAAGTTATATAACATAATGAAACTGAAACAGAAACACTGACCATAGAGGGATCCATTTCTAGCTTTGCCCTATCCATTTCTAGCTAAGCTCCACCCACATTTTGCCCGTGTTGGGACCAATCGACTCCTGAATCCCCAGAATCTCAATATCAAGCTAACTATAGGCAGCAACAGCATCCATCAAATTAGTCTCAAAATATTCAGAAGAATGTTTATTAAATAGTAAAGACATAAAATTCGTACATTTGACGGACTATTCAATGTTCATGAAGTACTTAGATACGCCATCCATTACAAATTTTGATTGAGACATCAGCCTACATGTGGCACAATTGATTATGACATACTTGAGTGACAGATCAGATCTATTTATTACATGCTATAAGATGCAATACATGTATGTAATAGACTACACATAAGGGTCAAGCTTTTGACCTTACTTTAGCTTGACCCGTCAATGAACAAAGACTTATTCGATAATCAGGTTATAATTATCAAAAGTTGTCCTCTAACGCTTTGACCGTTTATCCTTTTAACCCTTAATGGTAAAATTTGGTCAAGAAAATTTAAATATCTGCCTATTAAATGTCCATTTAGAGGCCAAGAAAATACATTTTTTGAAAATTTATCACCGGAATGACCGGCTCCAGTCATTCCAGTGCTAAGTTTTCAAACAATGTTTTCGCTTGGCCTGTAAATAGACAGTCCACTAGATCATCACAGAGAATGGCTTTCGACGACTTGACCCTAAAAGGGTTAGGTGGTCAAAGAAGCCAAATAATCCTGCAATGGTCTTGAAGAATATCCATTAGCGCACCAAGATAAGAATATTTTTGAAAATTTCTAACTGGAATGCCTTGAGCGACAACAATGCCAGTCATTCCATGCAATCCTAGTCTTGACCATTAATTCTCACACACAAAAACGACAACTTAATTATGATGTACCGGTAGGAATATACTGTTGAATATGGTGATACTAATTAGACTGAGAGCTGTTGCTGCATATGGCAACAATAGGCTCCACTCTAATTACACTCAAAATATTCACAAGCTTTCCTGTATAGTTGTCTTGAAATTGAGATACTGGAATTTCAAGGATTGAAGAGTTAAGGTGCTACATGGCAACAGAAAGGTTGTATGTTATATTAATATACAGCATAATTATCACAAACTCACTGCGGCATCAGGTTCTACATTCAAATCTAGCTGGCTTATAACACCAAATTTTCCAATCTTCTCATGACTTGGGCCGCTAGTCGGATACAATGTTAGGCGCACAAAGTATCGAAGACGGCCATGTTTGCCGCGGAATGATGACGGTAATCGGGATGGGAGTTTAAATTCAAAAGGAAAGTAGTGTGAGCCGGCATGTAGTATCAGATCATCATCAACTATATCTTTTTCAGCTGAAAATTAAGAATAAGATTAATTTTATTAAACATGTTGTTTATGATATGTTAAAGGTAAAATATTGCAAAATATTCCAATAAACAAGTTCACCAAAAACTTCAATCAAACGGTTATATATAGCAATATTTGTATTTACCCCACATAAAATCAATCAGGTTTGTTTGATATCCAAATAAGGGTCCCAGGGACCTGTATCACTCACATGGAGCAGTAGCATATCAACAAAGACGGGATTCATAAAATTAGACACTAGCACAATCCTTACAACACACCTCTCAATCTTTTAAAGAAATTATTGGAAATTTAGAAAATTCAAAAAGTACATTAACTATAAATAGAGTTTAGTGCTACTAGTTTTAGGCCAAATCTTCTATAGAAACATCCCATGGGATGCATGTGGTTAACCTTAATGCATCCTAGAGCAAATTTTATGCCCACATAGGCGCCATAGGATGCATATGAAAATCACTGGGCAACACACCAATTCCTCAATAAGATTTCTGCACACAGGTACGCTAGTCTATAAAAGCCACCCAGGGGACTTTTATATGGAGTGTCAAATGCATGGTTTCCAGGGTTAAATTTAATAGCCTTTATATAAAGCTAACCGTTATACACCTATGCTCTTTACAGCACATTTAACCGTATATGACTCCAAGGGTACCATCTAATGGTCAATGGTCATTTCAGTCACAGTAGAGCCATAGGCTACAACAGCTCCTAGTCAAATTATTTTCAAAATCATCAACGGAACTGTTTAATTATGATATTACTGGCTAGTGAATACACATGTTCATGTAAATATCCACATAACATACAGCCTGTCATTCCATAGTTAAACTTTCACAAATAATTTACCTTGCAAATGGCCATTCCTCAAGACCATTTGGTAAGCCCATTTCTGGCTGGCTTGATCATCAACGCTTTAGTGGTGAAGATTTACCCAGAAAATTAAATTTTTTAATGTATTGAATGTCCATTTGCAGACCAAGAAAAGACTATTTTTGGAAATTTAGAACTGGAATGACTGGCTCGGTTATCGAGCCAGTCATTCCAGTTGTAAATTTCCAAAGTCTTCTCTTGGTCTGCAAATGGACATTCCTCAAGACCACTGCAGAGGCCAGTTTTGGCCGGCTTGACCATTAAAGGGTTAAAGGAGCAGGGGCAAATTGTGTACATGTTAGAAATAAGTTACATGTAGGGTCAAGTTCGACTCGCTAACCAGAGTCAGTTTCATGTTTTACTGATCATGCGCAGTTGCTATGACCCGTCGAATTTGACCGTAGTCGACTATAGTTCACTGGTAGCCTATTGAATTACATTTGCAGAAAATTTGGAGCCGGGTACCAGTCTCCATTAACCATTTCTGTCGTCTGTTTTGATGACCTACAAAAATGGGTTATTTTTGTCGGCTAAGACATCAAAAAGCGTCCATATGGCATAAAGTGGGACGGAATATGGGCTTGGGAACATTGACATACAGTGGGAAAGCATAATTCCATCAAACCTAAGTTATTTAGTGAAATATTTACACTTTTATATGTATTTATTCGTGGCAAGCGATCAGTGTCTGCCATTTTGAAATTTACGCAAATATCGCACTAACCATCTGAACCAAGGTCGGGTGCTCGGTTGACTATAGTTGACTAGCTAGTTAACTATTTGAAGTTCGGCTGGTACTCTAGTTAGCTATAGCTAACTATGGTTAGGGGTCGAACTTGACCTAGGCGACCAAATCAGAGAAGGGTCAAGTATAATTAACTTTCTTTAATTTCCATCAGAATCACTGCATGAAGAATTGTTGTGGTAAGGTGTCATCACGTGATTGATGTTTTGTTGTTGATGATTGATAGCTCACAACAGCACGTTCCGACACTATCATATTAATAAGATAGGTGTACAAGAGAAACGCTAGTGTGTGTCAAACAAGCGCTTGAATCAGAGTTGGTGTCCTGGGCCCATATTCACGAAGAGTGCCTAACTTACGTACCTGCCTAACTGTCTGCATCTGTTTAGAAGACCCGATTACGTCGTATTCACGAAGAGGTGGCTAAATATTTATCTAATTTAGGCGAATACAGACATAGGCATTTTTTGGACTTATGCCATATTTACACATTTTTTCATATTTAAGTATCCTACGTGAATATGGACCCGGCTTTCATATCTTTATTAGAAGCCAATTTCTCCAAATCTGAAAACATGTGTGGTGTAATCACATGGGTAATGAGTCATGCGATGACATGATTCACATCATTATTAAGGGATGTCAAAATTAATGATTTTAACTGAAATTTTAATACTGACAGAGGCTGTGAAAATTTGTCAAACTTTTAGGAATTCATACATATATAAGTATCATAAAAACTTATTTTGGCATTTTATTTTGAAATCCTTCAGTCCTTTAACAGTGCAGAGAGGTAATCAAAATTTATGTTTTTGCACAGTGGGCATTGCAATGGTCTAATGAATGTACATTTGCAGGTCAAGAAATCATCTTAAAAAATTTATAATGGGAATGATTTTCTTAGTCATTCCTCAAGTCAAGACCATTGTGGAGGGAGGTTTTGACCAGTTTGGGCATTAACCCTTTCAATGATGAATTCCCCATATCTCCCCTAAGGTATAGGGTATGTGATACTAAAGAACAGAATATATATTAACTTTCATTCATACCTTTAACAGGTAGTACAGTTGTAAAATTAAATATCTCTTCATCTGATGCTTGAATGTCACTGGATGTTAGCCATTCAACCCGAGCTTCCCCTAGTGCTTCCAAGCACACAGCTGCAAATACGAAGCAATAAACAAATGTAAACATTAGTATAGTTATTATAAATGTTCATTTATTTAACCAATTGACGCTCAAAAAATGAATTCGTTTGTTCAGCGAATGTCAATTTTTCTGGCAGAGAGATTACTTCAGAAAATTTATTACTGGAATGCCTGGCTCGATAACCATAGAAATTGATAATATATGTAAGATTTCTATGTCGATAACCGAAACAATCCATCCCCATCAATTTCCATTAATAGTCTTCTCTTTGCTGGAAACGGGTCATTCCTCAAACCCACTGCAGAGGCCGGTTTTGGCCAGGCTGACTATTACAGGGTTCATTAATACGTGTGTGTATATGCATGAGTGTATGCGGACATGCGTGCTTATGTGCATACACGCCTGTGTTTAGACAAGTGACTTACTGCACATGGGAGGTAAATTCACTTTGATTTTTTAATTTTGTGGACTGTCTACATGTACTATCAAGGTTTAGCAATGATTTAATTATAGGACTGTACTAAATCTGTACATTTCGAAGACTGAACTATAGTTCTACATCATACAATTTATACACATCTTTGAACTTTTAACAAGGGATCCAATGGCCTTGACGCTCGGCCAACTGATACATAAAGTTCCTGCCAGCCTACATCCATGACATATACTTAATTCTAAAGGGATATTTGGGATAAACAGGTGAAAATAATTAAAAATGCATCGACCGAACGTTTTAATATTGGTTATATTAACCTTTAATGGTCATACCAGCCAAAAACCGGCCTCTGCTGTGGTCCTGTGGAATGTCCATTTACAGGCCAAGAGAATACAATTCTTGAAAATTTACCACTGGAATGACTGGCTCGATAACCGAGCCAGTCATTCAGGTGATAAATTTTCAAAAATTGTATTCTCTTGGCCTGTAAATGGACATTTAATAAGAAAATATTAAAATTTTTGGGAGAAAATTTGACCATTAATGGGCTATGGAAATTATGTTAGTGCTGCACTGCGTCACAGAGGATATCCAAGAACAATCCTGACCTAAACTTCCCTGTAATGCTGTGTGAAGTATAGGAAATGAGCTTCTGATGGATGGATGAATTTTATACACGATCGAGTGATTGACAGATTGCCTACCAGACGGATTGACTGTCAGATTGATTGCAGGACAAATCGACTGGTAGACTTCTTAAGGACTGGTTGCTTCACTGATGGACAGGCAGTCTGATGAATGGACTGAATAGACTTGTCAGTGGACTAACAGGCAGGCAATGCTGGGTTACCGCTGTAGTTTTTTTTGCTTTTTACAGCGCTAATTAATAACTGACTATCGAAGATATCTTGATAAATTATTCAAACTTTTACTTTCATAACTCAATGGTGATCAGCATACAATTAAAAAAACCTTCAAATTAAATATGGTTTCAAAGCAACATAAATAATCAGTAATCTCTTATAAATCTGACTATAGCTGAGTTCTTAACTACTCACTGGCCCGGTCTAGCATTGTCTATGTACTGCAACCGGCTAATTGTCTTCTACAAGGAACAGTTCATCTATTATAGAAGAAAGTTGCCAAGACAGTATATAAACACCTTTCAAAATGTCTTAGCAACAGCTCAAATAGTGACAGATGTGACATAATTAGTTCATTTATCCAAACATATGCTGTTGAACGTGTACACTCAGCTTGACACGCTGGTGACAGCTAAATATGTGAAATGCAGGTAAATACTGTAACACTAGTAAACAAATCTAACAAGGATACATTTCTGACAAAAATTAATTATTATGTTTCCCTCTAACCACTCTGATGTCAATATTCTATCTTTTTTACTGTGTCAATAGCAAAGAAACTGGTGTACATGTTTCAACAATTTTGGTGGAAGATGTTGCTGTCTACGACAGCACCATCTTTCACCAAATTTGATGAAAAATGAACACCAGTTCACCTTTTAATTTAGTTTGAAAACGTATGAGTGGTACGGGTTAATGATTTCAGTTCTTGTCTTGTCACTCAGCTTATCAGCTGCTCAATTTGACATGTTTATGACAACTTGAGACAACTCAAACTTTCAATAATAGTAAATAGAACATGTCCAAATGTGTCAAAATCAACAATTCTGACAGCAATTAACTAATGTGGCAATGCATGTGTGAGTTTTTAGCAATTTTCTAGTTCTTGATGTGCCACTCAGTTTGGCAGCTAGCAATCACTCACCCACCTTGTGTGTCATGAGTGACGGACCGTTTCCAAGACTAGCTTAGGTTTGGATTAATACAAGTTACACACTGGCATGTTTAAAAGGCATTAATTTGTCCTTTCATAAAGTTTCTGGCTGGACAATCAATACTTTTGGTAGATGTACATACAGACACATTTACTGCTGAATTATCAGTTCAAATTTTATAATAATCCATTTTCTCACACAAGTGTCGTTACATGATGTTGCTATATATGAATGAACCACCTTTAACCCTTTAACATAATATATCAGCCAAAAACGTTTTTTTGTAGTGGTCTTGAGAAATATCCATTTGCAGACCAAGAGAAGGATATTTTTGAAAATTTACTACTCAAATGACTGGCTCGATAACCACAATACACATATTGTATTGTGAACTGCTGTATCCATACACACATGATACAGGGAAATATGCCTATGCTGTCCTTAACCCTCTAACACTCATATCAGCCAGAAATGGCCTCTGTAGGTCTTCAGAAATGTCCATTTGCAGACCATGAGAAAACTATTTTTGAAAATTTATCACTGGAATGACTGCCTCAATAACTGAGCCAGTCATACCAGTGATAAATTTTCAAAAATAATCTCTTGATCTGCAAATGGACATTTTCTATGAGAAAATTTAAATTTTCTTGAACAGATTCAAGGGTTAAAGGGTTGATATGCTGTCCTTAATATATCAACATTGTCATGTAAATTATAGTAAAGGTTATACACAGTACTGTTAAGCACGCCATCATTACTAAGTCGCCATCATTACTAAGTCTCGCCTGAATATGTTTATTATCTGTTTATGAGCATTGAGTATCTGAGAGTGGCATAAAATGGACAGGTTCAGATGAAACTCAATGAAAAAATGATGTATCATATTGCGTGTCAAATCTTGACCAGTGTATCATGATATGCACTGCATTGTGACAAAATGTATCACTACAGCCCTAAAATTTAGTGACCCTAAGTGGAAGAGTTTTGAGAATAGAGACAGAACAATAATTTATTTATTGTTCTTGAACTTTGAAATGTAGGTCACAGTGGCCTACTTTTAATACATGACACACCTTTAGCGCAAGTTTGGTTACTGCATCTGAAAAACTCTTTATACTACAGCCCTAACAAGAATTTTCTATGATATTCAATGAATCATGATAAGTAGGTAATGATGACCTAGTTTTGGTATGTGACATACCTTTAATATACAATCAATGCATCTATACACCAATTCTGATCATAAGTCATCTGAGCTAAAAACTGAAATAGTGAGATTTTGGGAAAGTATGGAGGCACTTGACCATCTCATCAGCAAGGGAAGATATTCAGCCAAATATTAACAAGGCAAATCAATAAACTGATGTATGCTCCCGAAGGCATACTCTGTAGAGAAACCGAATGCATAAAAGCCAAATCTAAGTTTCTCTATATAAACACACTTAGACTTTGCTTGGCACCATATGAAAAATACATAGAAAAACTATGTTCAAAATGAACAGAGATATTTTCTGTAATAATCAATACCAAGTTTGGTGACCATATCATGTGAAAACGTCTTGAAACTATGGCCCGGAGAAACATTTTCTGTGATATTCAGTCGACCATGAAAAGTAGGTCAGCATGACCTACTTTTCATACTGTGCACACCTTCTCGCTAAGATGCATCCACATACCAAGTTTGGTGACCATATGTGAAATTCTTGGAACTATGGCCTGGACAAACATTTTCTGTGATATTCAGTCGACCATGAAAAGTAGATCAGCATGACCTACTTTTGATACTCTGCACACCTTCTCCCTAAAATGCATCCACAGACCAAGTTTGGTGCCCATATGTGAAAAAGTCTTGAAACTATGCCACGGACAAACATTTTCTGTGATATTCAGTCAACCATGAAAAGTAGGTCAGTATGACCTACTTTTGACCTACTTTTCATACTCTGCACACCTTCTCCCTAAAATGCATCCACAGACCAAGTTTGGTGACCATATGTGAAAAAGTCTTGAAACTATGCCACGGACAAACTTATATATGGTGAACAGATGGACGGACGGACGAATGGATGGACGGACAAAGCGGCGACTATATGCGCCCGTGAAATTTTTTTCAGGGAGCATAAAAACTACACTGGGATGTAAAGTGGTGCTGGAGAATCAGATTATTTTTTCATTTCCAGACTGACCTACTTTTGGTATGAGATATACATTAACCCTTACCACTCTGATGTCAATATTCTATCTTTTACTACAACCATAGCACAGAAACGGGTGTACATTTTTCAATGATTTTGATGGACGATGTGTCATAGACAGCAACATCAACTACTGAATTTGTTGAAAAATGAACACCAGTTCACATTTTAATTTAATTTGAAAATTAAAGATTTTGACATTGGAGTGGTAAGGGTTAACCTATATTGCATCACTGATTAAGTTTGGTGACTTATTTGAAAGTGTTGAAACTACATCTACAGTTTGGATAAAATCATGAGTGGATGGATGGACAGATGGATGGACACAGACATGAAGAGACAAGGTGATTTTTAAGACGTCAGTCGGCTTTGATGTTGGTGTGTGTGTGTGAGTGCATGCTTGTGTGTGCGTGCGTGCGTGCGTGCGTGCATGTGTGTATGTAGGTAGATAACATAAAATGAGCCAAGTGTGGATTGTAGATAGCATAAGACTGATATAAAGGTACTATCTCTATGTCTAACATCTGCCTGATAACAGGATTTTATGCTGCATCAATCCACTTTGAAGCGTTTACTTTAATCAAAACACTCTGATATCACACCTGAGAGCCAGTGTGGGAGTGGAGATATAATATCACCCCTTTCAAGCCTACAGCACAGAGATAGTAAATTCGTTAAAAGCTAAGAAATAGTGTGATACTATAATTTGGCTGGAAGCTGTTACTGCCTAATACAGCATCATCTTTCAGTCAAAGAAGCTTTCAGATATTCGACCGGCTAATACCTGAACGTGAGCTACTTTAAAATTTATATATATGAATTCCTTTGGGTGAAAAGATTATAATGTAGAAGTATATTGACATGTTTCCTGAAGTAGAAGCACATTTTGAGAGCTGGTAATTGTTCTTCAAAACATAAGTGTGCCATTGAAATTTTCTTCTTGATATTGTTGACATATATCACAGACTCAGAAAGACCACTATCAGCGGTATTGATAAAAACCTCAAAGATGGCATTAGTTATTGTGTATCAACATTACATATGATCCTTTCCTATTTCAAAGTAATAATCCAATACTATCAAATACTGCTTTACAGCTATCAGGCCAAACCAGTATATTTTGACATAATTTAATTTTAATATTAAACACAATCCCAAGTGAAGTCTTGTCACAGGGTATTTGAGTAAAGATTTTGAAGCGAATCTATGTTTTTTCAGGGAGATGAACTCTGGCGAGAGCTGGAGGATTTTGTGACATCCTATGACAGAGCTCTTGGCAGACTACATTTGAAACGAATCCTAACTGACATTCTAAAGTTAAATCTTCACAAAACAAACCCACACAGATGTAGATATACACAAATGGCAACACACACGCACATACAAACACTGATGTAACTTAATTTTTGTGTGCTCAATCAATGTACTTAGCACTATTAATGAATTTGAATGAAAGAAGAATGCTTAAAAGAGTCAGTGTGAATCAGTCATGGATTTACATACACAGAAGCATTGAATATTTATAACTTTGAGCTTAATGATGTTTATCGATTCGTAACCTTCAAATTTCTATGCAGATACAGGTCTCTGTGGCACCTTGAGTGCTACCAGTTTATGATGATAGATGACTACATGGCCTAGACTAGTTAAACATCTTGTTTAAGAAGATGAAGAGGAAAACTGTTTATACCTTTTCCACAGGAATGTTAGGCTGTGATCTGATGGATGGGACACACGCTGGTGTTCTGGTCTCCAATTTACCAGTAAAAAAGCTGTAATGTTAACATTTGTCTCTCAGTGGAAAATAATGTTTCTCTACATTCTAGGGTACTTGGGTGCCCGATTCCCCAGTTATAAAGTGTGATGATGCAGCGGGGTGGTCAGCGTTTGTGTCTCAGTGAAATAAACCTTTTGCTTAACTTGATTGCGCAGTGTTCTGTAGAATTGTTTGGTCTTGTTGTGTTAATAGAATTTGCATCCGATTTCATTACAGCCGAAAAAAACTGGCAATTATTGGAGATGGATAAATATTGAAGCGAAAATTGTTCCGGTGTACTCCTGTCCAAAACTCTTACACATGAATTGAACCATGTCAAAATAAGCAGCGTTGTGATAGATTACATTGCCCTCCCTAATTACAGAATGATAAAAATCTATCATCAAAACTCATAAATCTTTTAGCTTTACAAAACATCTCTGCCCTAGTTCTTGACAGTAAACAGAAGTCTTGATTTATTCTATGGCTAAGCTGGCATTGTTTATTCTAAAAACAGTTAACTAAATGTAATTATCTTGACATTCAATCAAATTGTTTTCAAAATATTAAATAAGCGTTCTTTTAAGGTTGCTCGAAAGAATGGTTAAATCTGAAATGCAGAATGAAAATGTAACCAATTCCTTGGTAAAAACTTGGATTTCTGCCCCATTTGTAAACATAACTGCTGACATATAGAAGTCAATAAACAATGACAGGGACAGAATTAGCCCTAGTAGCCATTATTAATAGCAGCTTTCAGCAGGTTACGCACACCACACTTCATCATATTTTACTGACATATTGATCTACCAGCGCATAAGTCTGTAAAACATATGCAGTAGACTAACTTACTAATAAATGGTCTAGGGCCATTATGGGAGGATAAACTGCAATAATAAAAAAGCCATATCCTATAACAGGTCACCCTTACTAAGGGACCACCTGTTTACAGCTTGTTAATTCTGTGTTCTTCAAAGTGGTCATCTAAAGTTATCATAAAATAAGTAAATACAAGGATCTTAAATAAATTTGGGACAACTTGTTACTTTATGGGCCTTTTAACTAGATGCGATAGGAAGCCATCTTAAATTTAAATTTATTATTTGAACCTTATTTCCTGGGCTGGCTGGAATTTTTCATATAAATTATACATATCATGGCCTGCTAGCTTTGTCAGTCACCAGCTAGATGTTGAACATGGGCCGATTTAGTCAATCTTACAGTTAGTCTATGGAGTTATATTATTAAATTGCAATTCTAACCTACGATACAGGTTTAATGGTTATATAAGTAATTTTCAAAAGGTTTTAGTCTTAAACTTTTAATCAAAAGTAATTGTTACATTACATAGATTAATTTATATTGCAACAAGGGCCTGTGTTCCTTACATGGACAATCATCTAATCAGATTTCGGTACACAAGATCAGAATCTGATATGGATAGGGGCCATTAGTTTGGTTGAAATCGGCCAAGTGGTTAATGAGCATCATACTCCATCTCTAGCAGGAGAATGAGTTTAGATAAATGGGGGTGGGGTGTTGGGTTGGGGTGGTGGTCTTGTGGCAGATCTGACAGGGATGCAGCAAGGTAGCATGCAACAGTACTGACAGGCCATCCCCCTGTGGGGAACTGATTGAGGGTTTGAAGCTGCAACCTACACACTACCTCCCAACTTGGTATCTGCCATGAGCAGTTTTACTAGTCATAGTTTCATAGCTAATCGTTATTACATACAGTCTGGTCTTATGGATCCAGGATCTTAGAAATTTGATGGTGTCAAAGGCCCATGATATGCCAACATCCAGTCGCAAATTATCAAAAGTTTTCTTATCTTGACCTGCAAATAGACATTCCTCAAGACCACTGCAGAGGTCGGTTTTGAACGGCTTGACCATTAAAAGGTTAAAGCCGCTCTGGAAGATGCCAATAAAATGGTAAATTTAATGAGGATGCGGCACAAAGTCCCATTTGGCAGGATCTTCGGGATGTTGTTGAGGAGCAGGCACAGGTTTGCTGGTGATCCTGGTGGCTGATTGGGCTGTGGTGTGACAAAGGTACATTCAGCAAGAGCATCGATGAGGAAGTGGTGCATGAAGGCACAATTTATGTGTTTGATTGGTTTGCAAATGCTGCCACCTGCATATGTAAACAGTTCATTGCTAAGGCTGGCAAGTCTATAAACAATATTTAAAATGCAGTGACTTTGACATTGAAGATACCAGGTGTCTGAGGTGAACAAGAGGAATCAGAAATTGTAGACACTCACCATTCAGGAAGACAGACAGATGGACATATATACCGAAAGGCAATACTCACTTTCACTACCACACACACACACACACACACACCCACACCAACCTGAATACAATAATTATATACAAAAATTAATGTTGCTTGTCATTGATCTTTTAGATAGACTGATGCCATTTCCTAATCATACCAGATAAGTGTACAATGTGTGACTCACATATAGAATTCACCTTTCCAGAGTACCCACCCATCATATGACATCATAATGAACTGTGTGATGTGTACAATGACATCATAATGAATGATGTCATGAATGACGTCGATAAGTACGTCACGAACGCATATTTGAAGACGGTCTATGCATTGTTGTACAAATTGTTCGCTTTTACTTTTTAATAAATATTCTGTTGAATATTTTGAAACTAATTTGACTTGGCGCTGTTGCTGCCATAGGCAGCAACAGCACCCAGCCAAATTAGTTACAAAATATTCAACAGCTTCCCTGTATAGTTTTCAGGAAATTGATAGCTAGGTCATTTGGGGATCGATCAATCCCAACACGGTGAGGTGTGGGTGGAGCTTAGCTAGTGATGGGCGGGGCATAGTTAAAAATAGAAAGGTCCATTAGTAAGAAATGAAGTGGTAACAAAAATGTACTATAATCAATGTCCAGATCCATAGGACATACATTTTGCTAGGCAGGTGAAATAAAATGGCTGCGGCAAAAAATATTAAGAGGAATTTGATTAAAATTAATTTGTGCCTTAGATATAGCAGTGACTTTCAGTCACATTCCTTTCCATACACTCAGCAGCAGAACAAACATAAACACATAATGAAATATCTCCTGCAACAGGTAAACAAAACACGTAAAATAGGTTAATGTACTGATCAATTACAGGTAAGATTACCTGAGTGTGTGGGTGTTGAAATAATCAGAAGAAAACCTATAATTCACCTAGTTGTTTTACAAGTGCCAGTGATATTCTCATGATCGGACAATTAACTCTCACACACTCACCCCGCTCATTGCCCCGTTTCATCTTGAATATAAACGTGTTGTTTTGTTGAAATAGTAATGAACTGAAGAGCCACCGTTAATCTTAACCTGACATTGGCAAAGTCAGTCAATAAATTATAAACACATATAGCCAATTTACTGAGTTCAAAGTGGCGGAAATGCTAATGGTATGAGATGATAAACAAATGTACAACTGTACAGACATAGAGTGAGGTAATGGTTGAAATCATGAACTCTTGCCCCAGTGGTGGAGTGTCTGGCGAAAATTTATGAGCCAATTAGCTTATAGAATATGGTATGGCCAATCAATCAGATGTTAAGTCTTGTATGAAAGAGTACATGAACCAGGTAAGTGCCACAGACTCCTCTCAATCCACAACAAGCACAGCTCAAGTGTCCACCTAAAAGAGGCATATTTTACAGAACCTATTTCATCTTGAGAACGGCTCTCCAAGTGTGATACCAGAGATCGAAAAGAAGAAGACCTGTCACTCAATTAGCGGGCTTTGTAACTAAGCCATGCATTTCAGTTTTGCAAATGAATATTCGCTATGAAATTTTTGATTTCTTTATCAATTTAAACAATTAACAAATTAATTAGAACATTTAGCCAGCAGTCACACATTATGTGGCTTCAACACACACTAGCTAAATGGCAAGTAACATGTAAGAGAAGGGCCGGGGAGGGGGTGGGGGAGGGGGGCACCTATTATTCTTTGACCAAAAATGGATGCTGCAGTGGTCTTGTAAAATGTCCATTTTGCAAAACATGTATGTATGTGTGTACGTGCACGCATGCGTGCGCGTGAAAATTAAATTTTCTTGAACAAATTTGAGGGTTTAAAGCGTTAACTGTATCAGTGTACATAGTACGCATTATCTTTTCTTGCAAAATAACTTATACTTGTAGCAGATATGTAATCATCAATCACGGCAGTGAATATTAGAATGGCATAGAAATCACAAAAATTCCTATAAGCTCCAAATAACATTATCCACTTCAATGTGCTGCACTTGTTCTTTCCACAGTTGCCTAAAACCTCTTTCCACAGTTGCCTAAAATCTATGTCCTTTATATGTGCCAGTCAACAGATCTAAATGTGATAAAAGATTACATACCATTGAAGTACTATATGATGAATTCCTCTGAATTCCTCTAAAATTTGGTGTCTTAAAAGTGATATTTAGTTGCGACTCAGAACTAGTTTGTCTGTCTGTCTGTCTGTCTGTCTGTCTAATGCTTTACATTTCTGACAAAGATGCTTTAGTCGCAACTATAGCATGTCGAACTTGGTAGTTCTGACTCCCAACAAGTCAGTCAGTTAATCTGTCAAATTGCTGACATTTCCGACAAAGCCTCAAGTACCATATGTGACCGCATGCCTCACTTGCAAAGTGCCAATATCAGTACTTACTAACCTGGGTGAATCAATATATCTGTATATACATTGCCTAACTATTCCAAAATAATATTTTTAGAAACGTGAAAAAACACACGCATTAGATTGACCTGACGCTTGTTCTCTGGTTTGAGAGCAGAGTTGAATGCCTGACACTGGTTGAGTGCCCTCTATTTATATGCCTCGGGGGACAGCGGGGTCCCGTTATTGCGCATGTGTGTGCGCATGCGTACTGTCCTTTGGAGGGGTCCCTAGATGGGGGTCCCTGTCCTGCGCATGCGTGTGCGCATGGGTATTGTTTTCTCTGGAGCGGTCCCTCAGTGGGGTACCCCTCGGGCGAGCAGACGCATGCGGGGAACAGGCGGGGTCCCATAAAAGGGAACTCGCCATAACGCATGCGCACCCCGTTGCCCCTGTTCGTTTTTGTCATCTTCGCTTATGAGATTGTTGGTATTGTGTTCCTGTTTACTGGTATTGTCCGGGATTTTGACCGGAATTTTCACAGCTGTTACTGGCGGAGTTCCCAAAAAGTTTAAAATGGGCATATCCAAGGGAGCTTGTTCCCTTGGTCCATTCCTGGTTGGCGTTGTTATTTTTGTAACTAATTTTTCTGTGTTGCCGTCCTTTGTTGGTGTTGTCAGTGGACTATGGGCCCTCTCGGTAATGGCGAAATCTCTGAGGCTGATGATAAGTTCCTGGTCATTAGGACTCGGAGTGACATCTCTCAGCCAGGATAAGCTGTCTATGGAGCTTGATTTTGATGGAACTGCTGTTTCCGGCGATGTTTCCGGTAGCAGGTCTAAACCGCCATTTGTCAGAGAATCCATCATCTGGCTCGCCATTATGCTTAGGATTTTATCACGATTTTGGATAATCTTAGGACTCAAAACGGCTGTGGAAATGTTGCCATTAATATATACTGTTTTTATAGGAATATGGTCACACAATTTTGTTTTTTTAGAATTTTCCGTGATGGCCGCTTGGTGTGCCTTTCATTTTGTTCGTTCTATCGGTAGGTCATCCTTAAGTAGCAGTTCTTTTTGTACATACTTAGCGGGTTTTTCGTTATAAGAATTTAATAGCAAAGTTTTTGTTTTGGTGACCTGCTTATTACTAGGTCCACTGATGCCAGGGAGACTGGTCCCAAAGATGTAGATGTTATTAATACATTCAGTCTCACCTAGCATAGACTTAGCTTTGTCAGTAGTGAGGTTGTGTCGTACTTGGAGGTGTGTTTTTGCACGCTCCTTCCGTGAAAAAACGGAAATAGAAACCACTGAACAGAAATCCCAACTACAAGAAACCCTGGCCAGAAAATATGGCCCAAAGAAAACATGGACACCAAACCCAGGAAGGGCCGCCGCCATGGATGCATTCATCAAAGCAGTCAACTTCGACTGCAACTCACACATCCCATCAAACCACGGCCTCTCTCACAACCTTACTCAGACACAGAAAACAGCACTACAAAACTTATGCAGAAACCCAGAAATAGTCATCAAGCGAGCTGACAAGGGCCAAGCCACAGTCATCTGCACAAACCAAATCACTAAACAAATTGACCAACTAGTCAACTACGGAGAAATATCCACCGAAATAGCACAAGGGTTAACACCAAACCCGCCCAGAACAGTTAGATTCTATCTTCTCCCTAAAATCCACAAAACCGTCCCAGGCGGGACCACACCAGGCACACCAATCATCAGCGGCAATGGGTGCCCCACAGAACTCATCAGCAGCTTTGTGGATGAACACATGAAAACAAACGTTCAAAAAATTAAATCATATGTCAAAGATACCACCGACTTCATCAATAGGGTAGAATCCATGGGACCCACTAAACCAGGCACCCTTCTGGTAACAATGGATGTAACATCACTTTACACTAACATCCCAAATAGAGGGCCTACGTGCAGTCTGCAAATTCCTACGCCAACATGGCTTAGAGGGTCCTTTGACCATCAGAGGGCTACTTTGTCTGCTCAGGTTAGTCTTGGAAAAGAACAATTTCCTCTTTAACGAGAAACATTATCTCCATATTGGCGGTACTGCCATGGGTAGCAGAGCAGCTTGCACATACGCTTGCATCTTCATGGCTGACCTGGAGGAGAGACTACTCGCTCAAGCACCATCCAAACCCCGCCTTTACCTGAGATACATTGACGACATATTCGTGACCTGGGAGCAGGGCAGAGAAACACTAGAAGAATTCTTATCCTTCTTCAACTCAGCTCACCCCTCCATAATATTCACTTGGGATATATCAGAAACCAACGTCACCTTCTTAGACACCAGGATATCTAGGAAAGATCACGAAATGATACAATTTGATCTCTACACCAAACCCACAGACACCCATGGCTATCTCCATTACACCTACGCCCACCCACAATCCTGCAAAAACGCCAGCCCATACGACCAAATACTGAGACTACGCAGAATCTGCAGCTCCCTCACCAACTTCTTGCACCATAGCACACTCCTAATCCAACACTATATGGAACGAGGATATCACAGAAAGCTCCTACTGGATTCACAAAATAAAGCCGCCCAAAAAACCAGACACTCCCTTTTAGAACCAAAAAATGATTCCAAAAAAACAACCACAACCGCTGCATCCTCGTTTCGGATTTCAACCCGACTTCCATCTATACCAAAAAGGTGATTAGGCAATACTGGCCAGTCCTCACTAGCAGCCCCAAAGGCAGAGAAATCTTCATCAAAAAAAAAAAAAAACCCCTTTCGGACACAGAAGAAACCCCACTATTAAGGACCAGGCCGTCAGAGCCCTCCTTGCCCCAACCCTCCCACCCACCCTCCCTCAGATACACGCAAACCCGCTCATCGCCTGCCCCACCTCGAACTGCGGGATCTGCCGTAAAATGGATAAAAACAGGAGATTCCGCAGCACTCATACAGGAGAAACATACTCCGCCAGAATCATTGGAAACTGCAAAACCAGGAATCTCATCTATCTCCTTACGTGCACACTATGCCACAAACAGTATGTAGGGGAGACCAAATGAGAATTCAAAATCCAAATACAAGAACACTTTAGAGATATTGGACATAAAAAGGACACACCAGTGGCCAAACATTTTAACCTCACCAACCATGCACGAACAAACGTCTCTTACAGAGTTATCCAGGTCCTGAGAGGAGACCCCGACTCTAATTCTAATACACCCATTAGAAGAAGGAAAGAGACATATTGGATACATCAACTCCACACCATGGACCCCATAGGCATTAACCATATTGGATAAGACCAACCCCCCTCCCCCTCCCCAAAAAAAAAACCCCTCTCCCCCACTCACGTTTTTTAATCTCTATTCCAAAATAATAACTTTTCTATTTACATTTCTCTATACAATGTCTAGCTTAACACTTTAACTCTCGAATTTGTTCACGAAAATTTCAATTTTCTCATAGAAAATGTCCATTTGCAGAACAAGCGAAAACTATTTTTGAAAATTCACCACTGGAATGACTGGCTCTTCTCTAATTGGGATGCAACTGGGCATTTCTCAAGACCACTGCTGAGGCTGTTTTTGGCTGATATGAGTGTTAAAGGGTTAACCCATAACACTCTGGTGTCAACATTCAATCTTTTATTGTGTCAATATCAAAGAAACTGGCATACATTTTTCAACAGTTTTGCTGGAAGATGTTGCTGTCTACGACAGCACCATCTTCCACCAAATTTGTTGAAAAATGAACACCAGTTCATCTTTTAATTGAATTTTTGACAGCAGAGTGTTAAGGGTTAATAATACTGGTTGATCGATGAATGAATAACACTTCTTGTTAATCGGTTTTGTCATTTTTATTAGAAGATCCCCACACCATAGGAATACTAGCCACCAATTGATCAAAGAATCTGCTGAAGTTTGTGTAAAGTTCAATGCTGATAAACACATGAGATGTTGTTTGAGAATTTGCAATGGAATATCAGTGTCTTCTCCAATTACTCTCTACAAGCACATATACTGTATGCAAATTATTATCCACAGCCTCTCACTCGCCCTTACAGTGTTTGAAGAAAACATGGATCTTGGTAAATTAGAATCATTAGAAACATTGGGAACATAGACGTGATAGAATTATTCAGGGAGCATAGAATCCACCTTTCCAGAGTATGCATCCATCATCTGACCTCGTATGACGTTACAATCAGCTCAGCACAGGTATAATGACGTCACAATAATTACGTCACAAAGGGTTCCATATAGACCGTCATCAAATCTCAAACAGTCTGACACGTTGTATGAATTGTATGTCTTTGTAATTCTGCTAGTTAATAAACATGCTGTTGAATATTTTGAAACTAATTTGACTGGGTGCTGTTGCTGCCTTAGGCAGCAACAGCACCCAGTCAAATTAGTTTCAAAATATTCAACAGCTTACTTGTGTAGTTTTTTGGAAATTGATAGTCATGGTCTTCAGAGATCGATCAATCCCAACACGAGCGAGGTGTGGGTGGAGCTTAGCTAGAGATGGGTGGGACATAGCTAAAACCAGAAAGGTCCATTGTTAGATGTGCTAGATGCTTAAGGTATAACGTTATACACATATTTCGCCCCAATGCAAAATATTAGATACTTAACACTGTCAATGCTTTAATGTTCAAGATTTGCTAACAAATTTGAAAGTTTTGCTTAGTGACTACATGTCCATTTACTGGCTAAGACTATATTTTTGAAAATTTACCACTCTACTTAATGGCTTGATAACTGAGGCTGCTTTTGGCCAGCTTGACCATTTAAAGGGTTAATCAATCATACTGATGTCAAAAGCTTAATTGTTACACATACAATTTGGAAACAATGTTGCTGAATGGCGTGGCTGTCTTTCAAAGCAACGATATATACTATTTCAAGAATGAACACCAGCTATCATAATATGGAAAAAAGGGAAATAGGAGTCTAAAATTTCAGTGGGGGCTAAAATTTCACAGGTATGGGGGGACTAAATGATCAATAAATTTTGTACAGTGAAGAATAAGTTTATTGTATTAATGTGGATCAATGGAATTCAATAGCTTCATTTAAACAAGTGGCCCCAGGGCCTGTGGCGCTCACTTGGACCATTGGCATTTAAACCATTTGCATTTAAATAAACATGATGGATGATTTTCGGAAAATCCAAGATGGCCACCAAAAAATTGACCGATCAAGATTCTCATTTAATATGTTGAAGCCTACCATCATAGAATCGTTCCACCCAAGTTTTGTTGAAATCGGGCTATTGGTTGAACGAGTACCGTTTTTAAATGGTTCCGGAAAACTTTCAGAAAATCAGAGATGGCTCAAAATTCTGAATAGAAGTTCTAGAGGCTACAACAATAGAAAGAAGCCTTTCAGTCAAATTTGGTTGAAATTGCCCATTTTCAGGCATTTTTTTGAAAGCCTCTCTCCAACCCAGATTATCAGCCTCTTGAAGATCGTGTTAGACACCACCTATTTCGTTCAGAATGGTTACTTCTACCACCAAATTCATGGAGTAGCTATGGGCTCATCAGTGTCGCCAGTGATCACAAACCTTTATATGGAATCCGTCGCGCAACAAGCATTTAGCATAGCCACAGACACACCCAAATTTCTGGTACCGATATGTGGATGACACGTTCACATGCTTGCACCTCTACAACATCCAACCTTTCACTGATCACCTCAACAGCATCGACCAATGCATCCAATTCACCAGCGAAGTCGAAGAAGATGGCCAGATTGCCCTCCTGGATGTCTTGGTACATGTCAGTGATTCCGGAACCACCAAACTTACCATGTCCAGAAAACCCACACACACAGATCAATATCAAAATTTTCACTCTAATCACCATTTGGAACACAAAAGGTCAGTCGTCAGAACTCTATTTCACTGCTCAGACTCCATCATCACAGAAACATCAGACAGAAAAGAAGAACATCATCACATCCAACAGTCTCTCCTAGCCAATGATTACACTTTGTGGATGAGAAAACCACCTCCCCCACCTCGTAATAAACCACCAGATGTCGAAAAACTTCCATTAGTCAGACTTCCATACATCCAAGGCCTATCAGAACACTTTGGCAGACTCTTCAGAGAACACCACATCAAAACCTACCACAAGCCTGTCAACACCTTAAGATCACAACTAGTAAGGCCCAAAGATAAACAGAAAAAATTCCAACTCAGCTGTGGCAGAACAAACAGAATCCACTGGCCACGTCATTCCCGCCAGCAGTGCCTCAGTCATCAACATTGAGACCAACTTATTCAAACAGAAGATTAAAGAGGCCATAGAAATCTACAAGCATCAACCAACCATGAACAGAGACGAGGGCTACCGTATACCAGCAGTCTACCAGTCCATGCTGTCATGTGACTCCACAAGAACTGACCAGAGTGACGTTGCCAGCGACCGTCAGTTAGTGCTGAAGAAGTGACCGAGATGGTCACGAAAGCTACACTCAAACAATTTCTACATCCCGGAGAGGTAACTAATTTTTCCTTATTATGAATCATCCTGGGATCGGCACCACCTTTTTCGGAAATATGTATACAAGCTCTGAAGTATATCACTTTAGGGTCCTCAAGTTTGCTTGTACTTGTTCAAGCGGTTAATGAGTAGCGTTTTAACTGATTTACAAATATTTTCAGAAAATCCAAGGTGGCCGCCTGATAAGTTGACCAATCAAAATTCTGTATACAAGTTCTGAAACCTACCAGCCTAGTATCCTTGAAATTGCTCAAGCAGTTAATGAGTAGTAGCGTTTTAAATGATTTCACGCCATTTTTCGGAAAATTCAAGATGGCCACCAATTCAAGATGGCCACCAAAAAAAAAATTGACTAATAAAAATTCTTAACCATACCAGCATACTATCCTCCCAGCCAAGTCTGGTTGAAATTACCAAAGCAGTTAATGAGGAGTAGCGTTTTAAATGATATCCCGCCACTTTTCGGAAATTTCAAGATGGCCAATGAAAAAATAGAACAATCAAAATTCTGCATACAAGATCTGAACCATATTATGGTAGGGTTCTTTCATCCGAGTTTGATTGAAATCGACCTAGTGGTTCTCGAGTAGGCTTTTAAGTTATTTCCAGAAAATCCAAGATGGCCGCCGGAAAAATTAACCAATCAAAATTCTGTGTACAAGTACCGAAACCTCCCGCCCTAGGGTCCTTCCAGCTAAGTCTGGTTGAAATTCCCCAAACAGTTAATGAGGAGCAGCATTTTAAACGATTTCCCGCCATTTTTCGGAAAATTCAAGTTGGCCACCAAATAAATTGACATATCAAAATTCTGCATAGAAGTTCTAAAGCCTACCCCCATAGGATCCTTCACGCCAAATTAATTTTAAATCTGCCAAGCGGTTAATGAGGAGTAGCGTTTTTAAGCAAAAGTTGACGGACGGAGGGACGGATGCCGGACAGATGGACAACGGACGGCCACCATGCCATAAGCTCACTTGGCCATTCTGGCCAGGTGAGCTAAAAATTAATCTCAGTTATAATTCTATAGTCCGAAAAGTATGAGTGACTGAAAATCTAGTAGGAAAGCTGTTAAATGCCAATCACCTGAAGCAGCAACCATTGGGTTTACAATATGTCCAGAAAATCAACCAGTGATGAAAAACTGTAATAGTTCTGACTTCATGCATGCATATAAGGTGTATGATGTGTAGATGTGTACATGGATCCAGCCATGCATACGTGCGTGCGTGCGTGCGTGCGTGTGTGTGCATGCCTTTCATAAGAGTCCTTTTGGGGTATATACCACCAAAATGCAACTTAGAACTACCAGAAGTAGTGGCAATGTGTCCCATGGGACCCCTGTAAATATTGCATGATTATTAAATATTAATTAGTTTTATAGGGTTTTTTGCAGAAAAATACCCACAAAATCTAGCCTGGGATTTCAGCTTCAGGGACCCCAAGACTTCAGCTTGGCACCCCAAAATTCAGCGTGTGGAGTCCCTGGGACCTCCAAAATTTAGATGCTATGAGGAACACTGTGCTTGTGTTCATATGTGGGTGTGACTGTGCCTGGGTGTGTGCATGTGCTTGTGTTCATATGTGGGTGTGACTGTGCCGGGGTGTGTCCATGCACACATTCCATGCACCCATCTAAGTGTGAATGCAATACAAATAATGGGAAAAGCAACATGATAAAAACTTTTGAATAGATACCTGTATTATCCTCCCACACACAGTTTGTGCTTATTCTGATAAGATACACATTGTTTACACAACAAAGCATCTTACTATGCAGTGAAATCCATACAAATAATAAGAACTGAACATCTACTGCACTGAAGATTGAATGATGAAAGCTTATCTATCTAACAATGTGTACAATATTATACTTAACACTTTAACACTCATATCAGCCAAAAATGGCTTCTGTAGTGGTCTTGGAAAATGTCTATTTGCAGAACAAGAGAAAGCTATTTTGGAAAATTTGTCACTAAAATGACTGGCTCGATAACTGAGCCAGTCATTCCAGCGGTAAATTTTAAAAAATAGGCTTCTCTTGGTCTGCAAATGTACCTTTTCTATGAGAAACTTGAAATTTTCTTGACTAAATTCGAGGGTTAAAGGGTTATCTCAATAAGAGATACAGTACACTTCATAAATAAGTCAACATGTTTCTAACACAAAAACAGACATGTTAATTAGTAAGAAATGTCCTAAATTGAATATTTTGAACATAATTGGATTAATCCAGTTATGTTCAAAATATTCAACAGTACATTGTATTTTGTTTGGGAAACATTCTACATTATTTCTGAGTTGTGCTGTGTGAGAAAATCCATAACAAACATCCCACTTCATTGTCCATGGGATATTGAGTGAAGATAATGCAACTCAGAGATAACAGACCAGTGAAAGAAACATACCATTGATGTAAACCTAACCCTGTAACATTTAACATTTAGACGATAAATGACAAATTCTTTACGATATAAGAAATATTACGTTGAATATTTTCTAATTAAATTAATTGGAGCAAAGTCTCTCAGTAAAATTAGTTTCAAAATATTCAACAGCATTCCGGTATAGCTGTGATTTTAACCCTTTTATCCATAGATTTGTTCACGAAACTTTTTGGTGACTGAAAATTTCCATGACTTAGCTTTTCCTGAGTAGGAAAATAAATGAAGTCATCATTGCTATCAACAAAGGACATGTGATGGCTGTCAGCCAATGAGGTGATCATTGGGCTTAGAGTCATCTTATGGAGGCTATGGGTATTGTTATTAACCTCTTAACGCCTACATATTGAGCATTCAAGCGAATTACTATGGATCTCAGCATTGGAGAGAGTATGGAGATGCCTGAAGGAGCCTTCACTCAATAACTGCAATACCCAGCAGAGGGTGACTGTAAAAATTCATCCTACTACGCTTCCCTTCAGAGAAGGAAAGCGCTATAGTAATGCATGGAGGAAGGTTGCAATGTAGTAACAACACAGCAACAGCTCTCAGTGAAATTAATTTCAAAATATTCAACAGCGTTCCGGTCTAGCTGTGATTTTAACCCTTTTTACCCTCAGATTTCTTCATAAAAATTTAGATTTTCTCAAAAGAAAAGATCCATATGAATGAACAAGATTATTTTTAAGAATTTATCTCTGGAATGACTGCCTCGATTATCGAGCCAGTCATTCAAGTGGTAAATTTTCGAAATTAATCTTCTCTTGGTCTGCAAAGGATATTTTTCAAGACCACTCCAGAAGCCATTTTTGGCTGGCTTTCAAGTGTTAGAGGGTTAAACTGAGAGACTGAAATTTCAATGTGTTAGAGTTATGAAAATTGACAGTCCGACCAAGATAAATATAAAGAATGTAAAAAGGATCAACGTCCTTATGATGTAGACAAACTGTGAAGTTTTATCGAAATCATATGTAAGATCTTGGTGAATATCTAAACACATGATGTGATCAGAGATATATATGACCTAACACTCGAATTTGTTCAATTAGAAAATGTCAATTTGCAGACCAAGAGATTATTTGTGAAAATTTATGACCGGAATGATTGGCTCGGTTCTCGAACCAGTCATTCCAGTTGTAAATTTTCAAAAATAGTCTTCTCTCGGTCTGCAAATGGCCATTTCTCAAGACCACTGCAAAAGCCATTTTTGGCTGATATGAGTGTTAAAGGGTTAATAAAACAGTGCTGAAATCTTGAAAAGATCCTGGATAAAGTCCATAGTTCATGCGTGTTCATTTTGCGTAGGAATTAACGCCCGTTCAGATTATGATGTATTAAGTGAGGCCAGTGATATCAATGATGACAAATACAGAACCACTTACTAATTGTAAAAATGGTATTGAAGGCATTCTTGCTATTCTTGTCAGCATAAAGCTAGAATTCCATAAGCACAATTGCGGACACGTTTCAGTAGGCGTTTTAGTCGTGAGGTGTGGCTCTTGGAATCCATATAATGCATTTTCCACTAGTTGCGCGTACAAAAGATTTATTCCTGATTCTTTTCCACTCGTGTAACTTACGTTTTCGGTTTTCAAACTATAAGTAGAGATAAACCAAAATTGCTCTTCCACGTGACATTCAAAATCTTATGGAATACTGGCTTCAGTGTTGTTATTATGCCTCTGATACACTCCTATTTTGTTAGTGAATAAATGGCCTAAATTGGTGTAATTCAACCAAATTTGTCATGGGACTTACACATATAATTGCAAATTGCGATACAATGTTTACATAAGGCTCCACCACCAGGGTGAAGAGGGGGTGCGGGGTAGGGGAGATGGTGTTCATGCGGAATATCAAAGTTGGTGAAAGCGTGGAGATATGAGATGGTGGGCCATCGACTACATGTACGTGTTCTAGCTTCCATTTTCTGTTACAATTGACCAATTCCAGGTATTCCATAAATTGTGCATGATCATGTAACACCGCTGTCTCTACTACAGCCTCCCATCAAATTACTTTCAAAAGATTCAACAGTTAACCTCTATGGTTGCAATTAATCTATGAGAAAAAGTTTCATGGAACGATTAAATTGTCATGGTCTGACTTATCTCTGAACTCCCTGACTATCAATTTCCAGAAAACTATACAGGTAAGCTGTTGAACATTTTGAGACTAATCTGACTGGGCGCTGTTGCTGCCTAGTTTAAAGATTTTCAATGTCAACATGTTTCTTAAATAACAAAAACATACAATTTGTACTATGTGTCTGACTATTAAATATTAAAGACTGGCTTAATCGAATCATTCATGACGTTGTGATTATGACATCTGCATACATGTCACGTAGTTGAATATGACATCATATGATTGAGTGAGGAAATGGATTCATGAATTCTACTCAAATGACCCTGTCTGCCAAAGGCTCAATCAACATCGACCACCAGCCAAAAATCAGGCCAAGGATGAAAGAAACATTACGGATGTGAGAAAGGTCAAAGAAATTTTCTATCCTTTGTATTTTGTACGAAACCCAAGGCTGTAATTATGATCATTATCAAAATTAGCAACAATATTTTTTTCAAATGTCAATAACCTGACCAACATTATGAAAATCAGTTTCTGCGCCAATAATCACTGTTATAGTCAGAATTCCCTGAAAAAATGTATCAAGGTACCAAAATCGGAAACAGGCTCAAAACATTGAAAACAATTTGACTGAAAATGCTAAGCCAGCAATGTCTTCCAGTCAAATTATTTTCAAAATAATCAACACAATTTTAACTACATACTGTCGAAATAAGATCTTTTATGAACTTGGATGAATTCCGGCAAATTTTTTGGAATCAATTCGCTACTGAAGAAATAAAAAAAGAAGACAAAAATAATGTACATATTTTTCAAGATATGAGATAAGGAAATAAATAAAAACAAGGCATTGCAAGCAATACAAATCCCCTTGATTCCCGCACTTGTTGAACTGACATGTAAGGATTCTGGGCAATTCACTTGTCTGCTCCGTCTAACTGATATTATGCTTACATTACAGTGTTTTTGTAAGGGAATGACGTTGAATTAAAGAAGTGTATATATTTCAAGGGTGATAACTCTGGGAAATATTGCTGGAAACTAACAAAACAGGCACTTGACCTCCGTGTTAATACTAAATCGAAATTCCGAATTTGGTTCAAATTAGCGAAGTTTGTATTTTCAAGGGCTATATCTCTGGCAAACATTGAGAGACTAATGAAACACGAATGTGATCGTCATATTAATCTAAATTCTGAATTTAGTTCAAATCTGTTTAGTCTAACCTAAGTTAATTAATTATTGCCCGTAAACCGTCAAATTAACGAAGTTTGTATTTTTCAAGGGTAATAACTCTGACAAATAATGATGGAAACGAATGAAACACGAATGTAAGCTTCGTCTAAATATTATTAATTTTAATTCTGAATTTGGTTCAAATTCTTTTAGTCTAGCATGAGTTATTGCCAGGAAATTGCCAAATTAACGACGTTTGTATATAATTTCAAATGGTGATAACTCCGCCAAATATTGATGAAAAATAAGGAAACAGGAACTTAAGATCTGCCTCCATAGCATTAAGCAATATTCCAAATTTGGTTCGAATCTGTTTAGTCTACGACAGGTCATTGATCGGAAAAAATGAAATTTGCATATTTCAAGGGCAATAACTCTTGCAAAATTGATGAAAACTAACGAAACCCAAACTTGACTTACGACTTTGGATTATTCAGTTTTATTCTATAAAGCACTTCTTACACCAACAATGTTTGGCTACAGAAAGAATCACACTTTCTAAGACAGACCTGTCATGATCAAACTTGAGTTTCCCACCACTACGGGGTTCCAAGGAAAACCTTTTCAAAAACCTATCTATCTATTCACCAGAAAGTTTTTTTCTTCTGTCAAATCAATAGTAAACGTGAATTCACTAACACTCACATGGGCCTAAAATACAGATGTACGGTCGAGACATATTGTGACACACGCAAAGTCATATACTTACTCACATGCACATAATGCCACAAACAGTTTGTGGAGGAACCCAAACGTGAATTCCACATTAGGCGGAAGAATATCGAAGGGATATTAAAAACACAAAGATACTCCTGTTGCTCAACATTTTAATTTGCCGAATCATAGTGGACAGAACGTGTCTTTTAAAAATTATACTTGTTCTTCCTCATACCCTGAGGATTGTGACAAAAACCTAAATTAGAAAAGAACAAGTGAAGTACGGGATACACCCACCCCCACGTCACATCCCATAGGGATCAACGATGTAGATTGGTGATTCCAAAATCAGAGTTGTTTTTATATTCTGAAGTTGGCTCAAATTCGTCAGGTCTAACTCAAGTTAATGCAGATCAATGAAGAATTAAAAAAAAAATTCAAGGCGGATAACTCTGGAAAATACGGACGAAAATGAACGGACCATGAACTTGATATCCGTCTTACTTCTACTTAGTTATAGTCCGAGGTTTGGCGAAATCTGTCTAGTCTAACACAAGTTATTGCATGGAAACCAATTAGTCATGTATGTACATACTCGTATATACATATGTAGGTATGTATGAACGGGAACATTCCTAATAATGTACAATTTTCTATTCTATACCAACCATGTTTCCACATGATTAGAAATACCAAAAATTGGTAGCCAGTTTGTTGTATTAAAAGGCAATTTCATCAGCACATATATCTTAAACTACAACATGAAGCTGAACTGCTAACCAATCCAAAATTCTCTGTTAATTATCATGCTCAGAGCAGAGGTATATGGCCATATTTAACATATATGCAATTTCATTGGTGCAAACATTTGAGAAATGCAGGAAAACCACCATAGCTAACCAATCAGAAGTGTACTAGATTAATAATATGACAGACTGAGATTCTGGATGTGACAGAGGAGTTCAGAGTGACAAAGGGTAGTCTCAAGTAAACGTAATGAGCTAAAATGCACCAGCGTTATTTTTAGTTACGACTTGCAACTACTATACATTGGTTTGTCTGCTGTTTTTTTACATTTTTGACAAAGCTGTCTGAGTCACAATTATAGCTTACTTGTTTTTAGTTGTGAGTCACAAGTGATATAAGTCAGTTCATCCATCAGTCTGCCAAATTAAGCCGCCTATGTTGCAACTATATACATATAGAGCGGGAGTCATTAGTTTTCCTGGATTTCGACAAATTAAATTCAAGTTTCTAAAATAAAACATTAAGTTTGTACAATATGCACATATAATTAAGGCAACAAAATTACAAATTACAAACAATAACCTCAAGCTAGTGCCTCGCTTTCAGAACCTTGAGATACAGGTGCCACCAATACTCTGACCCCAAAATGAATTCCATGTATGCTAACTGGCCCGCATCAAGTCCACATGTATCTAAGTGGTAACTTTATCAATTCTGAAGCAGGTTGTTATTTAATAGTCTAGCAAGTCAAACGTGGCACTGTTTTATACCCCTTCTTTCTATCTGCCACTTATAGCTAGTATAAATCAGTATGTCAGGATGTCTGTCAAATTTTACCAAAAGCCCATATGTTGTGCACAGCTATAGTACTAGGCCTATATTTCTAAATTATTTGTTCGTAGACTTAATTTTTAACAAAGTCTTAGGTTGCTGGTCCATGATTAGCAGACAAGACTGCATGGAACATTATGAGATCTTAACTTAAAGTAAAATTATATTTCTATTTCTTAAATTCTTGATCTGAAATAAAAGATACTGCAATTATTAAGTCTTAGTATCCAGTGGCAATCCCCTGATTTCCTGCCAACCATGATATCACGGTCGACCATGTTAGTTCATGGTTTCACCATATTTTTTTACTCAATTGACCATGGTTCCAGTGACTACATAAACATGGTCAGGTGACCATGTTATCGTGGTCGTACATGGTCATTGCAGTGTTATCCCTATTGACAATGAAATCATGGTCAATTCATGGTCGGATCTGACATTTTAGAAATTTTCAGTCACGTCCTTGACCATGATATATCATGGTCGACCATGGTCATTAAAAAATTTCAGTGTTATCCCTATTCACATGATTGACAATCAAATCATGGTCAGTTCATGGTCAGATCTGACACGATGTGTTAACAATTTTCAAAGTCCCTCCTAGACCATAATATATCATGGTTGACCATGGTCACTGCAAAATTTCAATGTTATCTCTACTGACAATGAAATCATGGTTGACTGATGGTCAGATACTTGTCATTTTTTCTAATTCCCTCCTTGACCACGATAAATTATGGTCGACCATGGTCACTGGCGAATTTCAATGTTATTTCTATTGACAGTGATATCGTGGTCAGTTATGTTGCTCAATATCTAAAAAATACTACTGTCAAACAGTTCTTGAACTTAAGGTCTTAAAATATCCCTAAACTGCTCTTGAATATTTTCTGGAACAACTGAAGAACAGTTCCTAAACTTTAAAGTTCTTAAAACGCCTTTTTTAAAACTGTTTTTGAACATTTTTAGGAACAATTATAAACTTATTTGAGCATGGTTGACCATGTTTTGACCATGGTTGGTATAATTTAATAAGGGAGGCAACTCTGTCACTGAAGACAAGTGTCTTTTTGCATTTAAAGTTATTAATCTATTGCACATAAATTATGTAATCATCATTAATTATGACATTTGGATTGTAAATGCCATATACATAGAAACATACTGGCTATAATACACACTGATGTCATATATACATGTACACTTTATTTCAAACAATGCCAATGTAGTTAACCATTCCAAAATTGTCATAGTCTTATATATCTAGAAAGTTTGGTAATTATTTTATATTTTCATGACTATTACCATAGCTCATGACAATGCTTATAATGTTGTAATCGCTTCTCAGCCTTTTGGCTAAGACCAAAGTAGTACAATTTTGTTGGCTGCACAGTCTAAAACACTATTTTTTTCAGAAAAGTGGAGCTGGATTGCTTACCAATGTTCAGCATGTGCATAATAATATGCATGATAAATGGCACCAATCTTTAGACCATGGTTAACCATGGTCTGAACATGCAGGTTAAATGGCACCACAGTTAGACCATGGTCTGACCAAGTTCTGTTTGAGCATGGCCAAACCATGGTCTGTCGCCGACCATCAAACATGGTTTTATCATGGTCATGATGAATATGTTGATCATGGTCGACCATGGTCTGACTGTGGCGCCATTTAACTTGCATAGTCAAACCATGGTCAATTGACCATGATTAGGAATACAGGGATGCTACCTTATTGCAATCAAAATTCAGACACAATTTTAGTTAGCCTACATCAGTATAAATACTACAGAAACACTTTATACCTGATAGAACTGAAGCCTTAATAAACAAAATAATTAAATCCTGAAGTGCACCTTGAAGAGAACAACCTGGGGGCAATTAGTCAGCAGAAAAGCACACAAGACTGGCAAGATAGTGGCAATAACAATGCTTTGTAGCTAGCTAAAGTAAAGAAAGCTGTGCTTCAATATTATATAATCATAGCCTCATACTGCTGAATAGTTTAAATATAATTTTACTGAAGGCAATTGTTGAACAATACAACAGTGACCATTGCTGCATCAAATAGATTTCATAATATTGTGCACATTTCTTAGGCACATAAATCACAACTGTTGAGCATTTAAAGGTAAATTCAAAATCAAATTCACCGTGATCAAATCTGTATATATTTGGCTTAGTATTCTAACAAGTGTGACAAGCTATATTTGTCACGTGGTGATGTAACAAATATAACAGACAGACAGACATACAGATAGACAGAGACAGCCAGACAGACAAACAGCATGACAGACAGACAGACAGACAAATAGACAGACAGACAGACAGAGATAGACACAGACACACAAACAAAACATGGTTTCAGTGGTTAATTTCTATCCATATCCTGAAAAAAATTGTAACCTGGATGTTATGTCATGTTGAAAAAGTTCAGAGATAAATTTGTTAATTACTAACAATAATAAGAAATTACGAATGGAATTTAGTGAGATAAACAGCCGAGATTATATACACTGGGTGGTCTTATCTGAGGGTGTGTTGAGAACTTGCTATGGCTGATGGTGGTATGACTCTGTCACTTTGCGAACATCTCAGACAGGTCTAGTTTAATAACATGGTGCAGACCGCACAAGCTACATGATGATAGAGTGCAACAAATGTTCCGTTCAATTTGGCACAACTTCAGAGGTTTACAACCCTTTGACCTGCAAATCTACCAAATTTAGATAACTAGGATGTGGAATAATTGCTTGCAGCTCCACTGATTGATGATCATGTGTATGTGTATAAATATAGTCAAAGTAGTTTAAACCTTTTTATCCTCTGTATAGGTACATGTAGTTATTAAATTAGGTTATGCATTGATATTATTTCTACTAGACATTTTCAAAACAATTTTAATTCAAAGCTTCAGATAGCAAGGACTTTTAGTCATATTGTTAGAATAAAATATTACACTGATTCATCTTTGATTACATTAAAATGATACCTCTAAATGCTAAAGGATAAAAGTACTCTGGACCTTTAACGTAAATATTGGTATAAGCGAGACCTATGATGTCTGTTTTCTGAACATGGAAACAGAAATCCCTCAATTTCTGCTGTGTTCTTATTTTTACTGTTTTCTGGGGGAGCCCACACATGCAAGGAGCATAAACTCTGAAGAAAGCCAACACTGGAGGGGTGGAGGGAGAAACAAGACATTTGCAGAAGTAAATATCTTGCCTGTGTTCCTCATTGCTGATAAACATCAGAGGCCAGTAACTGTGACCTTTTACCTCAATGGCATTAGACTGATTCATAACACCATCAGTAATTATTTATTCAAGTTAGGTCCCAAAAGGGTCAACCAATCCTGGAATTATATAAGTTGAGAAGTTGTGCTATATCTAAAAACTTAATGTTGAAAAAACAAAGTTAAGTTTTGTACCATGATGTCACAGTGACTTTGGCCTTTGAAGTTGTGACCTCAATGTCGTCAAGCAGATTTCTAACAACATATACAACCATGTCTACATGCTTAGTTCCAATAGGCTCAACCTAGCCGGAAATATAGGCCAAGAGATTAGGTATATGCAAAACTTAACACTGACGTTGACGCCATCATTGGAAGTGTGTGTACCTAATCACACTTCTGCTTTGCAAGCGAGACAAAAAATGGAACAATCTGGATCACACAGTTTTTTAAGTCCTGATTTACATTTTTAACAAATTATCGTTGTCATTGATTCCAAATAATTGTACGGTTGTGCTCTTAATCTTAAATATAAGTTGTTTATAATCTGGTCAATTTTTACTGTGCATGTCTCTTTTCCTATGCTACATCAACAACAACGAAAACTAAATGTATCTTTAATGATTGTATGTCTATAGAATTTATACAACTCTTCAAAGGCCCCCTTGCTACCTTGCTCACTCTGACCACTGAAGTGAATTCCATATATAACCTGACCTTTGAGTGTTTAACAATCTTCTTTGGGAGCATAGATTCAGACATAACATTAACTTAGCATTGATCAATAAAAGAGAACTCTTCATCCAGTTGCAGGCCAAGAGGATATCTGGAAAAATACCATGAGTAGACTGACTAACTCAGTTACTCAGTCAATGGTAGGTTTGCTAATATACTCCCCACTTGGTCTTAAGAAGTACAACAACAGAAGCCACCTTTGGCCTGCTAGCTACTAAATTGACTAAAGTGTCAATAACGCAAAATAGAATATCCAAGGTGTTTTTGGGTGTTAGAGCACCTTCCATAATAATGGGACAATAAGTATAAAGCTACTGACTCATAAATAAATAGAGTACAGCTCATAAATAAGTTATCATATTTCCAAAACAGAAACATGTTAGTTAGTAGAATTTTGAACATGATGTAGGAAATGGTCTGTTGAATATATTGAACATAATTGGATTGTAAGACATTGCTGCCTAAGGCAGCAATGTCTTCCAAACCAATTATGTTCAAGATATTCAACAGTATGTTTTAAGTTAGCTCCAAGGTGTACTGTAGAAAGGTACTGTAGAAAGACTGAGTCCCATGCAACCGAGCCCTTTTGTTTTTTCTGCATATAAATTATTATATACCGCGGTGTTGGAAAATTTTTTTGTTTTGGGAAGGTAAGGTATGATATCGTTATCATTTGGATAAAAATTTGTCTACTGTTTACTAGATAGTCTACATGTATGATGATGAAGCTAAAATATATATATAACTGCTTTCTCATTTAAAATGCGAGATGTTGTCCGGGAGGATTTAAATTTTCAAAATTCTCTGGGGGTGGACTAGCGGGCGGGAACTTTTTATGCGGGTTGAATTAGACCCTTTAACCCTTACAATTCAATATGAGTTATCTTATAAAGGATAGGCTAATACTAGTTCGACTCACTTTGCAAGCACACTGGTTCTTTGAGGACGACCCATCCATAGCCATACACAGTCTCACCGGCACCATAGGTAGAACTTGGCTTGTTGAAGATAATCTGAAATTTCTCCAAACGTTCCATGCTCTAGTTCTGCAACCTGGGGGAAAAAAAGACAAAAATCTTACATTTTTCACCAGATTATGTTACCAAATACGTTATCATGATTCGTAAATGTTACCACTGCTGCAGTTTATCAGTTCATTCCACTCACGTTGTGATGAAGAAATATACCTGCTTATTCCATGACATTAGCCATGCGTTTGAAAAGATAAACGTTTTAAAACATTTTGCTAAAACTGTAAACTCATACAATCTCTTGTATTTGGATTAAATATCTCATGTACTATACAAAACAAAAAAAGCTGATTTTTCAGGTGCAGAGTGCTCTGGAACGTTTTCCTTTTCGAACGCAAAGCATGACAGCCGGTGTAATTGATAGATGTCATTGACATATACCTGCTTCCGTGACAGGTGATGTCATTGAGTTGAACACGATTGCAGGACAGGTGATGCCACTGAGATATCCTGGATTCTGTGACACCTGATGTCATTGAGATACTGTATTTATTGCAAAAAATGCCACATATAAGCTATATTAAGAACCCAACACCTGCATTGCCAATGCAGTCAAAGCATGCAAAGACATCGGATCACATACACATTATACAGAGACAACAATAATTCACACCGAAATAACGTAACATGTTTCAAAACCAAAACATGTTCCAAAATGTTTTGTTTTAGAAGCATTTTACCTTATTTATGAGCCGTACTGTTCTAGAGCATAATGACTGTGGACCAACCCCATCATATCTTTGCTAGTGGCAAAGAAATTACTGAAATGGCACGAAGAGGTTATTACAGTGCTAAAAGTACAGTCACTCACCACAGCAATTAGCATTAATATTATTATATGTGAACATTGTCAGAAACAGTCTGTTTGAAAGAGAAAATGGGACACATAAAATCAGAATTCAATAGCATCTGCACTCTATAATTATTACTAGGTTTTTAAAAACATGACAAACTGGGATCCAGCTATTTCACCAACAAGAAAAAGCTTGTATGAGCTAAGAGCCGGAATGCTCTACAACTTCTATAGATTTTAAAATTTAAGGGCGGGCACCATTCTAAACCGTATCTTTGAGGCGAATTGAAAATTGGCTCCATTATGCGGTGACTAATTACTGCTAATAATTACCCACATCAACTTTAATCAAGATAAGTTAGTAAACAAGAGGCCCAAGGGGCCTGTATCGCTCACCTGGACCATAGGCATTTCAACTAGAATGCACTTTATCAACAAGATGGCCACCAAACCATTTATCCAACAGTTTCGAAAATTGCAAATTTGAGATCAGAATACCCAAAACACATATAAAACCAATTTCGGCCTCAAAATCCATCAAATAAAAAAATCCAATATGGACACCAAACATGCTATATTTTGATTGGCCAATGGTGTCCAGGTTTTTTGACGGATCAACTTCCCTTGAACAAACTTTAATGGCCCTTGGTCCCTAATCATATCTGCCAAATTTTGGCCCGATCCCTTCAGCGGTTCTGGAGGTCGTTTTCGCTACAACTAGGTCAACCAAGATGGCCACCAAACCATTTGACCAATCAAGTTCCCTTGAACAAACTTGGTTCAGCTCTTGCCCTAAATCATATTTCATCAGGTTTGCATCAATCCCATAAGCGATTTTGGAGATTTTTAAAGACGTTTCGAAAAATCGGCCAAAATCCAAGATGGCCACCAACCCAATTGACCGTTTGGCTTCGTTTGAACAAAGTTGAATCTACACCCTAAGGATGCTTCCTGCCAAATATAATTGAAATTGGCCAGGTAGTTCTCGAGAAGAAAACATTAAAAATTTCCAATTGCTTTAATATGGGAGCTTTCGGCGGGAAAATGATCAAAGATGGCCACCAAACTGCTTATTCGACAGTTTCGAAAATTTCAAATCTGAGCTCAGAATACCCCCAAAACACATACAAAACCAATTTCGGCTTCCAAATCCATCAAATAAAAAAATCCAATATGGCCACCAAACATGCTATATTTTGATTGGCCAACGGTGGACATGTTTTGTGACGGATCAACTTCTCTTGAACAAACTTTAATGGCCCTTAGGCCCTAATCATATCTGCCAAATTTCGGCCTGATCCCTTCAGCGGTTCTGAAGAAATCATTTTCGCTACAACTAGGTCAACCAAGATGGGCCAATCAAGTTCCCTTGAACAAACTTGGTTTAGTACTGGCCCTAAATCATATTTCATGAGGTTTGCATCAATCCCCCAAGTGATTTTGGAGAAGATTTTTAAAGACGTTTCTAAAAATTGGCCAAAATCCAAAATGGCTGCCGGCCCAATTGGACGATCGGCTTCGTTTGAACAAACTTGAATCTCTATGACCTAAGGATGCTTCCTGCGAAATATAATTGAAATCGGCCCAGTAGTTCTCTGCAGAAGAAAACATTTTAAGTTTCCCATTGCTTTAGCATGGGAGCTTTTGGTGGGAAAA
Source organism: Chaetoderma sp. LZ-2023a (assembly GCA_034401795.1). Lineage (NCBI taxonomy): Eukaryota > Metazoa > Mollusca > Caudofoveata > Chaetodermatida > Chaetodermatidae > Chaetoderma > Chaetoderma sp. LZ-2023a. Next base: position 80,827,416 of record CM067374.1, read on the forward strand.
TGATCCAAGATGGCCGCCAAACCGTTTATCTAACAGTTTCGAAAATTGCAAATTTGTGATCAGAATACCGCAAAGCACATACAAAACCAATTTCGGCATCAAAATTCATCAAATAAAAAAAATCCAATATGGCCGCCAAACATGCTATATTTTGATTGACCCATGGCGGCCATGTTTTTTGACGGATCAACGTCTCTTGAACAAACTTTAATGGCCCTTAGGCCCTAATCATATCTGCCAAAATTTGGCCCGATCCATTCAGCGGTTCTGGAGAAGTCATTTTGCTACAACTAGGTCAACCAAGATGGCCGCCGACCCATTTGACCAATCAAGTTCTCTTGAACAAACTTGGTTCAGCTCTTACCCTAGTTCATATTTCATGAGATTTGCATCAATCCCCTAGGCGGTTTCGGAGAAGATTTTTAAAGACGTTTCCTAAAATCGGCCTAAATCCAAGATGGCTACTGGCCAAATTGGTCGATCGGGTTCATTTGAACAAACCCGGATCCCTATGCCCTAAGGATGCTTCCTGCCAAATATAATTGAAATCGGCCTAGCGGTTCTTGAGAAGAAGTCATTTAAAGGAAAAGTTGATGGACGACAGGCGACGGACGGACAACGGATGGTCGCCATGGCATAAGCTCACTTGACCTTTCAAGCCAGGTGAGCTAATAATGGAGGAGTGATTTTAAAATTTAAGGGTGAGCCACCCTTCTAAAACCCAGCATGGTGCTGAATCGAAAATTGGGTTCCGTACTGATATAGAGAATGACCCTAAGAATACGAATAACATTCTCTCTTTTTCTCAAGATACATTCATCAGTAATGGAAGAATAGCGATTTTAAAATATAAGCATGGGACTCCCTTAACCCCAGCAGGGAAGTGAATCCAAAGTGTGGTTCCATACTGATGTCAAGTTCCCCATAGAATATCCATCTCAAGTTTTATCGAGATCCATTCATTAATAAATGAGTAGCGATTTTAAAATTTACAGATGGGGCACCCGTAACTAAAACCCAGCAGGGCAGTGAATCCAAAGTGTGGCTCCGTACGCATGTCAAGGGTTACCCATAGAATATACCTCTCACGTTTTCTCCAGATCACGCAATCATTAAAAAGGGAGGAGTAGCTATTTAAAAATTTAAGGGTAGGGTGGAGTGGAGTGACTGTATAAAACCCATCAGGGTGATGAATCGAAAATTGGCCTCCGTAATTATGTCGATAGGTAACCCTAGAATATCTCCTTCAAGTTTTAGCAAGTTATATTTATCATTAATGGAGGAGTTGCAATTTTAACATTTAAGGGTGGGGTGCCCTACTAAGACTCAGCAGGGTAGTGAATCGAAAAGCGGGCTCCGTAGTGATGCCAGGACTTATACCTAGAATTGGTGTCTGATATTTCAGCGAGATTGGATGAAAACTCAATGAGGAGTAGTGAGTGAAAAGTCCATATCCATATCCACAGCGACAACAACAACAACAACAACAACAACAACAACAACATGACCAAGCGTTAGAGATCCATTCCACCAGATCTAATAATGGGCACTCTAGACAACGATGTTTCCTTCTGCATAACCAAAATGTGATCCTCTGATTCAGAAAACCAACTCACCACACAAGATAATGAATCAACTGAGGGGTGGGTTGGGGTATTTGTCTATGTACATGTGTCTCTCTCTCTCTCTACCTATGTGTTTAAATTTGGTCTTGGCTACAATTATATTATATTTTGATTTTTAACTGTCTCGTTGCGACAATCCACGAGACAATAATTTCAATGAGCAAATATATTTGACCTGCTGAATATTTTGAAAACAATTTGACTGAAGTTGTTGGTGGCTAAGCCACCAACAACTTTCTTTCAGTCAAATTGTTTTCAAAATATTTAGCAGGTCCGGAGATATAACCCTATGGTGTCTGCAAAAACTCAGCATGCAGTCTGACAGTTAAATACTTATAATACCACCTACCCTATAATAGCGTATACATCTGAAGCTAAATGTGCATCTTGGCCATCCTTTAACCCTTACAGAACAGCAAGGACAAATGTTGTAGCGATATTATATTGAATATTTTGAAACTAATTGGACTGGGATAGAGCTCTTTGCAGTATAAATTTGTTTTGAAATTGAGACATGGCGTTTCAATGTTTAAAGGGATGCTTATGAATATCTGGATGTAGGGTATATTATATATGGTATTATGCTGATGTGATTGATGGTAATGCTGTCCGCAATCAATTCTCAAGATACTCCACTGCATATACTGCATTAATAAGCACTTTGAACATTGACCCTTAGAGACCTATAATCAATTAATAGGCCATATATTAACTAACGTCGACTATTGGCAATAATCACAAGATAGATTCCTGGTAATATTTGATATCTGACAGTCATACCACTTATAATTCACTCGCCTGTTAATTAGCAATGACAGCAAGCTACACATCTAATAATTACAGTGAACTCTCTGTAACCCTTTTGAGAAATAGCATTGATGGGCTTAAATGCTACAAGAATAGGTAGAACTAGAACATTGACAAAAAAACCCAACAGACCACCCTTTAGTGGGTTGGTCTGTAGTTTTATTAACCACTATAAAAACATATTTACCGTTCAATCACTACTTGCTAAATCAAATATCTGCATTTAGCTATCAGAATAAAGTTTTTATTCTTGCCTATACACTCCCTAATCCCTATACCATCACCATGTAGACCCTCCACCAGGCTTCTGGTAGAGGGACCCCCTGCATTAGCCTTACAATAGACTGGCACCAGTCTGTACTCACTCCTTGGTGATGCTTGTCACTAAGCACGCTCGCGCATGCGCAGTAGGTCCCAATTGTGAAAACTGAATCACTTTTCTAAATTTAAGTGCTATACATCCAGCCTAGATTCTCAAATCAATACCCAACGGGGTGGCTGAGGCCGGGTTGTAGTAATTGAACGGTAAGTATGTTTTTATAGTGGTTAATAAAACTACAGACCAACCCACTAAAGGGGGGGTCTGTTGGGGGTTGTTATTACACCATAAAAACATCCATTACCGTTCAATCACTACTTGCTAAACCCTTTGGTGGGAGGTGATTTGAGAATCCATAAGCAAGGATAAAAATCAAACCAAACATAACCAAATGTTAATAACATAACATAATGGTGCATCCTAATCAATCACACAGTGATTAACAACCAAATAAAACTTTAAACATAAAGATTTAAACCAAAAACCAAGGAACAACTCTCACCATTCTCCGCAGATGCACGGTCCTAACGAAAATGGTGGGATGTGCTTGGTAAATGGTCTTCAGCCTTCTTGGTTAAAATAGTAATGTTCCTAAAGAAAGATGCCGCTGCGCTCTGGTCTTTAAAATAAAAAGAGGTAAAAGTAGACTCAGATTTCCATCCTGCAACTTGCATAACTTCGTCTACAGAAAAGCCAGCAAACAGAGCGAAAGAGGTAGCCATCCCTCTAACATCATGAGCCTTAATGTGAGAGAGATTGATTTGCTCAGGAGAAGCAATCTCGTAGCATAGTTGAATGGTGTCACAAATCCATCTAGCAATGGATGCTTTAGAGACCGGTCTGGCTACCCCTTCCGCGTAGGGAACCCATAAGTGAGACGGATCGGATCTTTTAAAATCGGTATGACGCTTATAAGCCTTAAGAGCTCTGACTGGACACCAAAATCTGTCAGACGGAGAAAAACGAAGATAAAGACTTTAAAATAACCGGCTTAGCTGGGTAACGGTTTGATTGCGTCTTAGACAAAAAATCCCTTCTAGGATATAATACCAAACCGTCCCCAGCTTCAATAAATCTATCCTTTTCAGCGGAAAATGCATGGATCTCAGATCATCTTCTAGCAGAAGCAGCCGCTACTAGAAAAACTGCCTTAAACGTTAAAAGCTTTAAGCTAATCGACGCGATGGGTTCAAAATGATGCCCTGCCAAAACCTGAAGAATCAGCGCCAAGTTCCAGGAAGGTAAAGGTTTAGCAATAGGAGGCCGAATATTACCTAAACCTCTGATGAACCCATTCAGCACCTTAGTATCCTTAACATCCGCATTTTAATAAACAAGGAAGAGAAGATGCTAAGGAAAATCTATATCCTCTAACAGTGTTAGCAGTCAGATGAAGAGAATCGAACAGATAAGATAAAAAATATAACACTTGGGATATAGAAACAGAATCGGGCATGAGATCATGATTTGAGCACCATTCTCCGAATATCTTAAGTCGACCCTTGTAAACTCTTCGGGTCGACTCCCTCCTGGCCGAATTAATAATTTCCTGAGATCTTGCAGAAAATTTATTCTCAGTGACCGAGCACTCGATATTCTCCAAACACACAGACTGAAGATTCCTGGGTTTGGATGAAGGCACGTTCCCCTTACTTGGGATAACAGATCTGGGGACACTGGCAGCAGACGTGGGAAGTCTACTAGAAGATCGAGAAGGTCTACGAACCAGATCCTTTTTGGCCAAAAGGGAGTTATCAACAAAATCTCGCAGACTTGATCCTTGACTTTCTTCAGAACCAAGGGAAGCAGGATAGTTGGAGGGAATGCATACGCAAAGATTCCTGTCCAGGACTGAGACAGGGCATCCACCGCCAACGCCTGATCGTCCGGAAAAGGAGACATGAAAGAGGAGATCTGGGCATTCAAAGGTCGCGAACAGGTCTACATGAGGACGATCCAGGAGGTTGAAGATCGCTTTGACAACCGACCTCTTTAACCGCCACTCTGTGTGGGCGAATTTGGAAGAGCGAGACAACTGATCCGCCAGAAAATTCAGACATCCTGGGACATGGGAGGACACCAGGAAAATCTGCTTCATACGACACCACATGAGGAGATTCCACACCTCCAAACAAAGGCAAGACGACTTCGTGCCTCCTTGCTTGTTGATATACGAGACTACTGTCGAATTGTCTGATCGAATCGAGATCTTGAGGCCCTGCACTTGATCCGACCAAGCAAGGAGAGTCTTCTTGAGAGCCCACAATTCCAGAATGTTGATGTGGGCCGACGACTCCTCTAGAGACCACAGGCCTGAGACAGAAAGGGAACCCCAGACCACTCCCCATCCCTCCTGGGAAGCGTCTGTAAAGATGATCGCTTGAGGAGAAGACTTGACCAGAGGAACACCCATCATAAGCAGAGAGCGATCCTTCCAGAAATCTAGGTGGGGCCTTAAATGCTCTCTGACCGGGATCTGATGGTACACTGAATGGGTCGACTGTTTCCACAGGGACATTAGATACATTTGGAAAGGTCTCCTCATCAGCGCCGCCCACGGAATGATGTTCTCGACGCTGACCATCAAGCCTATCACCCGGAGAAAGAATATTGCTCTGACCACGGCAGAGGATGCCAGAATTTCCATGGCTACTAGGATGGCTTCTACTCTTACATCTGAAGGGAAGACTAAGCCTTGACCTAGGTCGAAAGCCACACCTAGGTGGGTGAAAACCTGAGACGGGACCAAAGATGATTTTTCTAGATTTATAACCCATCCTAGACTGGAAGCCAGACTGCAGACCTCTGGAATGATGCTTGCCAGAATTGAGGCAGATTCTGCATTTAGCAACCAATCGTCTATGTAAACGTGAAGGGGAATAGAACGACTGTGCAGAAAACCTGCCACTGCTGACACTAGGCGGGTGAAGACGAAAGGAGCCGTGGTCAGGCCGAACGGCATGACTCTGAATTACCATACCCGGCCCTTGAACGCGAATCTCATGAATTTTCTGAATGGAGGGTGGATGAGAATGTGAAAGTAGGCATCCTTGATATCTATGGATGCTGTCCACATGCCTGGACTCAGACTGGCGATAATCTGAGATACCGTCTCCATCTTGAATTTTGGGGTGGATATATGCAGATTTAATCTCTTCAGATTGATGATTGGACGCCATCCACCTGATTTCTTGGGGACTAGAAATAGAGTTGAGTAGAATTCCGGGTCTACTCTCCAAGATGGAACCTCTTCTATAGTCTTCTTCAACCGCATTGACTCCAATTCGTCTTCCAGGGCTCCCAACTTCTCCAAATTGGATGGAACTGGAGTCCATTTGGGCTGGTAAGACAGAGGAGGAGGCAGATCTATCCAAGAGGGTGCATAACCCCAGCGGATTTGATCTAACAGCCAGGAGTCCTGCGCGAGGGCTTGCCAAGTCTCCCAGAACAGAGACAAGCGCCCTCCTACTGGCACGCTGGGAAGAAGGGATTGCACCGATAGATCCAAAGGTGGTAGAAGAGGAGGAAGGACTGGTAAATGAGAACGGGAAAGGCCTGCCTGGGCTGAGGCCACCCCTTCAAACCCGTCTAGGTTGAAAACCTCTAGAGGAGCGTCCTCTAGAACTAGACCTGGAACCTCGAGAAAAATTGACCCCTTCTCACCTGAGGAGGGGCTTGACGAACCTGGGCTCTAGGTCTATGTGAGGAAATGGATTTAAAACGATCCTCCTCCGCAGATCTGGAATGGGAAGGAGAGGACCGATTAGAGTTCGTAAAAACCCTTGATGGATAAGCCCCATATTCATCTGCCTAAGACTCTTCCTCCTGGGAGAGGAGGAGGGACTCTTCACCGCAGAAGAGTCTCTTTTTACTGACGGCCTCAAAATAGAAATCTGATCCCGCAGATCCCTAGCTGATCTAAGATGATCAGACTCCGCCCTAAGGATCGAGGTAGAATTCTGAGCGAAAATATCTGATCCGAAAGGCGGAGCAGATATCAGGTTACTCCTGAGGGAATCCGAAATATTCACCTTAGCAAGCTTCCTTGACCTTCTCTTAGAGGTGATGAAACCTAGTGAACGGCAAACTGAATTCAACGAACCTCTTGACAGGTCAGCTAACGAACGAAATATCTCCGGAGGAATCTGACCCCCTTTCTTCTGAGTTTTGAGCATAGCCTCTGAAAGAAGGGCCAAAAAGTTTGCTGATTTCAACTGAGCCCGACAGACAGACTCCCATCTAAAAAGGTCTGATGAAGATTCTACCTTAGCCGCTTCCTTCAGATGCGATGAAAGAACATCCCATGTCGGACCATTAAGAGATTGAGTAGAAGCCAATCTAATGTAATCATCTTTCGGAACCTGAACTGGAGCATCTACCTTGGGAGCAAGAGAGAAATCTTTCAGTTGGATATCGTTAATGTAAAAATCTAACATGTCTACTACCAAGTTATCTACCGGAAGAACAGAAGGAACATTAGCTGAAGAGTCTGAAGATGAAAGCGCAGAACCAAACGACGGAGGATCAATCGAAAATTCATCCTGAAGAGGAAGAGATAGAGACGAAGCTATACATTGATGAGCCCTAGACCAGTCATCTGGCGAGGCCCTCTCATGATAGACCCTCTTCAGATCCCTGGCCCTGACTGATCTATGAGTAGCCTTGACAGAAAGGTGAGACGGAGAAGAAGAAGAAGAAGGAGGACAGATGTCCGAGTCTAGCGAAACAGAAGAATCAACAATCCTCAGAGAGGAATGAGAAGCTAAAGCTCTAGAAGGAGCGTCCGAGAGTGTCCAATGTCAACGGAGACTGATAAGAAGAACTAACAACACGGGCCTCTGGCTGACTAGAACTGAAAAAATAAGGATCCAACTCACTAGCTGAAAATCTGGACAAAATTGAAAATCTAGCTGAAATAACAGATCGGTGAAGAGAGGAATCGCGGCTTACTGAAAACAAGGAAAAATCTAAGCCCGAATCAACTATCTGGAACTCTAATTCTGGAGACAGAACGACCGAAACCATAGGATCCAAATGATTAAACTCCGGAGAAGATGAAGAATAAGAAGGCAAAGTAGGGACAGACAGATCAGAAGAAGAAGGTATGTGAGACGCCGCAGAATAATTCTGATGAAGGGAAGCCGGAATATGAAGAAAACCTGGAGGCGGAGATATAGATGACGGATGAAAAAGAGAAGACGAATTAGAAACATGAGAAGACGAAAAATCCCTAGCAGACAAGCCAAATACAGAAGAGGACGGATGACTACTACTCTTCTGAGAACCTGCTTGAGAGAAAAAGGAAGGAGATGAAGAACGAGAGAGAGATACTACCTCACGAAAGGAATGATGACCAAAATCTGACGCAGAAACAGACTGAGAACTAGAAGAACGATCAGGATAATGTCTATCAAAACGGGAGGACCGGCGCGAAAATAACTAGAATCAGAATTAACAGACCTATTACTGGACTGGGAATCTGAGTTATTCGGAAGCTCATAACTTGATGCGCAAACAGAAGTTCCAGCCGGGACTGAAAGACCGAGACCGGAAATAGAACGCTTCATATCTCCTAAGCCGGAAGTAGAAAAACTGTCACCAGAAGCGGAAACAGAAAACCCGGAACCGGAAACGGAAGTCGCTTGCAAGGACGGGTCAAAACGACCCGGACATGCATAAGTTGAACCGGAAGTGTCTACACTACCCCCGGAACCGGAATTAACCAAAACTGGGCCGGAAAAGGAGGATGTATGCAACAACGGATCCAACTGACTCGGATAAGCATAATTCCCACCGGAAGTAGCCACACTACTACCGGAAGAAGAGCCTGACAATCCGGACACTGAACGGTGCATAGACGGGTCCAACAGACCCGGATGCACGTTTTTCCTACCGGAAGTAGCAGCACTACTACTGGAAGCAGAAGTCGAAGAACCGGAAACGGAAGACGACATATGATGCACCGCCGGGTCCAACAGACCCGGAACTACATTCTTCCTCTCGGAACCGGAAACTCTATAGCCGGACACTGATGAACCGGAAACGGATGTTGACGCATAAGCCATATTCTCATGAGTCACCGGATGTTCAGCCAGGCCAGAAACAATCACGGTGCTCATTTCCGGATGCCCGGTAAAACCAGAAGACATTCCGGACAGCAAACCCGCTTGCCCGGACAAGCCAGGAGCATAGACGGGTGCTTCTTTAGAGGCGATCAGCGATCTTACCACCTTCCTGGCAATCGGTATCACTGTGAAACGGACCTTAGCTTGAGGTGACAAATCGGAAGCTTCCACCCCCGATGCCACCGCTTGAGAATTAAGCTGGTCCTCAAGTCTAACATGGTCCTTGACCTGGCTCCTACCGGAGGATGCCTTACCAGGTTTCTTTCTTGTCTCGCCGGACTTACCTTTGGGAGACTTGATTTGCTGCCTCGATGTTAAGGAAACCGGCTTTCCCCACTTACGAGATCGAGACTGGGGGCTAAATTCGGAGTCTGACGACTCCTCTTTAGCGGCCTTCTCTTCTTTTATCTTCTTCTTTTTTAATAGCAGATGTAATACGCTCGTCTAAAGATTTCGTCAATACGTTTGCAAAGGATTCAAATCTGGCGAATAATGCCATAACCGGATCTGTGATAGAGGAGCTGCCCCGCTCCTTTGTTGAAACCGACGTATTAACAGAGGTGGAAGCAGATGCTACTGCTTTAGGACCTTCAACAACGGAGGGAGAGCGACCTGAGGGCAATGCAGGCTTAACCACAAAGTCCTTGAAAAACGCTTTAGATATGACCAATGGCCAACCCTTGCACACTCCACACATTTTTAAAGGGGTGCAGGTGGTACACCTCAGGCAAACATGTCTCACATAATCCTTAGTGTGAACCCGATCACACTTATTCGACGCACACTTTATTTTCTCAGAAGATAATGACACTTCCTATAAAAAATAAGAAATGATGCGAAATAAAGCAACTAGCTTTGAGAAACCCTGAGAAATCACAGAGGCTACGCCTTGGGCGATTTTAATAAAGTGTCCGAGGAAAGAATCAGTAATGATTCTGATTAATGTTTGAGAGCACTAGGACCTACGTTACTAGGAGTGGTACTGGCTATTATTATTATCACATGGCACTCTTGATGGTATATAATAGGCATGGTTACTCTAACCTCGAAAACGGGAGTAGTGACAAGAAAACTGGTAACTCCAAACGTTAGAGTTACAAACACCTCTAAAACACCATGATATAGAAGTTAAGCATAACTTAGGAAGAATAGACTTCATGGTAGGCATTCCTGAGTCAACCTCGTGATAACTGGAAAGTTTCTAGTTAGCAAGCTAAAACTTTTATATCGATTTGATAGCTGACAGTACTGTATAGCTAGCAGAATATTTGAAAAGTGATTCAGTTTTCACAATTGGGACCTACTGCGCATGCGCGAGCGTGCTTAGTGACAAGCGTCACCAAGGAGTGAGTACAGACTGGTGCAAGTCTATTGTAAGGCTAATGCAGGGGGTCCCTCTACCAGAAGCCTGGTGGAGGGTCTACATGGTGATGGTATAGGCATTAGGGAGTGTATAGGCAATAATAAAAACTTTATTCTGATAGCTAAATGCAGATATTTGATTTAGCAAGTAGTGATTGAACGGTAATGGATGTTTTTGTGGTGTAATAACAACTGTGAGTTTTTGCATTAAAAGGCCAATTTTCACCCAAAATCTTGGTCATATAATATTTTAAGATGAATCCTTCAAAAGCCACATCTACCAATCATAAAGAAGCTACCTGCCAAGTTTTATTGCATTATTTTAAGCAACTCTGTATGATATGGTGTTTACGAGAAAATTGACAAAAATCAGGAGTTTTTGCATTAAAAATGCAATTTTCACACACAATCTTGGACCTATAAAGGTGAATTCTTCAAATGGCACATAGATCTTCATATCACAACTAAGCTATATACCAAGCATCTTTAAAATATCTGAAGCGGTTCCATACAATATGCCGTTTACTAGATATCGTGGATCGACAGATGGACAGACAGATGGCTGTGGTGATTACTATAGGACTTCTGCAGCTTAATTAATACAGACTGTGTGGTGTTAGATACAAGAATATAGCAGTGTAGAAACCTGTTGCTATCACAGACAATCTTTGAGAGAACCAACCTTTAACAAAACTTTTCAGAATGAGTACTTGAGATAATTCATTAATAAAAGCTGATAATTCTGCATGATCTGGATATCCAAGAGGAAATTTCAAGCTACAACAAGCTAATTAAGATCTAAATCAAATTTGTTTATATTTCACCTTTTGAAATTTCCCTTCCTGTCCTCCAGCCAAATCTCACCCCAACACAACCCACCCCAACACACATACACCTTTCACCTCATGCGCTAAGAGCCCAATATAAAGGTCATCTACGCCATTCTCCTCATGCGCTAAGAGCCCAATATATAGGTATTCTCGCAGTACGCAATCTGACATATGGGTAAGTCACGTAGTAAATTTTGTTGAAGTCCACCAAATGGTTTCAGAGGAGCTAGGAAGAGAGATCAATGGAGGTGATCACAAGATCCTGTCATATTTTTTCAAACCCTGTTGGGATAATTGGTCCAATTGCTTGTCCACATTCAGTAACTGATCATTAAAATTTGCCAGCAGTTAATATTTGGAGCAATTCAAAAAGTAATTAAGCTCCATAATGGACAAGATTTGTAAAGGAATCTATAAATTTTTGCCTACTGAATGTTAGTTATTTCAAGGCCAAAAAAAGATTATCTTTGAAAATTTAATGCTCGGTGGAGCTAGCTAATTCATGTGGTAAATATATATATATATAGATTCTGTAAGTTGTTGAATATTTTGAAACTAATTTGACTACCAGTAGAACATGTCGTAGCCTTTCCAGTCAGTAGGATTAAACAAACTGGTAGTACAATGAAATAGGTTGCCAACATCTCTCAATTAATCTCTAAATTAAGTTTTGCATGCATAAAAAACTAAATACAAACCTAGCAATATTTCATTAAATCCTTGATACACAGAAGAATACTGCGCCACAAAGAGCTGCGTGTAATTAAACTTCCACCATCCATATGCGATGCTATTTATTGCACGTTGAACAAAGTTTGGGAAATTTTTTGCAAAGATATTATCACGCAGATCAAGTGATTTTATATAAATCTAGTTTTAAATCACATCAAGGGAATTCTGAATCACAGTTGTTTCTCTATTACAGTAACCATTTAACCCTTTAACACTAATATCGGCCAAAAATGGCTTCAGCACAGGTCTTGAAAAATGTCCATTTGCAGACCAAGAGAAGCCTATTTTTGAATATTTACTACTGGAATGACTGGCTCGATAACTGAGCCAGTCATTCCAGTGGTAAATTTTCAAAAATAGGCTTCTCTTGGTCTGCAAATGGACCTTTTCTGTGAGAAACTTGAAATTTTCTTAAACAAATTCGAGGGATAAAGGGTTAATGGTCAACATTATAAAGAACATTGCAATATTACATAGTGAATGCACATTTAACCCTTTAACCCTCGAACTTATTCAAGAAAATTTAAATTTTCTCATAGAAAATGTCTATTTGCAGACCAAGAAGACTATTTTTGAAAATTTACCACTGGAATGACTGGCCCGGTTATGGCCCGGCAAGTGGACTATTTTTTTTAAATGTATCACTGGAAGGATGGGAATTGGGTCGGTTATTGAGCCAGTCATTCAAGGTTAAATTTTCAAAAATAGTCTTCTGTTGGTGTGTAAATGGACATTCCTCATTACCACCTCAAGACACTGCAGAGGCTCAGGTGTTGGCCAGCTTGACCAATAAAGGGTTAAACATAAGGTTTTTTTCACATATATATGTAACAGCTCCTTTCATCACTGAAATCTCTGCTTCAATTGGCATATAATATTTGTCATCTATATGTGGTCAATAGGGTTGAAATCCACTTATATTTAGCATATTTAGACATAATTCTGTTTCTTTTTTTTATGAAACCTCAATGGGCAAAGAATCTTGGACTATTTGGAGCTTGGGGAATTTTAATTCATCAACTACTCGATCAATGATACCCTTTGTTTAATGTTCATTAACCCTTTACCACTCAAGCCAGCCAAAAACAGCTTAGCCAGTGGTCTTGAGAAATGTCCATTTGCAAACCAAGATTGGTTGTTTTTTAAATTATCACTGAAGTGACTGGTTCCATAACCGAGCCAGTCAGTTGGTCTGCAAATGGAAACTCTCTGAGAATAAAGAGAACAAATTTGAGGATCATAGGGTTAATAAACACATTTATATCAATCTTTTCAGGCTTCATATTCACTAAAACAAAACTGCAACCGAACCTGTGTCGCCTGCTGATACATAATCTTAACTAACGCAATATTTACAGATGACATAAACAGATATGGTTATATAAGATGCATGATTTAAACAGCAGCTCTATTAATAGAAGACATGATGTTGTGAGATATTTGAAATTATTAAATGTAATCCCTCTAGGCTAATAAAAATTTATGAATATAACCTTTCATGTTTTACTAAGGAAAAACCCATCATCAATAATAAATAGTTTAGATGGCATAAATGAAACATAGATCTGTAAATATATTGATCTTAAACAAATCATACGGTACGTATCAAGTCATTCAAGAGCTTAGGGCAAATATATATAGTTAACCCTTCAACACTCAAGCTGGCCAAAAATGGTTTCTGCACCCAGGTCTTGAGAAATGTACATTTTACAATTTACGAGATGATAATTTTTTTTTACCTTACCACTGGAATCCTGACTCGATGACCGCGCCATAAGTCATTGACTGAGTAATAGGTTAAAAAAAATACTCATCCTTTCTACTGCATATTGACACCGTCTGTGAGAAAATTTAATCTTTCTTGAACAAATTTGAGCACAATTAAGTTGGTTAAACTTAATTCAATGTTTTTCTTAAATGAAGGGAAAAGGGAAATAACAAAAGATGTTTATATGGCAATTTCACACGATATTAAATAAACTACTACCGGTAAAAATAAAAATGGAAATGAATTGGCATTATTTGAGAAAAAGCATTTACTAAATCTTGGAGCATTTAACTTGAAACCAATTATTGATGTAGCCGGTGCTCCACATTCCGCTGTGCGTCAACTGCGTGTGCAGGTATAAGGCATACTCGAATATAACAAAAGCAAACGTGAATATAGTTTCTTGAGCGGTATGAATAGTATTCTCTATAGGTGCCGTTGTAGGTCGATTAACTCGCTACTGTGAATTCACTATTGATTCTTTTGAAAACATTGTATTTAAAAGTCAGTTTCTGGTGGAAGCAACGAGTTTCGGTCAAAATGATTTCAAAATACACTGCTGGTTTCCAAGGTCGCAACATGATGCCTACTGAATATTTTGAAATTTGTGTAACTGAATCTGGAAACAACGGCTTCCAGTCAAATTGTTTTAAGATTACAGTATTTTACCTGTAGGAAGTAGCGGCTAATCATTTTAACATGATATAACTCAGATTATATGACCGGCTGTAGTGGGTATTCCTCCAAGAGTGACATAAATGATATTTATTTGCTTTTTTTCAAATTATTCCGATTTATTTCTGTGGCAATAGGTTGATTATTATCGAAATCTATCATCAAGATCATTTGTTAGTTCCCTGGTCCTTTCCTTTAAGAAATAACATCTACATACCTGGGAAAGCGTATTAGAGTGAAGTAAATAACTAGTACAGTAAATTGGTTGAGATTGCAATGCCCACACGTTTTATTGTGTGATTTACGGCAAAGAGAACTAAAATAACAAGACGTCCACAAATGGTGCGTAATACCCTGACATGATGACAAACCAACGAATGACAGCTATCAGAACTCAGAAGATAACAATTTCTTCCTCAGACCTAGTCCAGTCATATCATATGAAGGTTCAAAGCGATCTGATAAATGGTCCTTAATTGGAATTTGGATCAAGGCTGATTGCAATAGGTTTGTTCCTCAGACATTAGGTCCAGTCAACCTATGAGGTTTTAAAGCAATCTGATAAACGGTAATGGAGTTATCCTCCAGAAACCGATTTTCAAGATGGTCACTGATCGCTAGTGGCCATAGTGGATTTCTGAGCATCATCGACTCCAATAGGTTTCTTCCACCAACGTAGTCCAGTCATCCTATGAAGTTTCACAGCAATCTGCTAAACAGTATGAAGTTAGCATTTGGAAACAATTTTCAAGACTGGCGCTAGTCCCTGCAGCCATATTGGAATTCGGATCATCTTTGATTTAGTAGGTTTTTTCCTCACCTGTAGTCCAGTCATTCTATGAAATTTTAAACTGATCTGATAAACGGTAATGGAGCTATTGTTCGATACCCATTTACAAGATGGCCGCCCTTAGCTGGCAGCTATATTGGATATCAGATCATCGTTGATTTCGATAGGTTTCTTCCTCAGACCTAGTCTTGCCACCCTATAGTTTCAGGATTTCGGATATTGTTGATTTCACTAGGTTTCTTCCTCAGACACCAGTCCACTCACCCTATATTTCGAACCGATCCAATAAATGGTAGCGGAATTATTGTGCAGAAACTTCTCTGCCGCCCCGCCAGACAGCGCCATCACAGAATACATCACCAATTCTTTTGGCGGGTATACAAATTTTAAGGGTGTGTGGTGTCAGGTATTTGGATTGAGCAATAGGGATGGAATTGGACAGAGTTAAGGGAGGGAGGTGTCAACATATTGAAGATTTTCGATCTTCGGGTCTAATTTAGAAATATATCTACTACACTTTTGATAAGAATATGATGTACCGGTTGCTGCGACAACCTCTTATCAAAGATGCAGTAGTACGATTATCTGCTCGCCTCGTCTAAGGTAATGGTAACGATATTTATACTCGATAATCTGGGCCTGATCTGACTCGGGTAAAAGATGGTGGCTCGGGACGGTGGTCTTCCGTCGCTTCCAGACTGGACAATACACAACCCAAACTCTTGCTTCGAGAATATCGAAGTGATAATTTATTCTCTTAAGTTTGACTGTCTAATATGGCTACGGATATGTGTGACTTATGCTGTCACGATAGAAAACAAACTGTTAAATAAAACTCTAAGTAAATATGAGTGGCTTATACTACCACCAATCTCTATCAATCATGGGTGGCTTATACTACCACCAGATACTTTGAGTAACTTTTACTGTCACTCGCGTCTATAGAAATAACTGATTTTCATACAATACGAATACTGGTCATTCTATCATTACAAAGTTGCGTTTCACGATTCTCTAAATCATTTTCGTCAAAAACCGTTCTTGGCTACTTAAAACCATTCACCAAAAACTTATTTGAATTTCGACAAATTCAGTTCCACAGAACTATACGGACTCGAGGCTAGGTTTACCTAAGCGCAATAATTTTCGGAACCAAGATTTTTCTAAAAAGTTAAAGTCCACTTTTTATACTTCTCTAGAGCCCTCTACCATGTTCGTTTGGGTTCCTCTTTCCAGAGTTTGATTCGATGCTCATTGATTGTGACGTCATCCTGACTAATCAAACTCCGATTTTCTCTCTTAGGAAAAGAACACCGAACAAGTTAAAGCGGCCTAATTGACTCATGAGTGTGGAATTCTATCCGATAACCTCCCACAAACTTGACAGTGATGGACATTGCTTCGACAATCATTGCTAATCGTTTCTTAATATCTTATTCTGACTAACGTCTTCTGTCCACTTTTCGTCTGGTTTTCTAATCTACTTGGCGCCAGACGCTATCATGCCCACGTCCAGCCCCTTGCTTATTAGGCCTACGCCTGCATTTCAGAAGGGTGCCATGACGTAGTGACCATGTGGTACATCTGATTCACCAACATCTGGTGTCGTATCTGGTGTCGTGGGTCGCCTCTATAGAAATATAGAAACCCGGTCACCTTATTACGGTCCTTATGGTAAGTCGGTCGTCGCCACGTTTACTACGTCATTCTATGAGTCATTCAGTCTGTGCTACGTACACTCTGTGCATAGCATTCTACCGACGCTCTTGCTTGAATATTTAGAAAACTATTGGTCATAACTTCTGCTGAATACTATAAAAGGTTATGCCGCGCCTGCAGCAACAGCTTTCATCTTTCAACCACCGATAGATTCCATCAGCTCACTGCCCTAAGTCTTAGTCTATTCTATTCCAATTTCATATTCCCATTTCACTTATTGTATAAGCTATATTTTCGTGTCAGTTTTGCATCGACTTGATGCACACACTAGATCGCGCTAATACATTTTCGCTCATTGTGTTATCCGTTCCCTAGCTCGTCTGGTATTCAAAAATATAGTCATATTCTTCGCTGGGGGTCTTGGACTGCAAATATAAGATGTCCCCGGGGTCATGACCCCCCAGAAGACAATCCCATATCTACAATATGTTCCAGTGCCATTTTACTGAGATTAATCCTTTAACCCTTGAATTTGTTTTTGAAAATCTACCACTGGAATGACTGGCTCGTGTTATCGAGGCAGTCATTCCAGTGGTAAATTTTCAAAAATAGTCTTCTCTTGGTCTGCAAATGGACATTTCTCGTGACCACCGAAGAAGCCGTTTTTGGCTGATATGAGTGTTAAAGGCTTAAGGGAAGTGGACACTGTATGGTGACTAAACATACAAAATTGTAAAACTTTGATCTTTAACTTCAACAGGCAGCTGAGCGCTTACAGAGTTTAGACATGGCTTAGCCCATTTTTAATTCATCACTTCGTTGCGGTAACCATATCTACTCCAACAAGCCTTTAAAAAAGAATTTATGTACCCATTCAATAAGGCGGAATATGTAGCTTATTAATGGTGTCTACAGTCTGCTATAAACGTTCGAGTGTAATTTTCAATAAATTGCCTACAAATGACTATACTAAATTAAATCGATTGACAGTTGCTTGATGAAATTTCAGCAGTTCCGATAGCAGAATTGATCTGACCAGACAGTCGAAGGAATCCTAGACACACATGTGTCAGAATAAGTATACTGTGAATACATCCATAAACATTCATCCATCCATTACATTGTCAATCAACAAACAAAGTTCTCATCTAAAATACACACAAGATCTCACCTGATGAGAGACCAGTAGTAGTACTCCAAAATTGTTAACCCTTTAATGGTTAAATTTGGTCAAGAAAATGAAAATATTTACATACTGAATGTTCATTTGCAGGCCAAGAGAAGACTATTAAAAAAAAATTTACTACTGGAATGACTGGTTTGATTATCGAGCCAGGCATTCTAGTGGCAAATTTTCAAAAACAGTCTTCTCTTGACCTTCAAATGGACATTCCTCAGGAGCACTGCAAAGGCCGGATTTGGCCGGCTTGACCATTAAAGAGTTAACAAGCATTCTGTAAGTATTGCTTTGTAATACATGTCACTTACCTGGTGATATAAATCTTTAGAGATTGACAGTAAAAAAATCCTTTAAAAATTGACAGAAGCAGCTGAAACTCGAACTTGATCTGTAACTTCTCATAACATAACAATAAACCAAGTTTCAGTTATATATGGTGAAGGAGAAGGAAAGTCTTGAAAGCTGATATGTTTGTATTTCATAAGTCGAAATGGGACATAACTCCATCAAAAAATGATGCAAACGCCTGAAACTCGAATTTGGCATGTAATTTCTGATAATAAAGTAATGGATTAATTCTCAGTTGAATATCTTGAAAAAACTGACGAAAATGTCTGAAACTCAAACTTACTCTGTAACTCCGTATACTAAAGCGATGTACCAATTTTCCTTTAGATATCTTGAAGGATTGCAAAAAAAGTGCGGAAAGCTAATATTTTTCGTCGAAAGGGGGCATAACTCCATCAAATATTTACGCATACCCATGAAACTCGAACTTGGTCTGTAACTTCTCATAACATAACAATAAACCAAGTTTATTTCTCATAACAAAGCAATGTAGCAGCTCTCAGTATATGATCTTGAAAGACTGTGAAAAAAGTGCGGAAAACTAATATATTTTGTATTTCATAAGACGAAAGGGGGCATAACTCCAAGAAAAATTTACAAAAATGTCTGAAACTCGAACTTGCTCTGTAACCCCTTATGCTAAAGCAAAGTACCGATTTTTCCTTAAATATCTTGAAGGAGTGCGAAAAAAATAGCGCAAAGCTGATATTTTTCATATTTCCTAAGACAAAAGGGGGCATAACTCCATCAAAAATGTACGCATACGCCTGAAACTTGAACTTGGTCTGTAACTTCGCATAGCAAAGCAATGTAGCAATTTTCAGTATAATATCTTAAAAGACTACGAAAAAAAGTGCGGAAAGCTGATATTTTTCGTATTTCTTAAGTCGAAAGGGGGCATAACTCCATAAAAATTAACGCATACACCTGAAACTCGAACTTGGTCTGTAACTTCTCATAACAAAGCAATATACCAATTCTCAACCTTGAAGGACTGCGAAAAAAAGTGCGGAAAACCAAACTGCGACAGACGGACGAACGGACGGACTGACAGACGGAGTGCAAACCGGTAGGGGACTAATAATGGTCTGTTTCTGCGCTAACACTTCCTGCGACCTATAGTTGATATGGTAAATGAAGTGAAGCTATAGCTACCAAATTAAACCTTTAAGTTTCATCCTCGCAGAACAGAATTATTTATAATGTAACAAATATTATGCTTAACATTTTGAAACTAATTTGACTGGGAGCTGTTTCAGTCTAATTAGTTTTAAAATAGTTAGCAAATTTCCCGCATAGTTGTCCTGCAATTGAAACACTGGAATTCTAAGGGTTAATCTATGAAGTACACAGCAGCGTGAGATCTATTGAATACACAAGTGTCTAATATTAAGGATACATGTATGCACAAATTCATGACAATTTCTGGTCAGTACAAATAATCCAACACATTTCCAAAACAAGATAAAATTAAAAACTTAAAGTTGAATATTTTGAACATAATTAGGCAGCAATGTCTTCCAATACAATTATGTTTAAAATACTCAACAGACCATTTCTTACTAAGAAACCTGTTTCTGTTTTTGTTTTGGAAACATCGGAACTTATTTACGACATGAACAGAGACAACGGACAAGGCAACTCCCACAGATTTATGAAACTCCTGATCCTGCGAGATCTCACTGAGTCTCAGACAAATGAGACCCACCAGGCAATCTGAGCAAAATGTCCCAAGTGAATTAATAAATTTTCTTCGAGTCGTTTAAAAATATTAATTATTTATGAGCTGCAGTGTAACTCAATTATTTTCAGATTACCTATACATTAACCCGTTGACACTCATATCAGCCAACAAACGACTTCTCCAGTGGTCTTGAGAAATGTCCATTTGCCGACCAAGAGAAGACTAATTTTGAAAATTTACAACTGGAATGACTGGCTCGATAACCGAGCCAGTCATTCCAGTGGCAAAATTTAAAAAATAGTCTTCTCTTGGTCTGCAAATGGACATTTTCTATGAGAAAATTGAAATTTTCTTGAACAAATTTTAGGGTTAAAGTGTACATGTAAAGATCTACAAGTAACGTTTGCATTTAATAAGTACAACACATCAAATCGTAGCAATTATCATCAAGGATTGTAGATTTCTAGCGATGCCATTCCTACACGTATATCTCAAGTAAATATAGCCTACAAATTTGAAGTTACCCAAAAGATGAAAAATGGTAAATCGAATGATGTCTGACCCATAGAACTATAACCTCAGGTTGATTTGCTTCAAGTTTCAGACGTTTACTATAACTTAATCCTTTAACACTCGAATTTGTTTTAAAAAAATTCGATTTTTTTTTTTCATAGAAAATATAGCTTTGCAGACAAAAAGAAGACTATTTTTGAAAGTGGTACATTATTTTTAAATGGTCTTCTCTTAAAGGGTTCATCCTTTCATGGCGAAGCCGGCCAAAAGCGTCCTCTGTAGTGGGCTTGAGGAATGTCCACTTGCAGGCAAAGAGAATACTATTCTTGAAAATTTATGACTGAATTTACTGGTTTAATAAACGAGCCAGTCATTTCAGTGGTAAATTGTCAAAAATAGCATCCTCTTGGTTTATAACTGGACATTCAATAACCAATTATTTCATTTTCTTGACCAAATCTAGTCATTAAGGGGGTTAATGGTCAAGCTGACAACAAAAACAGTTTCTGACTGGTCTCACGAAATGGTCATTTGCTGACCAAGAGATACCTATTTTTTAAATTCACTACTGAAATGACTGTCTTGATAACCGAGCCAGACATTCAAAATGTAAATTTTCAAAAATAGTCTTCTCTCGGTATGCAAATGGACATTTTCTGAGACAAAATTGGAAGGTTTTTTTTTTACCAAATCTGACCATTAAATGGTTAACGTGGATCAGTGAATGAATCAAATTCCAAGTAAGTAACAGAAAATAAAGAGTTTTTCACACCTTGTGTTTTTAATATTAGCTTGATTTGCGAGATACAATACAACTGAATGATGAACTTCACGAGCCAAGAAGTGAATTATACACATGTATGAGCACATATGTGCTCTGCACCTCAATTTAACCCTCATTTTAATTGAATTCCCCATATCTCATTTTCAAAACAATCATATAGGAAGACTGTTTAATATTTTAAAATTAATTTGACTGGAAGCTGTTGCTGCCTTAGGCAGCAATGGCTTCTAATAAAATTAATTTCAAAACATTCAACAGAATATGTTTTATATCGTAAAGAATTTACTTTTTCAGGGATTTGACGGTGAAAGTATATAAGAAATCACATTGATAAGAACCATTTTGTTTTACGTTGATAGTAACATACTTGCGCAACGTAAACAATATATGGCATGTGTATATCATATTGTTCAAGTGCATGATGTGAAAGCCATTTTTAACAGTATTATTAGAATAAATTCTACTGTTGTCTGCCAAAATAATTTGGGTGCATATCATCATATCATGGGACATCGATAATGTCTACAATTCCAACAAATCTTAGTAAGCTTAAATATGAAGTCTGGTATTTAAACTTTGAATGCTCAAGCCCGCCCAAACTGACCTTTGCAGTGATCTTGAGGATGGTCCCTTTGTGGGCCAAAAGAAAGGCTGGCTCGATAACATCTAGCCAGTCATTCCAGTGATACAGTTTCTAAAATGGCCTGCAAATGGACATTCACTTAAGCAAATTTTAAATTTTTTTTGGAAGTCTTGAACATTCAAGGCATATAAATTTTCAAATTAAATTAATGGTTGATGAACAGGTGTTAATTTTTCAACAAATTTCAAAATATTCAACAGAATAAATTTTATATTGTAAAGAATGTACTTTTTCAGGGATTTGTCAGTGAAATGGTTAATCAACGATCCCCTGCTAGAAATATACGCCACTACACACTTGGATTGCTTTCCATACATACCTGTACACTTGCTACATACCTGCCAACACTTAAGTAAGTCTTGAAAACAATCCAACTCAGGACTACGCAGGGTAGAGAAAATAGCAAATGGACCACCAAGTCTGCAAATTCTCAAGTCCAGAGTGTCTGATCATTATATCTCGGTCATTCATAGTAAATAAAGTAATAGGTGAAAAATAATAGTATGCTATTACTCTCGATGAATCAGTGGAGATATGTGGGTCAACAAACCTACTCTGATATTATTACTATTATTATAACATTTGCTATGTGTATCAAGCAATGAAGACTGTATTAACACTTTCACCGATAAATTCCTGGTATCTTAATTTCAGGGCAAGGTAACCTGTTAAATATGTTGAAATTAATATGACTGGGAGCCATTGCTGCTAAGGCTTCCAGACACATTAATTTCAAAATTATCAACAGCATATGCTATAAATTGTAAAGAATGTACTTTTTCCGGGATTTGTTGCTGAAAGGGTTAACCCTCTAACTCTTTCAGACCAGAAACCACAGATTCTCTATGATGAAGGTATATTCTGTTTAACCCTTTAACACTCATATCAGCGGCGTCTGAATTTGTCTTGAGAAATGTCCATTTGCAGACCAAGAGACTAATTTTGACAATTTACCACTGGAATGACTGGCTCAATCACATGATAGCAATAGCTGTCACAGTACCATGATCTGTCTTTGATCCGTTAATGCTTTAATGGTCAAGCCAGCCTCTGCAGTGGTCTTTAGGAATGTCCATTTGCGGACCAAGACAAGACGATTTTTGAAAATTTACCACTGGAATGACTGGCTCGATAATTGAGCCAGGCATTCCAGTGGTAAATTTTTAAATATACTTCTCTTGGTCTGCAAATGAACATTTTCTATGAAAAAAATTTAAATTTTCTTGAATAAATTCGAGGGTTAAAGGGTTAATATTTTGAAACCAATTAACTGGGAGCTGCAGGTGATACATATGGCGGCAACAGGTTCCATTCAAATTAGGTTCAAAATATTTAACAGCTGTTCTGTAGTTATTATGAAATTCAGATACTGGCATTTCAAGAGTTAATACCAATTTTTATCGACAGGGTTTGCAGAATATGATTTCCAAGTTGATTATGTATTCATATCAAATCAGCACAGTACAGACCAACATGTATATAAAGAATTTGACTAAAACTCATTGATGCAGCCAAAACTTTCACAAAAATGGAGGAATCCAGTTTTAGCTATGCCCCGCTGACTGGGTGCTGATGCTGCTATAACTGAGAACAGTAAAATTAGTTTCAAAATATTCCACAGCATTTTTATTAAATAATAAAGACATACAATTCGTATAACCTGACGGACTATTAAGTGTTTAAGACATACTAAATCGAGTCATTCATGACGTAATTAATTATGACATCAGCCTACATGTCGCATAGTTGATTAAGATCACATATGATTGACTAAGAAACTGGAATCCTCCATTGGCTTCAACATGTTCAGCAGGATGCTGACTTCATGCAGTCTTAACCGTTAAAACATTAACCCTTTGATGGTCAAGCTGGCCAAAGCAGCTTCCATACCTGTATGATAACCCTTTAAAATCAAAATGGCTTCGCACTACTTTTGGAAAATGTCATGGATCAAGATGAGAAAACTTAGTACTGGAAAGATTGGCTCAATAACCGAGCCAGTCATTCCACATGCTAATCCTTTAACACTCACATCTGTTCAAGAAAAAAAAATCAATTTTCTAATAGAAAATGTCCATTTGCAGACCAAGAGATTATTTTTGAAAATTTCCCACTGGAATGGCTGGCTCGGTTATCGAGCCAGTCATTCCAGTGTTAAATTTTCAAAAATAGATTTTTTTCTTGGTCTGCAAATAGAGATTTTTCAAGGCCACTGCACTCACTCATCGTCTGAAGCCATTTTTGTTAAAGGGTTAAATACCTGCAAGAACACGTTTTTCATGTTTCTATCCATGTATAATTATATAGTAAGTGTCCTGAATTGTCATAGACCCAAAGCTATAACCTACTAAACTGAAATGGTTCAATAAGATGTGTGGGTTTTTTATGACCACTGGTTTAAGACACACATTTTTTTGGCCCCAAAGGCAGGTGTCCGCTATAGATAGGATTAACTACAGTCGCCAACCTAATTTCAAATTGATGAGCAAGGCAAATTCCTCAAGAAGTAGATTAATCCTATAGCGCCTAAAGTAAACACAAGGACAAATTTGTCCAATACCCGCGGTTGATATATTTATCAATCTTTGTCAAAAGTGTTTATTTTAGAAGTGATTTGTTGCTTAAATCTGTTGCTGCTGCTGTTTTAACTTTTTACCCCAAAATTGGCCAATGTCTTTGGGACATCAGCGACAAACAGCCACACAAGTTTGGAGAACATCACTTCAGTAGAATCAGTTAATGAAAAAAAATGTATATTTTGAAAATAATGTTGCTGAAAGCTGTTGCATTTTAGTTGGGTTTTTTTTTTTTTTTTTACCACAAAGTTGGCAAATAACTTCAGGATCCCAATGGTCAAGCTTCCACTCAAGTTTGGAGAAGACCCCTCCAGTATAACCAGTTATTAACAATGTCTGGAGGAGAGGAGGAGGAGGAGGAGGAGGGAAGGGTAAGGCGGAGGAGGAGGAAAGGGAGAGGAGGAGGGTAAGGCGGAGGAGAAGGAAGGGGAGAGGAGGAGGAGGAAAGGGAGAGGAGGAGGAGGAAAGGGAGAGGAGGATGAGGGGGAGGAGGAGGAGGAGGACCATTCTATGCTCGCATTAACCCTTGTATCTAGCGATGCAGGTAATAAGTCATACCTGCTATACAGCTTGCATTTAGAGACTACTTTCTTAAATTCTGCAATTCAATTAACCCATACCTTAAGTGACCACCATTTGATTCTCCCTCTGGTGATAAAATATCCCAAATTATTTAAGATCTAAGAACCATTCTGCGGAATAATAAGGTTTTTGATTGGAAGCTGTTGCTGCCTGTAGAAGGCAATAACAACTTCAACTTAATTTAGTTTAAAAATATTCTAGACTAATTACTCTAACATGGCCAAGATCATTCCAGAACGGCCAAATTTATACTTAGTGAAGGTCCATTTGCAGACCAAGGAAAGTATTTTTGAAAATTTACCACTGGAATAACTGGCTTGATTATTGTCTTATCGAGCCAGTCATTCTAGTAGTAAAATTTTAATGTAAATGGACATTTTTCAAAACCACTACAGAAGCTGTTTTGGACCATGTGTCAAAGAGTGTTCATTTTTAACAATTATCACTCTGATGTCAATATTCTATTTTTTATTGTGTCAATATCAAAGAAACTGGTGTACATTTTTCAATAATTTTGGTAGAAGATGTTGCTGTCTGCGACAGCACCATCTCCCACCAAATTTGTTGAAAAATATACACCAGTTCATCTTTTAATTTAATTTGGAGATTTAAAATCATTGCACCAGAGTGGTAAGGGTTGAGATGTAGTTGCTGTAAGCTGTTGCAACGACTCCAGCATACACACCACTTTCATGGCGAACGCCTGACTCTTTTGCTAAAACATCCTGAAATCTATTGTGAATTTGGTGGGAGATGGTGCTGTCGTAGACAGCAACATCTTCCAGCAAAATTGTTGAAAAATGTACACCAATTTCTTTGATATTGACACAATAAAAAAGTATATTGACATCAGATTGCTAAGGGTTAAGTAGATCAGGATAACTGACTATAATGACTGACTTACAATCCGATATACTCTCTTACAAATTCACTGACTAATAGACAGAACAAGATATCACAGAATATCTACCTGATGTCAGCTTAGACGCAATGTATTAATCCATTGGCAAGAATGAATTATTAAAATGCTGGTACCACAACGAATTGCTTGTATCATGGCGAATGGATTACTATGGATGAAATATCCAAGACTAGCAAAAAAAGCTCAGAAAAAAGCAACTTGCTTAAATAAATAAACAAATAAATAAATAAAAAAATTAATAAATAAAGATAGATAGATAGATAGATAGATAGATAGATAGATAGATAGATAGATAGATAGATAGATAGCTGGAGAGGGGAGAGAGGAGAGTGGGATGGGGGGGGGGGAAGAGAGAAAAAGATTCAACATTCAGGACCACATATACACACTATTGGTACATACACAGACTTAGTTATTCTATACAAGCACAATATACATGTAAGTTACTAACCTTCTCATAAATAACACACATGGAATCGTGACTGTTAAACACCATCACATATACTTTTTCTAAACATTGTTCTCAGTGTACAATAGCTTTCTCCTTCATGCGAATGCCGATACGCATTATTCAACAACAGCGGAGTAAATAAATGCAATAAATGAACAGCACTACTGCTCAAGCAATCTACGTCATGGCCTGAGCATAGGTCATAGGTCTGAAAACTATTGATGCTATTGTTGTTTTTAGCATTGGCCAGTTATCATTGGATGGCCTGTGATGCTGTATGATGAAGGCGTTACAGTACAATAACAATTATCTGTTCAAATCTTTAGGCTATTGACAGACTGAAGAAACATCTTAGAACAGCAATGTCAACAAACAGGTTTTTCAAAACATCCCCAGGAAAAACAGATGAAATCTAGCTTTTTGCTTTGCTACAATTAGTGTTGGCTCAGGCCGCGTTTAACAATGAGACAGAATTACTAGCTCTATAGCGGAAGTTGTTATGCTTGAAGCTGACAGCGTCATGTATCACACTCAG
Source organism: Chaetoderma sp. LZ-2023a (assembly GCA_034401795.1). Lineage (NCBI taxonomy): Eukaryota > Metazoa > Mollusca > Caudofoveata > Chaetodermatida > Chaetodermatidae > Chaetoderma > Chaetoderma sp. LZ-2023a. Next base: position 80,854,326 of record CM067374.1, read on the forward strand.
TATATACTGAAAACTGTCTATAACAAACATATATATCTTGAGAGGAAAAAATGGTTGTTCTTTGAAATGGGTTGTCACTAGACCATCCTGTCTTTATTGAACACTGTAATTTTGCTGCCAAAAGCTATTCACCATAGCAACTGAGTTGTATTAAGTGACGACCTGACTATAGTGACCATTTTTTGATGGTCCATAGAGCCTGTTATAGACAGACTTTACAGTATACCTCCCAGCTGCAGAGCGCAAACTTTCAATGAAACCTGCCTTCTCCTAGAAAATGAATGATTAAGCAAAAACAACACCAGCAGCTGTTGCTGCATCAGTTTCATAACATGGTATAAAAAATACCCACCCCAAAAACTAGGCCACTTCATCTTCACTAGCTCCCATGTATGAAATGTCAAACTCATTTTAGAACTTAGACTAGTTTAACTTTATATGTTATAGATGATAATTGCTTACATATCACAGAGCTGTCAAGTTTTGAAATTCAAAAAATTTACATTTGGGAAAAGCATGGAAACCAAGCCAGGCGGGGAAAAACAGTTATTTGTACTGATCGAGTTTACTGTACCCTCTATAAATAAAGATATTATTATTATTATATTATATTGGTTGGGGGGGGGGGGGGGTGGCGGCGGCATTAACTTTGAATCAAAGCAAAACAATTTTTATAACTTTCCCATCAAGTTAAAAAAAATTCTACCAATTCTCCTTTTCTTTGCAAATTTTGAAATGTGTGAGATAAACAAACACTATGGCATGAGTCTCATATGTCTGTCATATGAGAGCATGAGACAGCTAAGCTGGGGTTTTAGTGCACCAAATGATCAGTGAAGCAGTGGTGCGACAACCATCATTCAGCAATAGTAAATTAGTGAGCAAATGAGGGTTACAGCCACCACCGCCTCACTGACATTTTGGTGGACTTGAAGCTCCTGAATACTAGAACTTGTATATAGTGGCTGAAACAAGGACAGAACACCTGAATGGAGATGCACATAATGATTAACAAAGATCTATAACCTGAATAAAATTTGCACATAATGGTGCCCACATTATATATACGAATGCCAGAATGGGCAGGCTGATAGATGGAAACAGGACAGGGGGACATCGCTACAGCTCACTTATTTTTGAAAATTTAGCACTGGATTTACTGTCTCTCTCTGTTATTGAGCCAGTCATTCCAGTGGCAAATTTTCAAAAATAGTCTTTTCTTGATCTGCAAATGGACATTACTCAAGCTCAATGCTTCCGCGCTAAAGGGTTAAAATAAGCAAGCTAAGCATGCCTTGTATTGAGTTGATGGTAAGTCTTACCGCCTCTGAACAGACCATCTTTGGCCAGTTTGATAGTTAAAGGGCTAAATGAAATGATCTGAATAAAGGTTAACGTAGCAGAATTTACTGTACTTTATATACAATTAGCATTAGACAAGATTAGCTGATATTGCTACCGAACCTGAGAGAACACATTAGTGTTGATCATAAATCACTTACAATATCAGTATGGAAGGCCCTCTATCTCACACATATCTAGCTCAATGACTCAAGCTCTGGAATTTATTGACTCAAGGTTTGGAATTTTCAAATTTCTATTACATTAATAATACCGATTTAATATATCACAAATAAATGGAAAGCGGGTTTTTTCTGGCATTATTTACCCTTAGCCATCAACTTATGAATCTATGTGGTAGGTGTAATTAACAGTTTAATCCTTTACTGGCTACATTTGGTCAAGAATATCAAAATATTTGCTCATTGAATGTCTATTTGCAGGCTACGAGACTATTTTAGAAAATTTACAAATGAAATGACTAGCTCGGTTATCGAACCAGTCATCCCAGTGGTAAAATTGTTAAAATAGTCTTCTGGCCTGCAAATGAACATTCTTCAGGACAACTGAAGTCAAGTCAAGAATGGCCCTGAGGATGCTAAAGATTTCGGCTGAGGACAAGACACAGTGGGCAAAAGTGAAGTAGGACTGATTGCACCTGTAGGATGTTTCTATACTACAGCTGCAGAATACAGTAATCATACATACTGCAGAGACAGGTTTTGTCCGGCTTCACCCTGAAAGGGTTAATCCTCAAATTTATTCAAGAAAATTAAAATTTTCTCATAGAAAAAGTAAACCTTTCTCACATTGATGTCATTACGCCAGAATTTGCCATAATCAACGCTCAGAGCGAAACTGCTGGCTGGTAAAGTCACCAACATGCAACTGAGCGGCTTTGAGTTACTATTTCACTAAAATACACTGCAATTTAAACCGTTCCTATCATAAACTAAAATCACCATATTATTTAAGTCATACATCATTGGAAAGCGCATTCAAATGCCTAAACATTTATGCATTATTTTTTATATTCTTGCAAAATTCTCACTATGTTATTTGCAGATATAAAATACACCATTCGACCTAGATTCATTAAATCTAGTGGACAATAGGGGTTATTTTAAAATTGCAATGAACTGTACTAAATTTTACAAAACTATAAAAACTAATACAGAAATGCATATAAAATTGGCTTAGCTTTCCAATGATGTATGACTTCAATAATATTATGAACATAGTTATTCATATAAACTGCTTCAAGTGTGTTGTATCTAATTCTAATAGTAAAGTAATACTGTTTTCACGTCGGCTATCGCGGTTATCAACCAGAACTGGTATGTGAAATGCATTCTGGGATGGTATTTTCCCAAAATACGCTAATGTGGGAAAGATCTATTGAAGTCATTTTCACCAGCTTGAGTGTACGAGTTAAGTCATCAGAATTTTGGTAAACAAATACATATTGCAGACTGTTTTCAGACAAACTTCAGTCCAGGGTTACAGAGCATTATCTGTAGTGGTCTAGGGAAATGTCCATTTGCAGACCAAGAGATTATTTTTGAAAATTTACAACTGGACTGACTGGCTCGATAACCGAGCCAGTCATTCCAGTGGTAAATTTTCAAAGATATTCTTCTCTTAGTCTGCAAACGGACATTTTCTATGAGAAAATAGAAATTTTCTTTAACAAATTAAAGAGTAAAAGGGTTAAACATGATATTTTGTAAACAATTTAATTGAATGCCGTTGTTTGCTGTCTATAGGAGTAATGACTTTCACTCAAATTGTTTTCAAAATATTCATCAGGAGTTTAACCCCTTAATGGACACGATTTCCCATGAAAATTTAAATCTTTGCTTCTATTATGAATGACCATTTACAGTCAAGAAGACAATTTTTTATAACGTTACCCATGGAATGACTTGCTAAATACAAACCAGTCATTCCGGTTGTAAAATTTCAACAACACTCGTCTCTTGGTCTGCAAATGGACATTTTTCAAGACCACCACAAATGTTAGATTGACCTGGAGCTTGACTATGAAAGGGTTAAACTAGATAGTATGTGGTATTAAGTCTAAGATGTACAGGAAATGGTGTGAAACTGGTTAATTGATTAGCACCACTAAAAGTACCATTACTGTGGTGATTCAGACATAAAAGATAGACCATACATCATTACCTGACAAGCAAGAGCACAGGTACACTGCATCCCAAGGTAGTGCAGGTGTATGGCCCAGATGTAATCAATTTATGAATCATAAAAGGGACATGAAATCTTGAACACATCCTGCCACATACTGGTTCTTATATACAGACACACACAAGTTCCGGAAGACATGGTTTGTTGGTTTATACAGATGTGTTGGCTTAAATGTACAATTTTCTTGAGATATAATGACGCAACATAAATACACTACTACAATTATTTCATAAATCTTTACAATGATCAATACGCTTGGCATGGCAAAGGGTAGATTTTGATGCGTTGTCCTAAAGTTATACAAACTTTAAAAGATAAACCGTGATATCCTTACAGGAACCGACCAATAAAAAAGGTGAATGGCATCACGGTTTGCTTACAGTATCACAATGTACGACTACAATCATGATGATTCAATCTCCGCCAGATTCAATCCTGATATAAGCATAAAATTGGCACTTCTTCATTTACTTTGGAATTTACTGATTATACATTGCTTTCCAATTATCTATCATTCAATCATCTCGTTATCATCACATGCTTCTCGTCAAAATGCTGGTTTATGCCGCCAGTCATGTATTAATTATGAAGCTGCCATTCATAACTGTGTGCAGGAGCATATATATACGATAAATACACGATAAAGATAATATTAGTCAGATTATATATATATATATATATATATATATATATATATATATATATATATATATATATATATATATATATATATATATATATATATGTATATATTATTCTCTGCAAAGTGTTTATGTGATAAGTATACAAAAAAATGAGAAGTGAGGGCCAAGCCTAGGGGTCATCCCACCAACATTATCGGCTCAAAATAGCAGTTCTGGAAAGTTCTCGATAGTATATTAAAACACACATGGCAGCACCATTAAACAATTCTGTGACCAATACAGGTAAACAAGAGGCCCAAGGGTCCTGTGTCGCTCACCTGGAGCACTATAGAGTTTTGTCAAAATTATTGGTGGGTGGTTTAGGAGTAGTCTTTTAAATGAGTTTGTGGACATTTTTGCAGTCCAATATGGCCGCCAAACATGTTACATTGGTCCACTACAGCCATGTTTCTGACGTAGCTCCTTCCCTTGAAAAAACTTTAATGGCACTCAGTGCCTAATCATATCGCCTAAATTTTGGCCAAATCCGCTCAGTGGTTCTGGAGTTGACTTGGCAAAAAATAGGTTATCCAAGATGGCCGCCAAACCATTTGGCCAATCAAGTTCCCTTGAACAAACTTGGTGCAGCTCTTGCCCTAGATGCATTTTGTGCGTTTTGAATTGATCCCCCAAGTGGTTTTGGAGAAGATTTTTAAACACATTTCTAAAAATCGACCAAAATCCAAGATGGTGCGAGAATACATTTTAAATTCCCCATTACTTTAGTATGGGAGATTTTGGCGGGTAAATGATCCAAGATGGCCGCTAAACTGTTTATCCGATGGTCTCGAAAATGGCAAATTTGAAATCACAATACACAAAAACATATACAAAACCAATTTCGGCCTCAAAATCCATCAAATAAAAAAGTCCAATATGGCTGCCAAACACTATATATTGATAAGTCCACAGCGACCAGTTTTTTCGACGGATCAACTTCTCTTGAACAAACTTGAATGGCCCTTAGTCCCTAATCATATATTACAAATTTCGGCCCGATCGCGTCAGGTCTGGGGAAGTGGTTTTAGCGAAAAATAGGTCATCCAAGACGGCCGCTGAACCTTTTGGTCAATCAAGTTCCCTTGAACAAACTTGATTCAGCTCTTGCCCTAGATCATATTTTGTGAGTTCTGAAGCGATCCCTCAAACGGTTTTGGAGAAGAGGATTTTAAGACATTTCTAAAAAATCTGCCAAAATCCAAGATGGCCACCGGCCAAATTGGCCGATCGGGTTCGTTTGAACAAACTTGAATCTCTATGCCCTACGGATGCTTCATGCCAAATATAATTGAAATCAGCCCAGCAGTTCTCGAGAAGATATTTTAAATTTCCCATTGCTTTAGTATGGGAGCGTTCGGCAAGAAAAAGATCAAAGATGGCCACCAAACCGTTTATCCGACAGTTTCGAAAATTGCAATTTTGAGATCAGAATACCCAAAAACCTATAACCAATTTCAGCCTCAAAATCCATCAAATAAAAAAATCCAATATGACCGCCAAACATGCTGTATTTTGATTGGCCCACTGCGGCCATGTTTTTTGACGGATCAACTTCCCTTGAACAAACTTTAATGGCCCTTAGTCCCTAATCATATCTCCAACATATCGGCCCGATCCCCTCAGTGGTGCTGGAGAAGTCGTTTTCGCTAAAACTAGGTCAACCAAAATGGCCGCTGAACCATTTGACAAATCAAGTTCCCTTGAACAAACTTGGTTCAGCTCTTGCTCTAGATCATATTTCACGGGGTTTGCTTCAATCCACCAAGCGGTTTTCGAGAAGATTTTTAAAGATACTTCCTAAAATCGGCCAAAATCCAAAATGGCCACCGGCCAAATTGGCCGATCGGCTTCCTTTGAACAAACTTAGATCCTATGTCCTAAGGATACTTCCTGCCAAATATAATTGAAATTGGCCCAGTGGTTCTTGAGAAGTTGTTTAAAGAAAAAAGTTGATGGACAGACGGACGGATGCCGGGCAGACGACGGACGGTCACCATGGCATAACCTCACTTGGCCATTCTGGCCAGGTGAGCTAATAATGCATGTGACACTGTAAATTACTCTGGTACTCTAAAAACAGGTAACGATGAATATGAATATCTGTGTCAAAATTGTTACATTGTTAATTATTGTGGAATTTTATAGTACCTAATTAGCATTTTCCTGATTATTAAGTTGGTTACATGATGATGTTAGGCAGTAGGCACAAGAAGCCTAAGGGCATGCAACGCTCACCTGGACCAATGGCATTTGAAGCGTTGTATTTAAGTAGACATGGATAATTTTCGAAAAATCCTAAATGCCCACCAAAAAACTGACCAATCAATGAAGCCAGCTGAGCACCACCATAGGATTGTTTCACCAAAGTATCATCAAAATTGGGTCATGTTTAAGGAGTAGCGTTTTAAATAGTTCCAGAAAGCTTTTGGGAAATACAAGATGGTCACCAAAAAAAGATCAGCCAATCATAATTCTGAATAGAAGTTCTAAAGCCTACAACCTGCTCAATTTGGTTAAAATCCACGAAGTGATTAAGGACGAAATCTTGTTTTGACAATTTTCACCAAAAACCTTCGTCCAATCAAAATTCTGAATATAACATCTGGAACCTCACACAACAGAATCCTTACAGCCAAAATGGGTGAAAATCCACTTAGCTGTTAAGGAGCAGATGCACTTTGACAATTTTTTCATGGACAGAGACAGAGTAACACATGTAACCAATTTTCATGATGCCCGGTCTGGGATTTCACATCCACATTGATAACCTCCAGAGTTTTGTAGCATATTGTACTGAAAATACTGAAAATTTTATCATTGGCTACGTGTAATTGGGAAACTGACTTCTATTCTCCCGAAAATATGTCAAATTGATGTAGTTTATGAATTATATATGCTTATATATTATGCACAAATCCAGTTATTACAGTGGTAGATTTTCAAAAACTGTATTCTTCTGACCTGTAAATGGATATTCACACGAACGTAACAGAGGCTGGTTTTGGCCGATATGACCATTAAACATATTAACACAATTCTCACCAAATTGATACATATTGTTCACATCAGCAGTCTTAAGAAATAGATTGACAGACCATGGAAGATAGACCACGGACAAATTGTCATTGCATAAGACAATAAGCGGAACCAGGAGCGCTAAACTAATAGCAATTTTCTAGCTGTCACAAACAGTTATCTGACAAACAAATGACCTGAGTAAAGCAGGGTGTTAAGAAAATAAACCTCATGCTTATTGCTGAGGAACTAGCTGATCCACATAATGGACACATGTGAATGATATTGGCAATTAATAGTAACATGTTTTGCTCTGGCCAAAAAGTAAGACCATATTACGAACACTTGCCCTGATTTAATCATTAACACATGCGTGGTAAATTGTTACTCTTCATGATCGTCAGAGTTTGTAAACGAATTACTTGTGTACATTTAGGAAGGAATGTTGCTATTTGTCATTGACAGCAATGACTTACAGCAACAGTGTGTCCAAAATGAACACCAAGCAGTCATCATTTAACCCTTTAACCCGTGAATTTATTCTAGAAAATTTAAGTTTTGTCATAGAAAATGTCCATTTGTAGACGAAGAGAAGACTATTTTTGAAAATTTACCACTGGAATGACTGGCTCGGTTATCGAGCCAGTCATTTTAGTGGTAAATTTTCAAAAATAGTCTTCTCTTGGTCTGCAAATGGACATATCCCAAGAACACTACAGAAGCCGTTTTTGGCTGATATGAGTGTTAAAGAGAACTGAATGTAGAAATTTATCAGAGTTCTGACATAATTGAAAAACTTGTGATGTGGAAACAGAGACTTCAAACAAAAGAGTATAAATTTACAATAAAAATAATTATGCATTCCGCAGATTGTCCTCGTTCATCTATTCAACTCCGTAACAAATTTCTCATTTATTCCTGCTATAATTTAATTATATTATCTATAGATAGTATGTAACTTGGCAAAAGTGATAGCAAATCAATATAGAGATTAAAGTATTTTGGGATTCTGCTGACCCATATGTATGGTTTTACATTTTTATAATGGAGGAATCCGGTTTTAGCTATTCCATGCCCATCTCTAGCTAAGCTCCACCCACCCTTTGCCCGTGTTGGGATCAATCGATCCTTGCACTCTCTGAATCTCAATTTCCAGAAAACTATATAGGCTGGCTGTTGAGTATTTTGAAACTAAATTGACTGGGTGCTGTACTGCTGTTGCTGCCTATGCAGCACCGCCCAGTCAAATTAGTTTCAAAATAATCAACAGCATGTTTATTAAATGGTAAAGACAAATAATTCTCACAACCTGACAGACTATTAAGTGCTTAAAATGGACTAAACTGAGTCAGCCTACACATCACATAGTTGATTACGACATCATATGATTGATGGATAAACTAGATTCCTCCATTGCAATTAACTGCTATTTAGGAGATGGAAAGATGAACCATTTCACTGCTAAACTTAAACCCATAAAGATTGCTGTCTGTGGCTAATGTGTAAAAAAATCTACTTAATATCTTAACAAGAGAACCAAAGTTCTTGACATTCAATTTGCTAATCATCTAGGCTTGAATGATTTTCTGATTTAATTATGAATCCTGAATTTTAACTACTGGTATGACTTAAAATTATGTAATCAAAGAATAAGGTTGCAGTTCTTGCAATTCTGTCTCTACTACCCTGCCAATTAATTTTTTTATGCCCTGCTTCAAATAAGCCGTAATCAAAGGACCTCAGTAGAGCCCAAGCAACTTTGTCAGACATGTCTGAGAATTTGACTGTTACTCAGGGTATAAGTCATGTGCTTAAGTAATAAAAATCTATAATCTATTTGGCAAATGATTAAATAGATTATGGTTAACAAAACTCTACTGCATCATGTGTGCATGTTGTCTAACCAATTTAATGCAACAAACAATATATGTGAATGACTTCATGATACAACAAATATCGACCATTTTGAAACTGATTTGACTTGAAACCCTTGCTGCTTAACCCCTTAACAGCCAAATTTGGTAAAGAAAATTTAAGTATCTGCCTATTGAATGTCCATTTACAGGCCAATAGAATATAATTTTTGAAAATTTATCACTGGAATGACTGGCTCGATTATCGAGCCAGTCATTATAGTGGTAAATTTTCAAAAAGTGTATTCTCTTGGCCTGTAAATGGAAATTTCACAAGACCATAACAGAGGCTGGTATGACCTGTAGAAACCTTTCTCGTTTAGCTACTTTGAAAATAGTCAATAGCTAAATCTCTTATATGATTATGTTGAATTGCAACAGATTGTATTACTTTAACCCTTAATGCTCTGATGTCAAATTTTAAATTTTCAAATTACATTAAAAGATGAAATGGTGTTCATTTTTAAACAAATTTGGTGGAAGATGGTGCTGTCATAGACAGCAACATCTTCCACCAAAATTGTTGAAAAATGTACACCAGTTTCTTTGCTATTGACACAATAAAAGATAGAATATTGACAACAGAGTGGTAAGGGTTAACTCTCAAATTCTTTCAAGAAAATTTCAATTTTCTCATGAAAAATGTCCATTTGCAGATCAAGAAGACTATTTTTGAAATTTTACTGCTGGAATGACTGGCTTGCTTATCGAGCCAGTCATTCCACTGGTAAATTTTCAAAAATAATATCTTGGTCTACAAATGGACATTTCTCAAGACCACTGCAGAATCTGTTTTTGGCTGATATGAGTGTTAAAAGGCTAATGGCTGAAAGACATAAAGCCAGAGGCCAGTTTCTTATTTTTACTGCCTGCAGTGACTATATTGAGTGATCAATAAACTTTATATTCCCCTTATATCAACCAATTTCCAAGTCAACAGTCCTAAACATACCATTGAAAATAGTTTTATTACAATTTATGTAATGTAATAATGTAATAATTTTTAAACAAGCTCTTTTTAAAATCTCAACATAACCAAATTTAGTAACTCGCAGTCTTGCAGTAATGGCAGCCATAAAATCATGGTAATTTGATTGGAGGGATGCCAGAGAGTTAATATTCTACATTCAAGACAAATTAACTGACACTTGAAAATTAAAAAGTGCCTTTGCATGAGACTTACCATTTCTCAAGAAAAAAATTTAAAATATATATATATATATATATATCAGGTAATTTATTGAGTGGCAAGATGTCAAAGTGAATATCTCCAAAATCATATCTGGCTAAAAACTTGGAGAGAGAAGGAATAACACAATCTGATGAATTCTTGACAGGTCGGATATAAACATATGATTCATCTGGAATAATTTCATTTCTTTGTACAAATTACACAGATGTCAAATTATGTGGGAGCTGATGCATGGCTTATCCTGCTATATAATCAAACCTGTCTATAATGGTCTAATTAGGAGCATCACTGTGAGGTCAATTATAAAGATAGGTGACCGCTTCAACTGCCTTAGAAATCTGACAATCCAAGAGCAAAGTGAATGCGTTCATTTAAGATTGGTGGGCTTTAGATTATTGATCAGCTTGAAAGAACAACCATCTTATGGCCCAAAAGTAGGTGGTTGTTTTATGCAGGTTTGCCATAACCCTTTAACACTCCAGCTGATTAAAATCAGCTTCTGGAGTGGTCTTGAGAAACTTTCATTTGCAGACCAAGAAAAGGCTATTTTTAAAACTTTTAGTAGTGGAATGACCATCTTGATAATCGAGCAAGTCATTCCAGCTGTAAGTTTTCAAAAATAGTCTTCTCTTACCCTGTAAATGGACAGTTTCTAAGAGAAAATAAAAACTTTCTTGACCAAATTCGAAGCCATAAATCCTCATATCATCCAAAAATGGATTCTACTGTGTTCTTGAGAAATGTCCATTTGCAGACCAAGAGAAGACTATTTTTGAAAAAATTAACCGAGCCAGTCATTCCAGCGATAAATTAAAAAACCCAGTCTTCTCATGGTCTGCAAATGGACATTTTCTTTGAGAAAATTGAAATTTTCTTGAACAAATTTGAGTGTTAAATGGTTAAGGGTTAACACAGGTGTGATAAGATCATAGCAGAGTTACTTTACAGTACCTGCCAAGGACCTGTCAGGTATCAGAGTAAAATATACACTGGCAGAAGTTGAGAACATTACAAACTACCATACATACTAATAAATAAAATTACACTTATTCAAGCTTTTCACAGCCACCATCAATACATTATTACAGTTCTCAAAGGCAAACATAGACACATAAATTCATTGCAAAACTCTAACTGGCAGCATAAATTCCACCCATTAACATGATTACTGCCATGAGTAAATGTTATTTGGCTGGAAAAGTGGAAGGTTTAGGATTTCCAAAGTACTTAGCATTATATGAAGTCCAATGGTCTTGATGTTCCTGACACTGTAGTTTAGAAATTAAGCTCTTCAGCCTACAGTATATGCATTACAAGCCTTACTAAACAGCAATTGAAAAATTCTGTCTGGAAAGTGTAACCACGTTGAAGATAACGTATATGCAAATGATAGCTCTAGAAGGCATTACTAGCATGGAATGGATAACCAAGCAAAAGCATAAATGGCCGCCACTATGAGCTGTGACAGTAATGATAATCATGGTGATTGATACTTGTAGTACCTGATGGTAAAACATAGTTCATCTAGAGCTTGCGCACACGCCAGTATAATGAAGTTGGACAAAAATGCACAACACTAATTGAAGTTAAACATTAAACAAAATGTAATGCTGATTTAAGCTCACTGTTTCTTTAAAGAAATGCCAGTCGCTGCGACTTTAGGTAGCGTTATCAGAAATGTCGAAAATCTCACAGACCGAATTAGACCAACCTATACTAGTGTCACAATTATGCCCGATGATATGGTTCTAGCAGGTAAATTAATAAAATTTGAGAAAACCTATTCCTGGAATGGCTGGCATGGTAACACATCAAATTTATATTTTCCATCTTCATCAGCAATGTGTCAATGTTTTATACTTAACCCTTTAATCCTCAAATTCTTTCAAGAGAATTAAAATTTTCTCATACAAAATGTCCATTTGCGGACCAAGAGAAGACTGTTTTTGAAATTTTACCATTGGAATGACTGGCTCGGTTATCGAGCCAGTTATTCCAGTGGTAAATTTTCAAAAATAGTCTTCTCTTGGTCTGCAAATGGACATTTTCTAAATAAAACTGAAATTTTCTTGAACAAATTTAAGGGTTAAGAAAGCACAGTAATAAGTGTTATGTATCGATCAATGTTGACAGTCTGTCAATTTCTCTAGCCCTAGCACAATTCTTATTGGCCCATAAAGGCATAACCCCAAATAGTGTAAATAACACTCCTATAAGGGAACCCAGAGAACTGTGAGGAATGAAGATAACCCCAACAGGATATGAAAAGAATCCATCGACTTTGAGCAGAGATGATGGAAAAATCATGTTCTGGCGTTTATTGATACTTAGTTCATCATGTACTTTATTGATCTGTTGGGATAGTGGGAAATAGAATAATAAAAAGGTCACTGTGATACCACCTATTTAACCCATTCAACACTACAGACATGTCGAAAGTAGTACGCTTATGGTTTGGAAATTAATTTGATTGAAAGCCCTTGCTGTCTATGTTATCAATGGTCTTTGGTCAAATTATTTTCAAAATATTCAGCATGTTTCTTGGTTGTATTGAATATTGGATTATTGGAGCTTACGGATGAAACAATCACCGACATTTACAGTAGGGTATATAACGCTACAATAACACAAATTAGACAGGATATGTGCCAGTTCACACAGCTACATAATGCCAATGTATCAGCTACAGTAGTTATTATATTTGTCAACAATCACTACTGCAGTGTGTAACCGGCAAAGGACCAAGCAAATTAAATTTAACAAGAGCTCGCAAACGGCACGTAATACCCCGCCATGGTGACAAACCAATGAATGTGAGCTATCAGAAAATATTTATTTCTTCCTCAGACCCATCAGACCAGCCATCCTTATGAAGTGTCAAAGTGATCCGTTAAACGGTCAAGGAGATATCGTCTGGAAACCAATTTTCACGATGGCTGCCACTGACTGGCAGCCATATTGGATTTCGGATTATCGTAAATTTTGATAGGTTTCTTTACCAGACATATTCCAATGACCCTAGGAAGTGATCCAATAAATGGTAACAGAGATATCATCCAGAAACCAACTTTCAAGATGACAGCCCATGGCTGGTGGCCATCTTGGATTTCGGATCATTGTCGATTTCGATAGGTTTCTTCCTCAAACCTAGTCCAACCACTCTATGAAGCTTCAAAGCCATCCGATAAACGGTAACGGAGTTATCATCTGGAAACCAATTTTCAAGATGGCCAACAGTGGCTGGCGGCCACCGTGTCTGGTGGCCATCTTGGATTTCGGATCATTGTCAATCTCGATAGGTTTCTTCCCCAGAGGTAGTCGAACCACCTTATGAAGTTTCATAGCGATCCGACAAACGATAACGGAGTTATCATCGGGAAACCAATTTTCAAGATGGCCACCAGCGGCTGGCGGCCATCTTGGATTTTGGATCATTGCCATTTTCGATCGGTTTCTTCCCGAGGCCTAGTCCAACCACTCCATGAAGTTTCAGTGATCCAATAAACGCTAACGGAGTTATCATTCGGAAACCAATTTTCAAGGTGGCCGCCGGTGGCCATCTTGGATTTCAGATCATCATCGATTTCGCTAGGTTTCTTCCCCAGACCTAGTCCAACCACCCTATGAAGTTTCAATGCGATCCGACAAACGGTAATGGAGTTATCATCCGGAAATCACTCTGCCGCTCTCATGCCCGCACGACTGCCCGCCCGACCACCTGCCTGCCCGCCAAGACGGATGGCGCCATTACATAATACCCTGCCAAATTAAACCCTTTAATCTTGTAATTTAATTGTCAAGAAAAATATTATTAAACTATGAAATATGTTGAAGATTCTGAAATTGTTGGAATGACCATTCATTTAAAAATTATACATGATGCATATAAATCGGACTTCTTAAAATGATACTTTGAAAATCCTAAATCTGTGTATATCATCTTCACTGTTCTAATAAAATGTCCTAGCTGATATACATCTGACACTGAGTCACTGATCTGAATGGCAACTGAACAAGTCACAGCCATGAACAAAATATTGGATACAAATTTATATGAAACCAGAGTTCCATACAGAACTTAGCTTAGCCTTTTCAATATTTCTCCCTTTACCCAAAATTGGATACGAGAGAGCCAAATTGTATGATCTTACTGATAGTTATTGCTGTACAGTGCAAAGATTTTCAGGTACTGATTTCCAAATAACTATCAAACACTTTCATGCTCTAATGGTCAAGCTAGCCAAAACCGCCCTTTACAGTGACCTTGAAAAATGTCCATTTGTAAACTAAACTAATATTCCAGCGGTAAACTAAGAAGTCTTCTCATGGCCTCCAAATGGGCATTCACCGTACAAAGACTTTTATTTCCTTGACAAATCTTGACCTTCAATCACTTTAACACTCAAGCTGGCCAAAAATGTTGTCTTAAGACACTAAGGATAATTTTGTAAATTTACCACTGGAATGACTGGCTTGATAACTAAGCCAGTCATAAATCTTAAACAATCTTCTCTTGGCGCACAAAAGTACATCTTCTAGAAAAATTTTCTCAAACAGATTTGAGGGGTAAAGGGTTAAACAAGAGGCCCAAGGGCCTGTGGCGCTCTGCTGGACCATTAGTATTTGAACCGTTTCCATTTATATTAGACCATGATGGACAATTTTCGGAAAATCAAAGATTGCCACCAAGAAAATTGACCAATCAAAATTGTCATTTGATTTCATGAAGCCTATCATCACAGGGTCGTTCCTCCCAAATGTGTTTGATATATAGCCATCGTAGTAGTCGTAGCGATTTAAAGGCTTCCGGAAAAAAAAATCACCAACCAAAACACTCATTATAAGTCTCTAAGCCAATCACCATAGGATCATTCCACCCAGGTTTTGTTGAAATCTGGCTATTGATTAGCATTGTAAAGTATTTCTGGAAAATACAAAATGGCTGCCAGAAAAATTGACCAATCAAAATTCTATATACATGTATATGTACTGAAGCCTACCCAAATAGGGTCCTTCCAAATGATTTCACAAAACCTTTGGAAAAGCCAATATGGAAGGTTTTCACACACAAAATTGACCAATTAAAATTCTGTATACATGTTCTGAAACCTACACCCATAGGGTCCTTCTCGCCAAACTAGATTGAAATCCGGCATGCGGTCAATGAGTAGTAGCATTTTGACCATTTCCAGTAAATTTTTCATAAAATATAAGATTTTAACCAAAATATTGACCAATAAAAATTCTGTATATAAGTTCAAAAGCCCACACCCATAGTGTTCTTTCAGCCAAATTAGGTTGAAATCTGCCAAGCAGTTAATGAGGAGATATGTTTGGACACTTTCCGGTAATTTTTAAAAATAAAACCTAAGATTTTCACCAATAAAATTGACCAATCAAAAATCTGAATAGATCTAGATCCTACCTCCATAGGATCCTTCTAGCCAAATTTGGGTGAAATCTGTCAAGACGTTAAGGAAATACATTTTGACACTTTCCAATAATCTTTTTTATAAAATCTAAGTCCTACCACTATATGATCCTTCCAGGAGAATTTATTTGAAGTCTGACATGAAGCTTAGGAGGAGACACATTTTTTACACTTTCCGGTAGATTTTGTACAAAATCTTAAGATATTCACCTAAAAAATTGACCAATCAAATATTTGAATAGAAGATCCAGAACCTATGTCCATAGAATGCTTCAAGCAAAATTTGGATGAAATCTCTCAAGAAGTTTAAAGGAGGCGTTCTGATACTTTACGGTAGATTTTGTTACAAAATCTAAGATTTTCACCCTAAAAAAATTGACCAATCAAAAATTTGAATAGCAGTTCTAGGGCCTACCACTATAGGATCTTGCAAACCAAATGTTGCCAAAGTCTGTCAAGAACCTAAGGAGGATGTGTGTTTTGACATTTTCCAGTAAACTTGTATAAAATCTAAGATTTTTGATCCAAAAATTGAAAATTCTAAAATCTGAATAGAAGTTCTAGAGCCTACTTCGATAGGATCCTTCTAGCTAAATTTGATTAAAATCTGCCAAGTGGTTTAGGAGGAGATACATCTTAAAGCAAAAGTTGACGGATGGAGCCAGATGGACGGACGGTCGCCATGGCATAAGCTCACTTGGCCATTCTGGTCAGGTGACATAATGATGAATCCAGTATATAGTAAATAACTTCATGCGTATGTAGGATGATAATGGATTAAGCAAAAACTATGCCTAAGGTGTGTATTGAAAATCTATAATCACGAGTTTCTCCTTCGGATACACTCCTTTTGTTAATATGAATTCAAAGACGTATACGGCAATTACCATCACTCAGTGGCATTCAGAGGAATCAATTGCGTGGGATCAGCCTTTGTAGAACTACATCAACGAATGCCATCACTAATCATGCCATCAGACGTACACACTTTATGAACATGTCCCAGATTTGTTTATCAGTGTTAGGTATACTGAGATTTAGTACCTGAAACCATAGTATTAGTGGCCTACTAATTTACTTCTGCGTTCAACTCTACTGGTCATCTCACATACTTATCACCCAGGTGTGGATTAGGCGCCTTACTGATGTTGTCAGAGGAGTTCGGTTTAACCCTTTAACACTCATATCAGCCCAAAATGGCGTCTGCAGTGGTCTTGAGAAATGTCCATTTGCAGACCGAGAGAAGACTATTTTTGAAAATTTACAACTGGAATGACTGGCTCGATAACCGAGCCAGTCATTCCAGTGGTAAATTTTCAAAAATAGTCTTCTCTTGACGTACAAATGGACATTTTCCATGAGAAAATTGAAATTTCCTTGAAAACATTTAGGGGTTAAAGGGTTAAAATTGGATGCCATGATCAGACCAACCTGCCTGACATTTTCCTCCAGATGTGGGCAGATAATGGAGGTAATTTTCTGTGATATTCAAGACAGGTGTCATTAACAAACAGTGAATGGCCTGGCGTAGTAATTTTTATGTGTTACAAAATGGAGGGATCCAATTTGTCTATAATACAGAATATGTCACTTGTTAGCTGAGATAACAATCAAATGACAGGTCCATGACAAAGGTCGTGAATGTTAATTGGGTTCCAAATGGACATTCTCTAAGCAAAAATGTCCATTTCCTTATGGAACCTCTCGTAATATAATGTAGAGCATTGAAATTTCAAGGAATAGAAAAGCAAACTATACAAGTGATGTTTATTTGTAATTTCATACAATATTAAATATACTGCGCAGGTAAAAAATGGAAATGAGTTTGAATAATTTGAGAAAAAGGGCTTTACTATTTAATAAATATTCTGTTGAATATTTTGAAACTAATTTGACTAGGTGCTGTTGCTGCCATAGTCAAATTAGTTTCAAAATATTTAACAGCTTATCTGTATAGTTTTCTGGAAATCGATAGTCAGGGAGTTCAGAGATTGATCGATCTCAACACGAGTGAGGTGTGGGTGGAGCTACTAAGCTAGAGATGGGCGGGGCATGGTTAAAAATGGAAATGTCCATTAATGATGCTGCTGGCCCTTCATGCGCTGTCATGCATAAACTGAACTATGTGTGCAGGTACTGTGTACTTGAATATAATGGAAGCAGAACTGAATATAGTTTCCTAAGCCATACATATAGTATTCTCTATAGGCACCAATATAGAGTGATTATCTCAATAGTGTTAATTCACTGTTGATCATTTTAGAAAACCGTATAATTGAAAGTCGCTGTTTCTGGTGGAAGAAACAAGATTAGGTCAACATGTTTTCAAAATACACTGTTGGTTTCCAGGGTCGTAGAGTGAATATTTTGAAATTTGTGTGATTGAAAGTAGGCTCTTCCGCTGGAAACTACAGCTTTCATGCAAATTGATTTAAAATTAGACAGTATTTTACTTGTAGGATGTAGTGGTGTAAATCGGCTTAGCGTGAATAGGCTCATATCACTGAGATTATATGATCAGCTGTAGAGTATATTATTTATTCTCTGTTTGGTCTTGGGGAATGTCTATTTGCGGTCTAAGAGACAATTATTTTTGAAAATTTGAGCCAGTTATCCAGTGATAAATATAAAAAATAGTCTTTGTATGGCCTGTAAATGAACATTCACCATGTTCATTAAACAAGATGGCAATTTTCATTACCAATCTTGCTCATTACAGGATTAATGACTTTTACATTTCACATGAGACTAATCAATGGCATACACACTGCGACATCAATGTTATGTAACAAATCTCAGAATGCATAGCTTGCCACATGTCCATTTTTTCCCAATTCACACATTTTGCGGATGTAGGAAGTAATGAACAAGAGGCCCAAGAGCATGTGGCGCTCATCTGAAAGACAAGGCTACCACAATAGGGTTCTCTCAGCCAAGTTTGGTCAAAATCAGGACAATGTTTAACAATATTTACCAATCAAATTTCTGTATACAATTTTGGAAGCGTAACACAATAGGGCCATTCCAGGCAAGTTTGGTTTAAATCAGCCCAGTGTTTAATGAGGAATACTAATTTTACTGATTTCCCAGACATTTTCGGCAAATCCAATATACAAGTTCTGAAGCCTATCGCCATATGATCCTTTCACGCAAGTTTGATTGAAATCAGCCGAATGGCTAATGAGGAGTCGTCTTTTAACCCTTTAAAGACCAAATTCTATCAAAAAATCAAAATATTTGCATACTGAATATGCATTTGCAGGCCAAGAGATTAATTTTGAAAATTTACAACTGGATAATCGAGCCAGTCATTCGAGTCATAAATTTTCAAAAATAGTCTTCTCTTGGCCTGCAAATGGACATTCCGCAAAACCACTGCAGAGGTCGGTTTTGGCTGGCTTCGACATGAAACGGTTAAAACAAAAGTTTACGGATGGACATGGCTAGGTGAGCTAAAAATGGATTATTTTCAAAATAAAACAAAGATAATACTGATGAACGCAGTATTAACCCATTCATCGATGAATTCCCCATATCTCATTTGCAAGGCAACCATACAGCAAAACTGTTATATAGTTTGAAATCAATTTAACTGGAAGCAGTTGCTGCCTTAGACAGCAATAGCTTGTCAAATTAAGTTCAAAATATTCAGACGAATAAGTTTTATATCGTAAAGAATTTACTTTTTCAGGGATTTGTCCGTGAAGTGGTTAAATGTTACATGGATCAACAAACCATCAAGATACATGTATAAGATAAAGTCATTTAACCCTTTAATGGCCATACCGGTCAAAACCGGCCTCTATGGTCTTATGGAACATCCATTTATAGGCCAAGAGAACACTTTTTGAAAATTTACCACTGGAATGAATGGCTCAATAAAGATAAGTTTTCAAAAAGTGTCTTCTCTTGACCTGTAAATGGACAGTCAATAAGAAAATATTTAATTTTTCTTGACCAAATTTGACCAGCAAGGGGTTAAATTAGCACATTTACGCAATTTTCTAGACAATGATATGGCAAAGTGAGAAGATAAAGTAAATGTGGTATTGTGACTGACTAACTGACTGATAATTTTTAATTTAATAATTTTGTCAAGGACTAAGTGTCAAATGTGAAGGAACATGAAAATAAAACTTAATCAAATCATACATGTATGTAACCAGAAATGTGGTTGCAAAACAACCATGAAGCTCGACTACAATTTTGCAATGAACTATGAAGCTGGACTTCAAAACATAAAACAAAGATAGAAGGTTTATCAATACCCTTATCAACAAGCAGCCCAAGGGCCTGTAATGCTCACTTGAACCATTAGCATTTTAACAGTCACTAAAGAAATTGAACAATAAAAATTACCATTTGATATGTTGAAGCCTAGCTGTTACAGGATCATTCCATCCAGGTTTCATTGAAATTGGGCCACTAATTAAGGAGTAGCACTTTCAATGGTTCTGGAAAATTTAAAAAAAACCAAATGGGCACCACAAAAATCTGCCAAACAAAATTCTGAATAATAGTTCTAAAGCCTTAGACCACTATACAATTGTTCCAGCCAAATTTGGATAAAATCCACCAAGTGGTTATGGATAAGATGCATTTTGACAATTTCTGGTAAATTTTTCATTTGATTTGAATAAAAAAAATCAACCCATTAAAATTCTGAACAGATGTTCTGGAGCCTACTGCGATCTCGATAACCGAGCCAGTCATTCCAGTGGTAAATTTTCATAAATAGTCTTCTCTTGGTCTGCAAATGGACACTTTCTATGAGAAAATTAAAATTTTCTTGAACAATTCGTGGGGTAAATGGTTAAATGGGCAAACTGTCTTGACAAATTTCCATGTGCAGGTCAAGAGAAGACACATAAAATTTGTAATATTATCAAGTGCTCCAAGAATGACTAGCTCGATACAAATTTCAAATATGGTAAATATGAACAAATAATCGAAGAAGCTTAGTATCGATATTAAATCAACATATATCTAGATCTATTAGTTTTATATTATTATATATTATTTTCACAAACCTTATAAGACCTGTCAAGAACTCTCCGAGATGCCAACGTTTTATGTATAAGAAACACTTAAACGGCGAGCTATGTTTTACTAAAGCTGTGTGTGATCCGACTAAATCAACACATCAAAGCTCCGGTACAAGCTCTGAGCAGAAACGATCACATTGATTCTGCAATCGAATCTGAATGGACCATAAGCACAAGTGCGTCGGAACTGTGCTAGATCTATATAGGCAGCAGCAATGTCTCGCATCAGGATTCCTTGAAGAATGAGGAATTGTCAAAACTGTCTATTATCAATAAATCACCTTATGGAGCTCACCAACCCAGAATACAAATTTACATGCGCTCAGAAAAGACTGATGGTTTCTTAACCCTTTTAACATTTTCAACAACAAATTCCTGATAAATAAAATTCTTTTGAAAATATTTTGAGAGTCATATGACGAAGTTGCTGCTGACTAAGGCAGAAACTGCTTTCAGATGTATAAAAACTACAAATATCAACAGCTTTTCGTGTATGTTAGACTTCGAATTGAGATAAAGTGAATTTATCAGTGAAAGGGCTGTGCATACATATATCAGAAACGCCGAACTCTACATGGTACTGCGAATATTCTGTTATTGAATATTTTAATTTTAACTAATTTGACTGCTTATGGGAGCAACAGGTTCCAGTCAGTTTAGTTTGAAAATATGTAACAGCTTTCCTGCATAGGTGTTTTGAAATGGAGATACTGGCATTTTAGGGGTTAATATAAGTCTTAGAGAAACACCATCCTTTAACCCTAAAAAGACAGTGTTTTAATTAACCCTTTCATGGTGAAGTCGGCCAAAACAGACCTCTCCAGGGGGCTTGATGAATGTCCATTTGCAAGCTAAGAGGCAATTTTTTGAAAATTTACCACTGGAATGACTGGCTCAATAACCGAGCCAGTCATTCCAGTGGAAAATTTTCTAAAATTATCTCTGTCCGCAAATGCACATTTCACTCAATGGTGTTGCGGTCACTTCTTCGTTTAACCCTTTACCTGGCAATGCGTCACAATGGACATAACACTGTCACAGGTAAATATCTATGTACAACACTATAAAAAAATATTCTTGAAAACTTCACTGATATAACTCTCTGAGATGGTCTGATCAGTGAAATGCTTTAAAAAACACCCCTTTAATTCCAGTCATTCGCAGTGCTTTTCTCTGGTGCACAAAAAAAAAAAATCAAAATACATATATTTTATTAATGAATGTTCATTTGCATTCCAGGCAAAAAGTATTTTTGAAAATCTGCCAATGCTGCAAATTGGCTGGCTCAGGTATTCCAACTCGAGGCCTGCACTTGTGGAACTTTCGGGACCATGGATTCTAATAAGGGTCCTATTGAGAGTATATTTTGGAGAGTTTGAAAACCTTTCACATTCTACCTAATTCTCGGAGGCTGGACGTCAGTCAGATCACTAAGTCAAGCCATCCTTTGCTTTGCATAGAACTCAATAAAAACTATCTTCTCATGTACTGCAAATGGACATTTCTTAGGACCACTGTAGAAGCTGGTTTGACAGGCTTGTCCGTTAACCCTTGGTTAACCTTTACCCCTCTGATATTAATATTATATCTTTTACTGTGTCGATAGCAAAGCAACTAGTGTACATTTTTCAACAATTTTGTTCATCTTTTAATTTTGTTTTAATTTTTTTTAATTTTGACATCAGTGTGGTAACGGTTAATGGTTGCGCCACCCAAAACTGGCCTTTCAATTGTCTTGAGGTATATCAATTTGCAGGTCAAGATTATTTTTAAAAATTTACCACTGGAATGACTGGCTCGATAATCAAGCCAGTTATTTCATTGGTAAATTTTCAAAAATAGTCTCTTGAATAGACATTCATTAAGCAAATATTCCGAGTTTCTTCACCAAAGGGTTAAAAGTTTAAACTAATTATTCATATTTATACATTTTCATTAATACAGAAAAATTAAATGAAGACCAAATTCCACATTCAACGAAATCTGTTAACCCTTTAACATTCATATCCGCCAAAAACGGCTTCTGCAGTGGTCTTAAGAAATGTTCATTTGCAGACCAAGAACACTATTTTTGATAATTTACCACTGGAATGTCTGGCTCGATAACCGAGCCAGTTATTCGTGGTAAATTTTCAAAAATACTCTTCTCTTGGCTTACAAATGGACATTTTCTATGAGAAAATTTATATTTTTTGGAACAAATTCAAGGGTTAAAGGATTAATGCATCTTTACACAGATTCTCTCGATGTCTCTGGACACAATATAAATGGCCGAACATTAATTAGAAACTCGTTTCCTTTCTGGATGAACAACGCTCCCTTATACCCATCATGCCATGGATGTAGCGCATCGAGCATCAAATTAAATGAGAGTAGACGAGTGAATTGGTATAAATCGTGAAGCGTAGAAATGTGTTAGTATGGTCAATAGATGTGTTAGCAGCACTATGATACGGACGATTTGAATGGAGAAATTATTGATCGACGGAGTTTAAGACACGGAAGCAAGTTAAATAAATCATGGAGGCGGTAATGCACAGATGAGGTTTCACTGGATGCCTCAAAACATGAGTAATAAAAGAAGATTCCTAAAATAAATTCACACTACATCATCCGCAGCATTTAAAACTCTCTCCTGAGGAAGCGTTATTGTGACGTTGCTTTGTGATCCATATATAGACAAAATAAGTCATGCGACGACGCACAGGTTGTCATGGTATTTAATATTGTTTCCAAATGTGTGAAGACGGGACTATTCCAGAACAGCATTATAATAAAATAAAGTGTAAATAAATTGAATTATGACGCTCGAATATGATAAAATTATCACGGTTTAATATGGCTATAAATGGGAGTTGTCTAGAGCCGAGAAATAGATAGCATGTAGGATAAATTAAATGTAAATTGGATAAAAAAGAAAATGTCATAGATTAGTCCATACAAATGAGACATCTTTAATGTTAAGTGATAAATGTCGAAAGGCTGACTACAATAAGTAAAATAATAAATACAAGAGGCCCAAGGGTCATCATGTTCATCTGGACTAGCATTAGAAACATATACATGATCCTTTAAATTTAGAAATAAGACACCAAATAGAAAATTAGAATGAAGTTTCAAAGCAATCCGACAAATGATACGGTAAGAATTATCACCAAGAAACCAATTTTCAAGATGGCTGCCAGTGGCTGGCTATCTTGGTTTTTGAATCATTGTCAATTTTGATAAGTTTATTCCACAGACCCAAGTCCAATCAACATATAAAGTTTCACAGATATCAACCCGGAAACAGGTATGATGGGCACCAAAAATCCATGATGGGCACCCAAAAAATTTGATCAATCAAAATTCTTATTTGATATGTTATGCCTACAGCCATAGGATGGTTCCACCCAAGTTTCATTGAAATCGTGCCATCGATTGAGGATGTCTAGCGTTTTAAAGGGCTCCTTTTGCCCTGTAGGTGGGGCTTAGAATACACCTTCCGTATCCTCTGCGTGTCGTAAGAGGCGACTAAAGGAGGTAAGGGTGAGGTAACCCTGACAGAAACCTCGAGTGCTGAAGACAGAGGTTCCAGGCCGCACGGCGCACTCTAATAAACCATGGATCCACGCACTTAACGATTATGATCATGTCGATAGTCACTTACAGGACTGGCGGTATGATCAGCGAACGAAAAGAAGAAGAAAGGGCTCCAAAAAATCTTCAGAAAACCCAAGATGGCTGCCAGAGAAAATCGACTAATCAAAATTCTGAATAGATGTTCTGCAGCCTAATCCATAATATCCTTCTAGATAAATTTGGCTAAAATCTGTCAAATAGTTTAGGAGATACGTCTTAAAAATCCAAGATGGCCATAAAAAAAAATGGACCAATCAAAAAGATTTTGAAAAGAAGTTCAGATAGACCCCTACCAACATCGGATTCTTCAGCCAATTTTGATTAAAATCTGCCAATTGGTTTAGGACGAGATATATTTTAAAGGATTTCTGGATAATTTTATGAAAGGCCAAGATGGTTGCCAAAAAATTGATCAATCAAAATTCTTGTTTGATATGTTGAATTTTATCATCATAGATCATTCCGCCAAAGTTTCATTGAAATACAGCCATTTATTAAGGAGTTGTAAAATCCATGATAGTACCCAAAAATAAGGGGTCCAAGGGGCATGTAGCGCTAACCTGGAACACTGACATTTCAAGAAAGACCATGTTCTACATATCTGGTACATATAGATTTCTGTCAGAAATTCAAGTTCTTTAAAAAAAAATTGTCAGTCCAGAATAGAAATAAGAAAGTTGTTCTACATGTACTTGGTGCATCTCACACTGGGAATTTGCCTGAATAGCAGAAAATTTACATGTACATAAAATGACATCATAGCATATATCAGTCAGAACTGCATATACACCCTGTTCACCCAGAATTCCATCCAACCGTTTCAGGAGTTGTGTTATAATCAATTTCCACATGTTAAAATTTGAAATTTTGACGCCTCCCTGTGGACAGATCCAAATGTAATTGTCCTCATGCAAACCTTTAGTAGAAAATGATGAAGTTTCTATATACGTTTCAAGCCCTGGAAATGTGCTTTTTACAATTCTATACTTTTTGCAGACTCCATATTTGTGTATGAACCTTGGTTAGAGACATGTCTGCTTTCAGGCTAGGTGAGCTAATAATAGTGTAGAACTTTGTTGGTTAATAAATAAACTAATCAATGAATTAAAAGATGTGTTGTGAAGATAGCCATGTAGAACCTTTGATTCCACTTTTACTTAAACCCCACAGGTATTTGCATAATCGCTTCTATTCCCCAGTAAAAATAGCTTAAAATAGCAGGGATGTACAAATTGAAAATGTGCGTAACCCATTTTTGGGTAAAGCAAATTTGTTTTAGATAACCATTTTCATGTATTTATGTAGAAAACGTAACCACATTAAAGAAACTGCAGGAACCGAAAACAGGCTGTCAGAAATATTTGCGTAACCTTTGCGTGAACAAAAAATTGGTTAAGCCAATTGGGAGAGGCCTGAATAACAGAATTGGAATCACTTTTAACAATCTCTAAATATCAGAAATTGAGCCTTGGTACTCGCTAGAAAGTGAATTTATGCGAAGCGAATATGTTCATTTTGCACTAGTACTTACTGGGTACATAAATTAGAATAATCAGGGATTTGAATTAAAGTAATCACACTTTCAGACCATAGGGTCTGGTCTTATGTTTTACTAATTACATATACCTAACTCCTTGCATTACTATTGCTCTTTCCTTCCCTGAAGGGAAGCATAGTAGGATGAATTTTTTACAGCCATTGTTTGCTGGGTATTGTGGTTACAGAGTGACTGAAGGCTCCTTCAGGTATCTCCATACTCTCTCTAATGATGAGATCCATAGTAATTCGCTTGAATGCTATATCTCAGAATGAGGCAAGAAGAGGGTTAATCCAATACCCAGCGCCACTGAGCAGGTCATTAAACACAATGACAACCTCATTGGCTGATAGCTATCACATGACCTTGTTGATAGCAACCAAGACTTCATTCATTTGACGAAATCCAGTCATATAATCCAGCTTGTAGCAGATCCATGAAGAGGCTGATACTATAACGACTTGACTCTGAATATCTGACTAAAGCCGAAATTAAAATTATCCTAATTTCTCTACATCATATGACAAAAATTTTTTCCAGAAATACCCAACTAAGTCGAATTCTAACATATCTGGGTATAACATATAGGCTGAAATATACAATGAATATCTTTCTTGAATACGTCTATTCTAACAAGATATGACCATTTAAATGAAGCCTCACGAGGGCCCCCCCCTCCCCCCCCACAAAAAAGGGGAGGCTTGAGATGGGCCATAATGCAAGGAGGTAGGTATACGTAATTAGTAAAACATAAGACCAGACCCTACGGGTTGTCTGGTCGTTGTTACTACATTACAACCTACCTCCTTGCATTACTATTGCTCAGATACAGATTTCAACATTGAACAAACCCCGGAGGGAGGCACATTTTTTAGCAAACGTGATGTAAACAAGAACCATCAGAACACGGCATATCCCCACCCCGATCCAAACATTTCAGATAAACATACATCGTAGCTAAACTGTAGTTGTGTTGACATCTTGAAATGATTTCCAGAGATGGACAGGCCGACAGACTGACACACATACATTCTATACAGACGCATGGATGTACAGGCATATGGATAGCACATGCACATCTTCAAGTGATAATGAGAATCCTTACTAAGTTTCAATAGAATCACAGCTAAATTGTAGGAGTTGTGTTGATAAGAAAGTTTATGTATCGGCTTAAAGGTATTTAAAGGTAGATAATGCTGTAATGAATAATTTTCTGGCAGCGAAAAAAGCACATGCACATCTTCAGATGGTAATGACTAGCTTTACCATGTTTCAAAAGAATTATAACTAAACTGTAGGAGTTGCATTGACAAGGATGGCCCGACAGACGAACATACATTTTGAACAGATGGATGGATGTACAAGTATGCGGATAGCACATGCACAGCTTCATGTCATAATGATAATAGTTACCAAGTTTCAAAAGATTCGCAAATGATTGGCAATGCAGTTTATGTATCAGCTTTAAGATATTTAAAGGGTGATAACTCTGTAATGAATAATCTTTTGGCGACAAAAAATGCACATGCACATCTGCACATGATACTGATAATGTGGACAAAATTTAAAGTTAATCCACTGAGACCTCTAGGAGGAGTTGCGTTGACAAGAAATGATTGTCAGAGATGGATGGACTGACAGACGGACATACATACATTTTGGACAGACGGATGGACATACAGGTGTACGGATAACACATGATACTGATAATGTGGACAAAATTTAAAGTTAATCCATTGAGACCTCTAGGAGGAGTTACGTTGACAAGAAATGATTGTCAGAGATGGATGGACTGAAAGACGGACATACATACATTTTGGACAGACGGATGGACGTACAGGTACACGGATAGCACATGCACACCTACACGTGGTAATGATAACAGGTACCAATTTTCAAAAGAATGGTAGCTAAACTGTAGGAGGAGTTGCATTGATAAGAAATGATTGGCAATGTAGTTTATGTATCGGCTTTAAGATATTTAAAGGGGGATAACTCTGTAATAAACAATATTTTGGATGCGAAAAACACACATGCACATCTGCACATAATACTGATGTCGACAAAATTTTAAGTTAATCCATTCAGACCTCTAGGAGTTGCGTTGACAAGAAATGACTGGCAATGCAGTTATGTATCGGCTTTAAGATATATAAAGGGGGATAACTCTGTAATGAACTAGTTTTTGAATGTGAAAAAAGCACATGCACATCCGCACATGTTACTGATAATGTGGACCAAATTTTAAGTTAATCCATTGACACCTCTAGGAGTTGCGTTGACAATACGGGGACAGACGGACGGATGGACAGACGGACATGCTGATCGCTAGAGTCATCTGGCGATAAGGAAGAAAGTCTATGAATTATAATGGGTTTACCCAAGAATTTAACTGAGAAATTCTGCCCTCGGATAGAGAATAATGCAATTACCTGTAATTTGAAATCTATCCAATTTAGCAGATGCTACTGCTAATAAAAATTGCTTTGAACCCAAATCGAGCCTTAAAATGTTCCAAGTTGAGGCTCTGAGAGATTTTTCAAAAGTTCTTGAGATCTGACTGAAAGATTGACGAAAGAGGGGGCAACTCGACAGCTTCCTGACTGACACGCAAAAGATTTCTGGGTTCTGATGGAGAATCCTGCCTCTGTTCTGGGACAAGCGATTGTTGGAAACAGGTAATAAAAGAGGGAGATCTACAAGACGGTCCAGGAGATCCGGAAACCAAGACTTTGTCCGCCAAAACGGAGCTATTAACAGGACCACACAAAGATGTTGCCGGATCTTTCTTAGGGCCAGAGGAATGAGAATCGTTGGGGAAAAGGCATAAGCAAACATGTTGTCCCAAGATTGGGCTAGAGGGTCGACTGAAAGAAAGGGAGATATGAAGATGGATATCTTTCGGTTCTTGAGAGTAGCCAAAAGATCTATGTGTGGACGACCGAATTGAAGAAAAATTGACTTGACTACAGCCTTTTTCAATTCCTATTCCATTTCTCGGATCCCAGAAGGACAAGATAATTGGTCGGCCTTGCCCTGTAGGTGAGGCTTAGAATACACCTTCCATATCCTCTGCGTGTCGTAAGAGGCGACTAAAGGAAGTACGGGTGAGGTAACCCTGACAGAAACCTTGAGTGCTGAAGACGGAGGTTCCAGGCCGCACGGCGCACTCTAATAAACCATGGATCCACGCACTTAAAGCTTATGATCATGTCGATAGTCACTTACAGGACTGGCGGTATGATCAGCGAATGAAAAGAAGAAGAAAGATTGGTCGGCCAGAAAATTTAACTTGCCTGGTGTTGGTTCCTGCTTCTACATGTTTCCACTTCTGTGTGTTTCAGATAAAGACTGAGGGCATTTCCTATTATCATATAGCATAACTAACAGTGGTAGCGGTTTGGACACAGTGAGCGACTATACAGTTCTGTTAAAAAACAGAGGCATGTGACCTGTTGTATCCAAACGGAGATGGCAGCCCAGCAGCTAAGGACGCCCCCAGTCTTGGAAGGTGAAGACAGCTATGTTGAATGGTGCAATGATTTGAAAGTATGGCAACTGTACACAGACCTGGATGAAACGAAACAGGAACCAGCAGTATATTTGACATTGACGGGATGAGCCCGTGAGTGTGTTTGTGAACTTACACCTGAGGTGATTGGTGCAGGAGATGGAGCGAAGAAAATCACAGATAAACTTCATTTACTATTTATGAAGGATCAGAATACTCGGACATATTTAGCTTTCAGAGTTTTATGACTATCGTCAACACTCTGGGGTGAGTATCACCGACTTCATTGTGAGATTTGAGTATTTATACCATAAATTGCGGCAGTTTGATATGCAACTTCCAGGTGTTCAGGCATTCTTTCTTCTAAATGCAGTGAATGTTTCAGAGGACAATGAAAAACTTGCACGTGTAACTGTTGGCGACCTTACATATGATAATATGAAGGAAAAAATATGGAAAATATTTGGTGATCCTACAGCATCAGAGAATGGAGGCACTCCATCTCTGAAACGTGAACAAGTGTTTGCAGCAGAACATGAACTTGCCTTACAGGTTAATAGTTATCAGGGGAACTGGCGTGGTCGTGGGTATAGTAGAGGTGTACGAGGAACATTTACTACGAATAGGTACAGATCTACTATGAACAGGGCCTACAACAATTCCAATCCATTTGGCAAGGATGGTAAAGTTTTAAAGTGTTTCAATTGTCATTCAACAAAGAATTTGTTAAAAAATTGTCCTCCTCCTCCTCGTAAGCGGAGTTCTACCAACGAAGTTCACATCACCGTGTTTAATTCGAAGCCAGGTCGAGCTATGTCTGCTCTCGTTAAGGAGACTTTAGAGATGGCAGTTTTAGATAGTGATTGAACTAAAACTGTGACTGGTGAAACATGACAAATTCTCAATCCTTGTTCCGCTGAAGATCAAAGAAATGATGAAAACACCATACAACCTTTACCTACATACAGTAAATAAGTCAAACCAGGTCATTTTGGATTTGATTAAATTGCTTATTCATTCACTTAAAAGTTTTATGTCATTGTTATTGAATGCTGCCATATCGATATAATGCAGAGTTTGCTCAAACAATCGCCAAAACAGACAGTAGCGCAAACCACCACTGATTATCATCACGCTCGTAAGATGTCTAGGACACAAACAACTTTTAGTCATTGACTTTCAATACTTTAGCATTAATTGCTATACATTTTTGCTGGAAACTAAACAATTTTAATTTGGATAGCATGTATCTTGGTTATGCCAAGCGAATGGCTTTATGGCAAATTGTAAATTATGTCGTGTATAGGCTATGAGATTATATAAGCATTTCTACAAGTCTGAAACTAGACTGAATGTAATAATATTAATAAGAGACCTCATATTGTATTGTGAATGGGATAAGGATTTGTCCAATTAACCATTACACTGCTGAAGTTAAATGCGAGGATTTTATACATGTTATATGCGTCTATTATTGATACAAGTACAACTGATTATCATATGGAAAACAGTATTGTTGAAGTTGTATGTGTTCTAGACATCTTACGAGCGTGATGATAGCGTACATATTTATTTATTGTTTACTGATTTTCTGGGAATTTTTGTTTTTGTATAAATATCTGCCATTTGTATTCGTCCCGGAAATCCCGGGCAATTTTTGCCAAATGGTTCCCGGTTAAACGCTATACTAAACTGGTTAGAATCGGGAACTAGCCAACACTCACAAACTACTTGGTAACTTCTGCCTGTAATTTGGATCAATTTGTTCCGCACTTCATGTAATAAATACTATAACAGTATCGAGAATCGGGAACTCGGAGCTCGTTATACGGAACTCGCAAACTACTCTGTAATTTCTGTCTCTAACTCAGAATTTATCACGCGATGCATGTTGAAAGGACTTGTTGGTGTTAAAATGATTGATTTTATCGCCAAAATTACGAGACTATGAACACTGGGCACTAGAAATTTTATTAATGAACAACTTCTACAATGCATATTTTACACGTTGGTCAATGCAAAATTTCTTTAGCTATCTCGCCATTTGACCCATCTCGGTGCTTTGGTTGTACATAAACAAATAAAATGTGAAAACAACCATATGTGTACGATCACATCGGGGAATTCCCTTAGCAACATAGAGTATGGGTACAATATTCTAAAACATATATTCGTAGTAGGTTTATTCAACAAATTTGAAACATTTTAAAATGTTACTATTTATAACAAAAGGCCCAATGGGCCTGTATCGCTCACCTGCAATTATTGGCAATTTGCACAACCGAACAAAACGAGATGACCACTGGAAAAATTTAACAATCTAATTTCTGTAGAAGTTTTGCAAAGTTTGATTAAAATTGGCCCAGTGGTTAATAAAGTAGTCTTTTTATGATTTTCTCAGAAATTTGCATAAAATACAAGATGTCTGCCAAAAACGTTAATGGCGCTTAGGCCCTAATCATATCGCGCAAATTTTGGTGTTTAGCGGTTTTGGAGATGCCATTTTCGTGAAAAACCAGGTCATCCAAGATGGCTGCTGAAGCATTTGGCCAATCAAGTTCCCACGAACAAACTTGGTTCAGCTGTTACTCCAGATGATGTTTTATGAGCTTTGAAGTGGTTTTGGAGATTTTTAAAGACGTTTCTAAAAATCGACCAAAATCAAACTGGCCGATCGACATCCTTTGAACAAACTTGGATCCATATGTCCTTAGGATACTTCCTGTTAAATATACTTGAAATTGGCTCAGTGGTTCTCGAGAAGACATTTTAAATTTCCCATTGCTTTAGTATGGGACTTTTTGGTGAGAAAAAGATCCAAGATGGCCATCAAACCATTTATCCAAGTGATTCGAACATGGTAAATTTGAAATCAGAATACACAGAAAACTATATAAAACCATTTTCGGCTTCAAAATCCATCAAATAAAAAAAATGCAAAATGGCCACCAAACACGTTACATTTTGATTGGTCCACGGCAGCCATGTTTTTGGATGGATTAACTTTCCTTGAGCAAACTTGAATGGCCTTTAGTCCCGAATCATATCTGCCAAATTTCGGCCTGATCTATTCAGCGGTTCTGGCGAAGTCGTTTTCGCAGAAACTTGGTCATCCAAGGTGGCCGCCGAACCATTTGGACAATCAAGTTCACTTGAAAAACTTGGTTCAGCTCTTGCCATAGATATTTCATGAGGTTTACATCAATCCCCCAAGCGGTTTTGGAGAAGATTTATAAAAACATTTCTAAAAATCAGCCGAAATCCAAGATGGCCACAGTGGCCAAATTGGCCGATCGGCTTCCTTTGAGCAAACTTGGATCCTTATGCCCCAAGAATGCTTCCTGTCATATATACTTGAAATTGGGCCCCTGGTTCTCGAGAAGAAATTTTAAATTTCCTATTGCTTCCAAATCAACAATATCTGAAAAAGGGACGACTTATCAGGGCCTGATCCAGACTGATTTTGAACCGGTTATAAAGAGTTTGTGCGCCTTCAGTGTGAGCACCCCCATTATGAAAGCGCTGTATAGTGTCTTCTGATACATTTTTTTCACAAATTTGTGTGAAATATCACCTCCTCTTTTTCACCATCTACATAGCTAAGGTGCCTAAACTAAAACCCTGGATCAGGCCCTGCTTATTTTATTATGCCCATATTTTGAAAAAACATCGGGATATTGTAATCGCATCCGGCCGTCTGTCAGCCTATGTCCTCCCAAACCGTTGGGTTGAATTCAACCAAATTTGGTATGTGGGTTACCCATATGAATGTACTTTGCAAGACAATGTTTATATTTGACTCCACCCACTGGGCTAAAATATTCTAAAAATTGTGTGGCGGCTATCTCCTCCAAAACTATTGGGGTGGAATTCAACCAAATTTAGTATGTGGCTTACGGATATGATTGCACTTTGCAAGACGACATTTACATTTGGCTCTGCCCACTCGGGGTTAGGTGACGGGATCAAAAGGTCAAATATCATAAAACTGTCCATCACACTATCTCATCCGAAACTCTTGTGTGGAATTCTTATAAATTTTGTATGTGGGTTACCCATATAATTTTCTATTGCGTGACAACATTTATGTGAGGCTCCACCTGGGTGGGGTAAAAATGTCAAGATACAACTCTTCTGAAACCGGTGGTCAGAATTCAAGCAAATTTGGTATGTGAGTTACGTATATGATTTTGGAGTGCAAGAGGACATTTTCATTTGGCTGCGCCTCCATGGGTGGGGTGAGGTGGGCGTCAAGGTAAATTGATGGACGTGGGGATTTGCAATGACGTGTCATTGACCGAGCAATCTAGTTTACATGCAGATTGTAGATAAAAAAATTGATTACTGTATCTCTCCAATACAATTTTTCCAACAATCACTTACGAAAGGTATCGGCTGTTTGGGCAATTGCGGATTATCACGAAATAATGTTTCATATTGTTAGCATAACCATGGCATGCCATAAGATTGTATCCTGTATTTATGTAGTAGTCTGACTTAGTAGTAGTATGATTGACATTACGCTCATTTGGGGGCAACTGATAATCAAACTTGTGGGCCCCGTTGTGCATATCGCGATGACAGAAATCGAACAGCGAATTTATTAAATAAACCATCATGCATCTTACGACAAGTCCGCTGGTTGACAGCAATACACAATATCGCTGGAATTTACCATTTACTGTTTTAAAACTTGTATCTGAAAGTTTCGTAAAGATC
The DNA here is from genome assembly GCA_034401795.1 of Chaetoderma sp. LZ-2023a. Classification (NCBI taxonomy): domain Eukaryota; kingdom Metazoa; phylum Mollusca; class Caudofoveata; order Chaetodermatida; family Chaetodermatidae; genus Chaetoderma; species Chaetoderma sp. LZ-2023a. The sequence continues at coordinate 80,888,539 of CM067374.1, forward strand.
GGCATCAAAAGAATTTGCTAAATCAGATTCAGATTGGTTAACCACAATGAATCTAACCAATCACGATCCGCTTTATATACTTAAATGTATTTGTCACTGAGTTGTCATCTAATTATCATAATGTATCAACTCGCACCAAAATAAATCGTCCAAGTGCAACAAAAATCTGGCCAATAAATATAATGTGGAATGCATTTGCTGATTAGGATATAGTGAAATCATTACTTAAAGTCAAACTGTTTTTAAAACATTATCATCTAACTGTACATAATATCACATTAATTTGCGATTTTCATGTTCACGACATTACAAAATCTGTTCGTATTCGGGAGGCCCCCCCCCCATTCCAGTTTATCCTCTAGTTCAGTGGAAAGCCACAATTGCATGAGGTTTATTTAGCCAGCATCCCACTAATGTAAGAAGCGATCTCATTATTTTAATTTCTCAGGCGTTCAAGCAAACTTTTACACACGTCCGATTCAGTTTTGGATCCTTTTATGTTAATCGCTTAACGGTACATTATGGTCAAGATCACAAGATGGATGTGCAATACGGTAGACCGCTTGCTTGGTACATAAAGTTGGTTTTAAAACATTTTTCTTGACATAAACTGCAGAGCTGGCTGCCAGCCATCTTGGAATTCAAAGCATTGTCAATTTTGATAGGTTTCTTCCCCAGACACTGTCAAACCACCCTATGAAGTTTCAAAGTAATCCGACAAATGGTAACAGAAACTTTATCATCCGGAAATCAATTTTCAAGATGGCCACAGGTTGTAGATATCCGGATTCGGATCTGGGGATTTTGAGGAAGTAGCTAGCCTCAAGATTGTCGGTTCCTGTCTTAAGTATTATTTGCATATGACCTCTTGACCTGGTGAGCCTGAAGCACAAATCTTCTGTTAATCTTTTTAGTGGTCTTTTTGATAGATTCATCTCAGCTATAAATATCTTCTATGTCACGACAGCGTCATCATGATATATATATATTATTTACGAGAAACCGTTTATGTAATATGTGTGTGTTTGAACATGCACAAATATCATGTATATAGATAGATGAGCAGGATGACCTAGTCAGGAGTGCGTGATGTGGTAACCTATTTTACGCTGTCTGCTGGAATACGATATACGTTTAAGTTATGAATAAAGGACAGATGAACAGACAAGAAGGAAGGATAGATAGTAGAATGAAGAATGCACATTTACTTTAGCAATGGCGTGGGTCTATAGTGAAGACACCAAGTGTCAGTGTTAATAAATGCAGCATGAATGGAATGAAATTGGATGAAAGAATTACTCACCCTTGGACAGCAACAAATGCAAACTATTTTGAATACAATCTGTAACAACAAATGCAAACTTTCATAACGACAAATGCAAACTATTTGTTAGTTCGTAACAACAAATGCAAACTATTGTATTTCTGAAGGTCAAACTCATTTAATGATGGTATTATAGAATTTATACGAAATCCAAGCATGGTTAGTTAGGCCTGTATGAAATACTGGTTTTGTTATCACTGAATGAATTTCGATGCTATGCATATCGGCGGGTGTATATAGAATGCCGCTGAGGATTGATTATTTCAATACGGGACTGTTTTAAGAACAATCGTAACTATTTAAGCAGTCAATGCTCGACAGCGTACAGCGAGAAATGATTATTTTGAGAACTTTATAACTGGAAATATCTTGAATGGATGCAGTGGTTAAATGACCGGTTTGCTAGTACGATCAAATTTTATCAGGTGCTGCTGACTCATGTGCTGCGTGGGCTGCAGATTTTCCCGTGACCAGATCCGTAGTACGTGCCAGGTCAGAGTTCACCGAATGATGAGGTTTTGTGGTGCTGTGAACGTCATGTTGCCAAAGCCTAAATAGACAAACCATGTATGAGTGAATCCTAGGGATTCAGGTAGAAGTCTGTGGCCGAGCTGTCAAGCTGAACCATAACATGAAACTATGCTTGGAATCACACATTGTGACGCCAGTATGGTGCAGTATCAACAAGATGTTGTGATATATCTTTCAGAACGGTTCCAGCGAGAACTAGTTAGAACTAGTCGTACGCACACATCTTCAAGAGAGATTGTGGGTATTTTATTGGATGAGCAATGAGGCTCGACCAATCAGGATCCGAACTACCTTTTTTGCTCCTGTTGTGTGATGATGGTTATGAATGTCCTCTTACAATATATAAGGCACTGTTGACAGTGTTCGTGATCACTCCGTCATCTGATGATCCTGAAATCAGTGTGCATCTTTGTAAAAGTCTGTTTCAGTATTTTAGATTAGTTAGTCTCTGCAAATCTTGGATTTATCAATTGAGAGTTGAAAACCAAATTTGTATAGAAAAGTTTAGCTTTATTTTACAGTCTGCAATACGACTTATTTGCTTCTTTCAGTTATATCAGTTAATAAAAATATATTCGCTAAATCTTTGATACGTGTTAAGTTCAATCTGTGATTAGAGAAAGACACATCTTTTCCGAACCCAGAGAATCTTCTGCAGTTAGATGCAAGCCTGATAAGTATTCATAATCAGATCAGTATCAGTTAGCATCACTTTCCGTTCCCGATTTCTCATTTTCGATTTCTCATTTGGCGAGCCTGCCAGGATTAATCTTAGATTGAACCATTAGATTAGTTGTGAAAAGTGTATAATTTCCCAAGGACATCATCAGCTAAAACCGTGAGTACCAAGTAATGAATGATAAAACATTCACTCAGTCCACGTACAGTTCACAACCACAATCATACAACAGCAAGCAAGCTATTCAACGAATTTCTGACACCATCGTCGAATTCTGCAACCTAGTCTGTTGCTCAGATCAAGTCACGTTATCAACACACACCGAATACAAAGCTGACAACATGGTCAAAGTTACCATAGAGATCCATAGTATGTCCGCAACCAGTAATCTAGCTGGTATCCAAGATCCCAGAACCATCACCCAGATTAATTTACAGATCTACTACCTTTAGTCATCATAGAGGGGATAGAAGCATACATCGCTACAATTCAGGACCCATACGCTTTCCGAGAGAGGCAAAGGACACGTCATACGCCGCCTGATCCGCCATTTTCACAAACCCTACCCAGTCGACCCTGCCCGCAGCTAATTCCTAGTCAAACTCAGGCACCAGCAACAATGGCCCAAGGAGGAGTTACATCAACTGCTGAAAACTTATGGAAAGTATTCAGCGTAATGACCACGGATCTACAGAACAGAATGAGGGAATTCTTCAACGTATCCAATGCAAGGGAAAAAGACCGAATATGAGGTGGATTGTTGCACGATCATGTGCAACATATATAACCATGTAATGGACACATACCATCAGAGGTAAGGGAGTATTTGGAAATGTGTCGCTACGCCATGGATGCAATGCACCCAAATCAACCGGGAGATGCAGCCTATGTCATAAGTTGGACCACAAAGGGGACAACAACACAGACATCGAGGGCTATTTATCAAACCGAGATAGAGCAACCGCCACTTGGGACGAGCTTTATAGATACATTGTAAAATTCTTTGTATCCGCGAATGAAGAAGAGCGTGTTAAGTGTGAACTAGAAACTGTTAAACAGAAACAAGACGAAAAGATCAACACCTTTAATAGAAGATTTCGGACCTTAGCCAAGAACACCTATCCCAACGTCAATGAAGATAGCAAGAGAATCGTAGTACGTGAATATGTTCGAGCGCTATCCAATGTCGCTCTAGCACGGCGAGTGGTTATCAAAGGAAACACGATGCTAGAGGAAGCCTTAAATGTCACCAAACAGAAAGGTCGTTTAGACGACCTACGCGATGCCATGCACCTTACTCCAACACGACATCAAGAAGACATGGACTTGGACATAGTGGCCCGACAGATGCGAGCAATGACGACCGACCAATGACTAGCGAAACTCGAAATGAAACAGGACAAAATGATGAAGGACGTATATTCAATGATTAAAGGGATGCAGGAACAATTAATGAAGTCAATCGCTTCAATGATTTCTCAGACAAATACATCAGCCCCGACACAAATGCACAATAACCAAAGGAGAGCAGATCAAATGTTTCGAGTGCAACGGAGGACATATCAAACGGAATTGCCCAAATAAGCGGAACCGACCGCAACAATAACAGACTAATCAGCAACAACAGAACAATCAGCAGCAACAGAACAGAAATCAGAACAAAACGTGTTATAATTGTGGTAAAACAGGACACATCTCCCGAAATTGTCATAGTCCAAAATCAAACAATGGTAATAGCAGTAGTCAAAATGTGCAAGTTAGTCAACCCAATGTATCCTGCTATAATTGTGGTAAAAGGGGACACTACACATCTCAGTGCCGAAGCCAACTGACTCAGAACGACAGAACAATATTCAATGACCGATGCAGGAAATGCGGTCAGTTTGGACATTCCAACAATTAGTGCCCGTATTTTGCACCCGTAAGATCCACACCCAGTATGGAACCACCCCGTATGGAAGTGGACGAGGTAACACCGGCATGGGGATCATGGAGACAATCGAAACCGCTTAGATCACGACAAATATTCCGATCGAGATGGGTTCACGCCGACCGGCGCGAACACAGACACGTATGGGAGGTGTGTCTGTTTTGGAATGGCTGTGACACACCGACAGAACATCCCAGGGGAGGAGGGACTAATGACGTTAGACGCTATGCTGATGTAGTATCGGGAGACAGCCGATGACCAGAAAACACAGACGAAGGGAACATGCGACTGAGCGGTTCCAGGTCCAACTGCGCTTAGACAACGATATTGGTTGCGACATTGATACCGGTAAATGTAGTATCGATATTCTAGTGGATACTGGTGCTAGTACGTCACTGATTAGAAGTGACATTTGGAAGAGTATGCTTGGCTTGAGACCATTAAAGAAAGTCCAGATACTCTTAGCTATAAACGGCTCACCCATTGAGGTATTAGGCAAGACAGAGATCAAATTTCAAGGTGCTCTGCCCATTCCCGTCATAATCTTTAAAAACATAAATCATGAGGGATTATTTGGGGCGGACGCATTGCACGCGGGTGGAGCGGTAATAAATTACAGGAAAGGGGAAATGGAGTGGTTTGGTAAAATCTTCCCGTTACATATTCCCTATAGGCACCAGAAGCGATACTACGCTGAAGCCAGTATCACGGAGATGACCGGTTATAAAGTTATTGACAAAGTTCTTAGTGACTATGCTGATAATTTTGATACCGCTCGTCCTAAGGAACTGGGTAGGAATCTGTCAGTGGAATGTACGATCCCTACTGATCACCCTCCCATTAGACAATGTCTATATAGAATGCCCTTGTTAAAAGCACATTGTACACGCTCAGATTAAGGAAATGCTAGACGCGGGTGTGATTCGACCGTCATCACCTTGGGCGTCACCGATTACCCTGGTGCCCATGAAGGATGGGACAACCCGTTTCTGCATCGACTACAGAAAATTGAATGAGGTAGTACCCAGAGACAATTATCCATTGACAAACATTTCAGATATTTTTGATAGTATGGAAGGCGCTACCCTGTTTTCTACGATGGATTTGAAGTCTGGATATTGGCAGATACCAATGGCCAGCCAAGACATCGAGAAGACAGCATTTGTCTGGTCTGAAGGTCTTTTTGAATGGACTCATATACCTTTTGGTTATCGGAACCGTGGAGCAGTTTTTCAGAGGGCAATGAATTCTGTTTTTCGTGGGTACATAAATAAGTTCATGCACATTTTCGTCGACGATGTGGTCATATCTTCTAGAAGTCCTGAAGAGCATGCACATCAATTGACGCTCATGATGGAGCGATTACACTAGCATATTTTGCAGCGCAAACAGAAGAAGTGCGATTTCGCGAGTAAGTCAGTTGATTTACTCGGTTATAACGTTTCTGCGGAAGGCATTTCACCTCAGAAGCAGAAGGGGGAAGTCATTCGTGAAATGGCGCCTCCGCAGGATGTTGGTGGAGTCAGAACGATATTAGGCATTACCGGATATTATCAGTTATGTGTGCCGGGCTATGCAGAAATAGCAAGGCCGCTGATAGAACTGACCAAGAAGTATAAATGGTTCGAGTGTGGGGACTGAACAGAAGTTAGCTTTTGACAAGTTGAAGGACATGCTGTGTAGTAGATCTGTGCTGGTGTACCCCCAATTTGCAAAAGCTGTACCGTTTGTATACCGATGTTTCTTCTTATGCGATAGGTGCAATTCTGGTTCAAGAAGATGATCATGGAACTGAGAAGGGTATTCAGTATGGGTGCAAGATTGAGTATATCATGGGTGCCCAAAATATCCGAGCGGACATGTTGTCACGTCTGAGACAACCTCGGGAAGCTGGAATGTATGTCACTGGTGACTACGTGATTCCGGAGGTAGAAGATAGTATTCTCCCGTATATACCTCTAGAAGTGTATGATATCCCTTATAAGGAATTATGTGTCAACCAACTCAAAGAATTTCCGGAGATGTTCACAGAGGTACCTGAAGATTATGCAGTACATAAGGGTGCCCTGTATTGCACACGTGCACCGTCAGCCTTGGATGCTGAGTACCCTCGACTGGTGTTGCATCACGGTATTGCAAGCGTGTGCTGGAAGAAGCGCACCGACAGGCGGGTCATCAAGGTCTACAGAAGACGCTGTGTCTCATTCGAGACTCGTTTCTATGAAGGTCTTTGAGGAATGATGCTATAGAGATGCTGGATCAATGTGCCACATGCCAGGTACATCGCCCTATCGCTACCCATCCGAAGTACACAGAGATGCCTATGGCTAAGTATCCTGGACAGATAGTGGGCATGGATTTGGTTGGCCCATTTGTAGAGTCAACCAAGGGCAATCGTTATATTCTAACGATAATCAATCATTGTTCTGCGTGGGCGGAAGCCTATCATATCCCATCAAAGAGGGCAGAGGAAGTTAAAGACAAGTTCTTTAATGAGTACTGTGCAAGACATGGTGTCCCAGAAATCCTGATTACTGATCGGGGGAGGGAGGGGAGGGAGGGGGGGGGGAGTTCAACGAGCGGGAGTTGACAATCCTGTACAGTGACTATGGGATAGATCATCGTAGAACTAGTCAGTACCATCCTCAGACAAATGGTAGGACGGAGCGATTTAATCGCACCCTGAAGGAGTTGATCCAGAACGGCGTTAATAATCAGGCTCGGCCATGGGAAAACGAGTTGGGGTCTGCATTGATGGCGTACCGCAACACTTGTCATGCTACGACTGGCTATACCCCGTTTTATCTCACCTATGGCCGGCGTGGTAGATTACCTATGGCAATACCTGTAGATGGTTTTCAGGATCTTGGCGATCGTCTTACCAGCTTGAATAACGTCTTGATCCATGCCCATATGTCAACCGAAGCATCAAGGGCACACCATCATGAAGCAATTAACAAATTGGCGAATGCCGAATGAGCCTATGAAGCCCACTACCTGCAATGATCCGGAGTATGACGTCTATGGGATCAATGGCCCTGTAACCCATATTCGCCATCAGAGATCTGGAAAGCCATGAGTTCTTAACATGTCCAAGCTTAGAATTGTAGACCCTGAAATGTGTTGGGACACGGTTCGAGAACGGCCCATCAGGAAGCCTTGTAAAGGCACTGCTGCTAGCCATCCGGCACTGGACAGGGCGGCTCTGGAAAAACTGAGCGAACTCTGTAAGGAACCTGTACCACCTATTGCTCCAGTAGGGGAACCTGGTCCTTCACAACCTAAGGAGCCACCTAGTCCATCAAGGGAAGTGCCCATTCAACCCGAGGTGGAAGAACCCGTTAGTGAGTCAGTCATGGATGGAAATTTCTATCGTAAAAAAACCCATGTGTGCACTTTATGTTAATTTTGACATTTTGGTAAATCATTGATAAGCACCCACCTCTTCCTCTAGAGCCTCTCCAATAAAATTTAGACATGCTCCCATCAATCAGTCTAAACCGACTTGGCGGAAATATGTACACAAAGCAGGTGGTAACTTTGGATTGTGAAAATTGCTTATTTTAGGTGCTAATTAAGCGCAAGTAAGTAATCTAAGTAAGTGCATTAAGGAATCTTGAAATTTGTATCACTACCATCAGTAATTGTATGAAAAGTTTCTTGTTTTGACCATATCTTGCTCACATCTTTGTCAAAAGGTTCAGAACTGTCAATCAATAGGTGGCTACTGTGTAGATGCGTTCCATGCAACATTACATCATAGTACGAGAGTGATAAAAACTAATTCACAAATTTTGGTACTCACAAATTTAAGCAACTCGACAATATATACATAAATTATTATTATTATTATATATATATATATATATATATATATATATATATATATATATATATATATATATATATATATATATGTATATATGTATATATATATATATATATATATATATATATATATATATATATATATATATATATATATATATATATATATATATATATATATATATATATATATATATAGTCATAATAGTGTAGTGTGCTGCCGTCAGTGTAGTGGGCCAGTTCCCAGTATGCCAATCTGGTTCACTTTATGGACCCCCGTGGGTGTGTGGTGGGGTGGGGCGGTGGAGGATTATTTTGGCAGCTATACATAAAACTGATCGAATCTGCATTACCTTCGAGTTGAAGTAGTCCGGCAGACGTCGAATAAAAATGCCCTTTTCATTCAGCATTTGTAAATTTGTTAATCATAATCATGATAATGTAAATGTTATACTAGTCGTTGATTTAGCTGCACCTTGTGGATAGACGCTCCGATCCTGCTTTCTCAGGATATAGCATACACGGTTGAATGCATTGTATTGTAAATTAAATTTTATCCCACGACTAATCTTACGCTACTAATAGCGATAATGTATAAATAGACGTAAACCGGTGTAGTTTTCTATACAAAAACAAAAGATTTTCTTCTTCTATATCTGCATTGTTGTATATTCCTCCGCTGTCCGGACCCCGCTATTCAAAACATAGAAAATGTTCACATTCGGATAAAAAGTCACCAACACGCCATGAAAGACGAATAAAGGATGGCCTTTAGACACATAACATGTTTCTGTTTCTGTAGTAATATGCTGCATGATCCAGACATCAACCGGCCCACAAATGAGGCTGTTTCCTCACTTTCAAACAGATTTCTAGACATCTTAGAAGAAAACCTGACACCGGAACGTGAACGGACGTGTTTTTAGGTTCTCTTCTTTTATGTTTAAGTTTTCTTACTTTGTTTTGAGTTTTTAATGTGACCTAATGCCTTTTAAGTTTGTTTTGCTGTTTTAAAGACATCAATAATTGTGGCGGTAATATTGTGAAATCGAAGAAGAGAGTGCGAAAATTATCATTCAAATTCCCTGTCTTTGCTGACTGTTAGACAAAATGGCGGGGAGCAAGAGGCGGGGAACGAGAGGCTACACAAGAAACAACGAAGAAACTAATGTCAATATAAGACGCACAAAAAATCTGCTAGATGTTATCATATGCATCATATGCGAACACGACTCGAAATACAAATTGGAAGGAAAGGCTCTGTGTCATCTAGAGCACACGTGCATAGAAGTCCCGGGGCACCACCATCTTGGTATGGGCGTGCCACCATCTTGGTATGGGCGTGGTATTTACTGGTTGTAGTTCATCTTTCAAATTAAGTGAAAAGTGCAGATAGGCCCTAATCTTAGTTATTATAATTGATGGCGCCATCCACAATGTTGATGTGAATTTGTATGTCCCAAGACGAAGACAGAAGTAAATTGGCCATCATTAGGCCCTATACAAAATTAAACTGAATTTTTTTTTTGCTAAAAAATTCAACGAACATCAACTGTCTTAAACCTCAGGTCTTGAAGGAAGAGGGATAGGAACCACACATCATAACTGATCCATGAATTTAGAATTGTGAGAGATTAAAACTGAACTTTGAACTGAATACATCAAGTTCAAGTTTAAGTTCAGATTAATTTTTTTGGATATAAAATGTACAATTTGCAGAGCCTATATAGAAGGTGGACCCCTACATAGAACAATATATATATATATATATATATATATATATATATATATATATATATATATATATATATATATATATATATATATATATATATATATATATATATATATATATATATATATATATATATATATATATATATATATATATATATATATATATATATATATATATATATATATATATATATATATATATATATATATATATATTATACATGAAGGACTGACACTATAAAATATATGACACAATTAGTTCAGGTTTAACCCAGTTCTAAAAGACGAACAGGAGACATGGGACAGAAAGACAACATATTTACAGGTACATAGGTGTGCTTATCCTGCTAATTAAAATTATTATTATTATTATTATTATTATTATTATTATTATTATTTGTTTTGGTGACTGGGTGCAAGTATGATAATGCCATGGTGGTGTGTTTTTTTGTAGGTTTTTCGGGAGGTTCTTTTTTTATTGGGTTTTTTGGGGTTTTTTAAGGGCCTAGTATGTGTTTATAATCATATTTCTGATCTTCTGTTTAAATGACTGTAGAGTAATAATGTCTGTGCGTGTCTTTGTATCTGTGTTATTCCATAATTGTATTGCTTTATATGAGGGCTTTTGTTGAGCTGCTTTTGTTTGGTGGTGTCTTGTGTGCAGGTTATTTCGTGTTCTTGTGTTGTGAGAGTGTATTTGTGTATTGACCGTAAAGATACTGGTTAAAGAAGAGGGTAAGTTGCCATTGTGGAAGTCTCTTAAAATTGTGTATAATTGGAACCTTCCAATGTCCTCGAGTTTTAGAATTTTTTCTACTTTAAAGATACCCTGGCCACCTGCCGTTTGTGCAAATAATTTAATAGATTGCCTTTGTAGTGATTTTAGTTTTTTTATATTATACATGAAGGACTGACACTATAAAATATATGACACAATTAGTTCAGGTTTAACCCAGTTCTAAAAGACGAACAGGAGACATGGGACAGAAAGACAACATATTTACAGGTATATAGGTGTGCTTATCCTGCTAATTAAAATTATTATTATTATTATTATTATTATTATTATTATTATTATTTGTTTTGGTGACTGGGTGCAAGTATGATAATGCCATGGTGGTGTGTTTTTTTGTAGGTTTTTCGGGAGGTTCTTTTTTTATTGGGTTTTTTGGGGTTTTTTAAGGGCCTAGTATGTGTTTATAATCATATTTTTTATCTTCTGTTTAAATGACTGTAGAGTAATAATGTCTGTGCGTGTCTTTGTATCTGTGTTATTCCATAATTGCATTGCTTTATATGAGGGCTTTTGTTGAGCTGCTTTTGTTTGGTGGTGTCTTGTGTGCAGGTTATTTCGTGTTCTTGTGTTGTGAGAGTGTATTTGTGTATTGACCGTAAAGATACTGGTTAAAGAAGAGGGTAAGTTGCCATTGTGGAAGTCTCTTAAAATTGTGTATAATTGGAACCTTCCAATGTCCTCGAGTTTTAGAATTTTTTCTACTTTAAAGCTACCCTGGCCACCTGCCGTTTGTGCAAATAATTTAATAGATTGCCTTTGTAGTGATTTTAGTTTTTTTAGTTTAGCTTCAGATGTGTTGGTCCAGATAGCATTACAGTAAGTGATGTCAGGAAGTATCATTGTGCAGTACAGATTAAAAATAATATTCGGTGTTAGATAGGGTTTTAGTCGGTGTATGATGCCAATGCTCTTTGCTATCTTGGATGTTACGACTTCAATATGCTTCTCCCATGTCAGATTCTTATCCAAATAGACTCCTAAAAACTTGGCATATTGGGCTTCATTTCATGTATTATCTGGTTGTCGATGTAGAGTTTTGGGAGAGATGCTTACTTTAATTTATTAGATTTTGTAAATAATATATAGTTGGTTTTACTTACATTTAAGGACAGTTTGTTAACTTTAAACCAATCTATTAACTTTGCCATTTCATTATTAACATGTTTGTAAAAAATTTCTATGTCCTTATGGCTGCAGAAAGCATTAGTATCATCTGCAAAGAGGATTAAAGAGAGATGGTTACAGACTTTGGGTATGTCATTCATATACAAGAGAAACCGCATGGGCCAAGGACTGAACCTTGGGGTATACCACAGATTACCTCTTTATGTTCTGAAATGACTCCATTCAATTGCACACATTGTTTTCTGCTTAACAGGTAGCTCTGTATCCAATTCAATGCAATGCTCCGTATTCCATAGTATGCAAGCTTTTGTAATAGAACCGAATGGTCTATTGTATCGAAGGCTTTGGAAAGGTCCAGGAATACACCCCAAAGTATGTTCCTTATTCTCTAGGGAAATAGATAGTTTTTCAATCATATACACAATGGCAAGCATCGTAGAGTGTTTTTCTCTAAGACCATACTGAGATGGATATAAGATGGAGTTTTTGCTTAGGTAATTGGTAATTCTACTAAAATACAGCTTTTCCAGGAGTTTAGAGAAGAGTGGAAGTACCGAGACTGGCCTCTAGTTAGTAAAGTCAGATGCATCTTTGGCATTGCATAGCGGTGTAACACGTGCAACCTTTAGTCGTGTTGGAAATATACCCTGTGTCAGTGATAGATTACAAATATGATCCAGTTGAGTTAGTATTTCTGCAACACAGTGTTTGAATATTTTCCATTTAAATTTATCAATGCCAGCACTTTTAGTTGTGTTAATTTGCATTAGTATTTTGTAAATTTCTTCGCTTATTGTGATTCTTGACAAATTCAACGAACATCAACTATTTTAAACCTCATGCTTTGAAGTAAGAGTGATAAAAACACAAATTAAAACTGATCAGTGAACTGCGAGAGATTAAAGCTGAACTTTGAACTGTATGCCGCAAAATCCAGAAAAAGGTCATGTCAGTGTTCAAGCACATACATTCATGAGATAGTTCAGACTGTGTGATCAGCGAATTGTGAGAGATTAGGCTAAAGCTGAACATTGAACTGTATACAACAAAATCCAAATATTGGCATGTCACTGTTCCGGTACATACATTCTGGATATAGTCCAGACCGCCCAAGCAAGACCAAACATATTTATAGACTGAGCTGCAGTTGACGTGATAGCAGTGTGCAAGTATATTTTTTGAAAAGAAACACTGTACCTCACATATCTTCAGGAATGCTAGTAGTGAACTACTTGGTCAGAAAGTCAAAGGTTATGATCTGATCCCATGAACTGAACTGTTCCTTATCGAAAAAGTTGTAGAAAAAACAGTTCAAAGAACTGTTGTTGAATCCTAGATCTGACCTTTGCGTGCATGGGCAAGCAGTGATTCGAAATGGTTCAATCTCAATTTGCTAACAGATTAGACCATGTGAAGTGGGGAAAAAAATAAATATTAAAGTCACGAAAAACAAACAAAATCAAAGACTATTGAAGTATACTTTGAAATTCCAGGTCATCACTGCTGGATGAATGAAGGTAAGAAGCCACTGGCATAATATTGCGCCACTGACAGCTTTTTAAACAGTTTTTAATGGGAAGATATTATGCTGCCTGTGATGTATGTATTTTTAAATTTGTCCTCAAGTTTTTATACAGTTCATAATCTTCATACAGACATAGCTGCAGGGCGGTTGTATGGTCATTTTATCACTGAATTCTGAAATTACTCAAGACAAGTCTAAGTGGGCAGTGTGAAACTTAGATAAGCAGTGACAGAGATGGCAGCACTGACAGAGGGTACTACAAGCGATGTAACGTCAACCTATGGAACCAGAAATCGACAGAAAACTGATGCGTCGGCACAAAAATTTCAGCGCAAAATAGAAGGTAGTACATCCACAAAGAAGTATATTATGAAAGAGAGTTATTGTGAAGGAGGGGGGGGGGGGGGGCTAAGAATATTCTTAAACGCTGGGTCGTATGAATTCCTCAGAATGGTTACAATGGATTATTTGAAAGAAGCTGATGCCAGCAAGAAAAGCGATCTATGATATAAGGTTACCGATAATGTCAATCAAAAGGCCAGCCTGTCTATACAATTGTACGTATATTCTGCGAAACAGCATTAAGGAGAACACCACAAGAATTCAATAGTACGCTCAACCTCGTACTGAAAGCAATGAAAGATCAGATGGGGCATGACAACACCAAGGTGCAATACACAATTGCATGCTTGAAGTGCAGGCGACAGTGCCAAAGTAAGGCAACTGTCTGCATTGAAGGTAATCACTGGATGCATGACTCATGCACAGGCATAAATCAGAAGCAAAAGCGGTTGCTATATAACAGTCCAGAGGCAATATTTCAGTGTAAACTCTGTCTGGATGCTCCAGAAAACAAGGTGATATTACCAACAACAGATGATGGCAAGAATAATGCAGTACTGGAAGGCAACCAGGGGTGGACACAGGTATGAGAAAAGCCATCAACGATGCGGTCTCTGGTCCAACAAAGCAGGCACCCACTACACCGCCTGAAGTTACAGTAATAGAGCATAGCCTTGCAGTTGAAAACCCTGAAACAGGGTCACAAAGCCAGAAGGGAAGCAAAACCTATACGACTGCTCAGCAAATACTGGCTGACAGTACACATGTTGAACCAAGACAGTTAGAGCAAGAAACAACGTGTGTAGCGTGCAATGCAGCCCCAGATAATGAAGACATTATCGTTCAATGTATACAGTGCAGCGTCTTCTATCACGAAAAATGTCAGCCCATGAGTGCTCAGCTTAGTGACAGGTTCAGATTTACTATATGCTCTACAGTGATGAAGGGTAACATTGATCCCAATATGGTGATGCAGGCACATACTACTGAAAATCATCCTAAGCTAAAGGAGAGTTCTGATGGACTGATAAGGACGAGGCCTATATGTAAACCTCCTAGTATGGGTGAGAGTATTGATGGCAAGACTGCAAAGAAGCAACGTGAAGAGGAGAAAAGATTAAAGAGATGGGAGGATGACTTAAAGAAAAGAGAGGCACAGTGCAGAGACAAAGAACATAATTTGGCAAGAGCAGAGTCCTATATTCGGACACCAGAAAACCGCCTCAAAGAGATGGCATGCTCAAATCAATTGATGAGAATGCAAATCCTGACCCTAGAAGGGACCCCATGTCAGCTAATCCCAGTGGTGTTAATGTAGGGCACAATAATGGCATAGCACAGCCTACACATAGTGTAAATAATGCATATCCTAATAGTCATTACGGCATGCAGCAAAAGACTATAGAGGAAGCTTTTGCTTCTTCTTTTATATAGGATGAGGGAAATCGAGCAGAACCTACTTCACATGCAGATGACACAATTCCAGACTGACCAGAGAGTTAGGTTGCTTGAGCAACAAGTGAGCCATATAACCCAGAGGTACACAACACTGCCATGATGATGCAGACCCCATTATATCTGGTGTATCCGAACCCAGTACATGTCATGGGACCAACGTTATATAGCAATCCCCATAAACAAGCCAACACACATATGCAGCCACCCAGATCAAGAAATCCAGTTGGTAACTACAAAAACCACACCAGGCCAGACGACATCCAGGTTCCATCTGAACAGATCAGACATGTGCCCCACACCAGTGAAAGTGTGTCAGCTGAACCTAAATATGGACCAGAAAGAGAGCCACCTAAACAAGCAAGATCCCAGTATACACCAAACAATAGGCCAGCGGCCAACCAGAACAGTCTGAGAAAAGATGATTTACCAATCAATGATGTGTCAGGCGCAGAGGAGACTGCTGGCGGAACCCAGACACACATGCGCCCAGATCAGAATCGCAACATGATTCTGAATAGGACTAATGAAACCCTGGCCCTTGATTCAAGTAATGTTGCGTCACCAAAAGACAGAATAATACCATTAGTCCAGCTGGCCAATCGGCAAAGTGTGTTTAGAGATGACACGGAAGTGATCGAGCTTGATGTGAATGAAATAATTGATGTGTCGCAATACAGTTCAGATGCACAAGAGGTCAGTGCAGCACAAAACACAGTGACTAATAATAACAATGAAGGGCGCGCTGCCGAACTTGACGATTCCCATTTTTTAGAGTACCGCAGCCCAATAAAATGTTGAATGAAGTAAAAACAAAGAACAATTCTATCTCACTAGTAGCGTATAACTGTCAAAATGCTAAGAGGAATTCTGAAACACTTATGCATCTTCTAAAGAATCACAAGATTTTATTTATTCAGGAACATTGGCACTACAATCTTGAAAAAGACATGTTAACATCATTGTATAATAACAATAATGCGGCAGTCAAAGCTGTAGATGACGATAACCCTATTCCACTGACACAGTGACCTAAAGGATATAGAGGAACGGTGGTGATGTGGTCTAAAGGGATTGACCATCTGGTAAGATCACTTCCAGATGGGCGCGATAGAGTGCACGTAGCAGAAATGAGAACTGAGGAGAATGTATTACTACTTGTGTCAGTCTATATGCCAATTAGAGGTTCGAGTGAAGCAGGTGATAGGTAAAGCGATTTGCTTGATGAATTAGATGTTGTCCTACAAACATATCACACATATGGTCCAGTATTAGCAGGGGACTTGAATACTCAAGTCGAAGGCAACAAGCCACAGAAAAGGGAAAGACTCCTTAAAGACTTCCTTGATGAACACGATCCGGTCCTGTTAGAAAAGTTTCCAAATGAACCAACTTTCATTCACCCAAATGGCTATGATGCAACCAGAATAGATTTCATCTTTACTACTAGAAGGCTGTCAGCGAGAATTGAGCAGATGGGTAGACTTGATATGATAACAGTCAATAGCTCAGATCATATTCCGATAACAGCATCAATAAGATTAAAATATGATCAAGCAACATGAGACATCCATATACCTACTCTACCAAAGAGCATTGTTTGGCACAACGTGGATAAGAAGCACTATGAAAATGGAATACGAGAACTACTATCTCCACTGGAGCCCTTATGTGACAGCGACTACAGTATTGAACAGCAGATAGACAGGATTAATAACGTACTGACAGAGACTGCAGATAGAGTTATGCTGGTGTTACCAAAATTGAAACCAGGCAAAGATCTTTTCTGGAATCCGGAAATTGCTGCTGCTGTTAGCGAAAACAAGATTGCCTGATATCAATATAAATAGGCTGGCTGTCCAAAAGACCTGCTCATACAGTAGTAATCAATCGTAAGAAAACTAAAAAGATACTGAGCAGAGTCCAAAGTCAAGAAAATGCAAGACGAAGACTCATGTTATATGATGATATTGACGATTCCCACTATGGTGACAGACAGTTGTATTATAGGATTATCAGGCAGCAAACAAAACCAACCAGTAGTCACTTGATGGCTGCAGAGAGAGAGAGAGAGAGAGAGAGAGAGAGAGAGAGAGAGAGAGAGAGAGAGAGAGAGAGAGAGAGAGAGGAGGCTAAGGTGTATACTGTGCAAGAAGTTGAAGAGCTGTTAGCAGATTGTCAACTGGGAAATCACCTGACGTACACTGTCTTACAGCAGCACACCTTAAGTATGGTGGAGAATACTTAATCAACCAGATAACAAACCTCATCAACATCATTGTCGAGGGAAGAAAGATCCCTGATAGCCTTAAAGAGGGGTTGTTGACTCCTGTCTACAAGCGAAAATATTTGATCAATGACGCGAATAACTATAGAGGAATTACAGTCATGCCTGTGATTGGAAAGGTGATTGAGATCTTGATAAGAGATGAACTAGAGGATGCATTGCTACCAACACAGAACAGTATGCAGAGAGGTTTCACTAGAAGGGTTTCCCCCCTGCAAGGGGCATTTCTTGTTTGAGAGGCAGTGATAGAGGCAAAAGACCAAGGTTTTACAACTCAGTATGAAGCCTACCTAGATGCCAAAGCAGCATTTGATGTCGTGTACCAAGACAACTTATATAAGCAGCTCTACCTTGATGGTGTACATGGTTCTCTGTGGACAGTCTCTAGAGATCTGAGTCACAATGCAGTCACAAAGGTGAAATGGGATGGAAGGTACTCACACCCATTCAACATATTACAAGGAGTGAGACAAGGTGGGATTATATCAACTAACTTGTACAAGAGACACATTGACCCGCTACTTCGCTGGCTAAATACACCTGGCAAGAGTATAAGAGTAGGAATGATTAATCATGCATGGCAGACGATTTAACTATTCTGTCGACAAATCGAATTGAACTCCAAACTCAGCTGAATATAGGTACAGACTATGCAGATAGTAGGCGCTATAGATATCAGGGGGCACACAGCGTAATCATTACCAATGACAAGGGTGTCCAAGACTGTAATCTCCCTAGTACATGGGAAATTGGTGGCCAGAAGATACAGCTCGCAGACTCCACAACTCATCTAGGGATCCTACGTGATTCAAAGGTAGGCAGTGCTCGAGCTACTTGTGAAAATAAACTAAAGAAGGCACACCGTTCCCTCTATCGGTAAATTGGAGCAGGAATGCACTGTAAAGGTGGACTTCCTCCCATGATACTAAGAAGCATGCTTCTGGCGTATATAATATCAGTATTAACATATGGACTAGAGGTTGTGCTGCCATGTAGAAGAAAATTAGATTTTCTGGAGAAAGAATTCAGAATTATGTTAAACAAGCTACTCACACTTCCAGCAACGGTAGCAGCAGTTGCATGCTACTCCCTCCTAGCAATCCGGCCTTTAGAAGCAATTATTGATGCCAAGACATTCGTCCTTCTGGGAAGCCTCAGTCGAGAAAGGAATACAGCAGAATATGGAATACTTACTAGACAACTGGTGCTTAAAGGATATAACAACGACAACTGGATCTGTACAGCAAGGAATTTGCTGGTAAAATATTCGCTACCTTCAGCCCACACTATTCTGGATAACCCACCAACTAAGGGCACATGGAAAGCAACAGTGAACAAGGCTATAGATAAATACTGGGTGGCATACCTCAGATCGCAAGTGGAGCTTTATCCATTAATAAGATTATCCTCAGAACCAATCACACTAAAAAAACCACATCCACTAATAGAATCCTTCAGTAATAGTCCGTGGGATGTTTACATAGCTACAGTAAAAAGCTGGATGCTGACCGGAACATTCCAGCTAGAGTTAAAAAAGAGGTGGCGCAATAGCTCTACACCAGATCAGATGTGTCTGCTTTGTCTGAAGCATACAGAGACATTAGAACACTTCCTGCTGAAATGTACAAGTAGTGACGTTGTGAGACGACCCATTATGAACCACCTTCAAGCTACACTCCGTGATGATCTAAATGTGAAGTCTGAATTAATGGATACTTTGGAGTCAAGGCACAGAACGACAGATGAAGCAAGTAAAGCATGCAGCTTTCTTCTTGACTCCAGTTCAGCCGAGTAACCCTATGAAATATTTAAGAAAATAGAGTTCACCACTAGAAGACTTTGCTATGCATTGTACCAATATGGAGAAAAAAGACTAACTCAGTTACCACCAAATAAGAAGACTGGTCTATATCAGACACGAAGACAGGAAGATTTTGAATGATAATACGGCTATCTTCAGATTTATAATATTCAGGTTGATGGAACCGCACTCACCAGAAGTGAGGGATCTACATCGTCAAGTCAAGTCAAGTCAAGCCTGCTAACTCAACTTGTTGGTCAATCTGGGTTGGGTATTCCGAAATTGATTTATAAATTATTATAAGTGGAGTTAATATTTTATTGTACAGTAATGGTCAGATGTGATAGTAATAACGGTGCCATGTCTTTGCATAGGTGTATATATACACCTATGCAAAGACATGGCACCGTTATTATTATCACATCTGACCATTACTGTACAATAAAATATTGACTCCATTTATAATTATCCATAATCAGAATTTATTACGTCATTAGTTGAATGACGTGACAATAAAATAATATACATTAGTAAAAATTCTTACAATGTGTCTTGAGTGTATGAATTGAATGTTAGATCAATTCTCCAAGACAATAACATGCTTTCAGTTAAACACTTAAGTCTCAACTCATCATGTGACGTCACAATCAAATGCCATACTTTAGCAACCCTATTTCTATAATTTCTAAGTTCTAACTTTAGTGTATGAATTGTATGTCTGATCGATTCATTAGATCATAAGACACTTCCAGTTAAATATTTAAGTTACAACTCCCCACGTCACCAGTCTAATGACGCCACAATCAAATGGCATACAGTAACACCCTTTGAATAACAGGAAATGTATATAATACATTCTCTGGATAATCTATCTCGACCTTTGACCTACATATACATGTAGAGAAGACCTACATATTATTAAATCCGTATTGTACTGAATTTTCTGTAGAATAAAGTCACAAACCCTTTGTTGAATATTTTGTTAAGTTTTTTATTATCTAGAACTATAGAAAATCTATCTCGACTTTTGACCTATATATATACTTGGCCTAGATAAGTGGTCTAAAAGTACAGTATGCATATTATCGACTTTGCTTACCCTGCAAAGTCTTATTACTATATATTCTTCCTATAATCCTATCATCAACAAGAATTTCATGAATACCAACCAGGTTTCATTCCAGAATGATGCTGCTGAAAACCATTGCTATCCTACCCAGCAACAGTTCCCACCACTGCGACATCCAGTAGCAACACTCATGAAATCTTAAGTTAACTCGATCGGCACAGCAAACTCATGCATGAATTTTGTAAAAGATGATGTCCGAATCCACTGATGCCATAACTAGCAACCGGTCCCAACATCACAACTTTAAAAAAATCACTATCAGTCTGATGAAATCCACTTAAAGTAATCAAGTTCGACCCCAACATGGAAACATCCCAGCTCAATCTCGCACATCGTGCCACTGCAAACCATTGTTGCCATATCCAGCAACAGTCCCCAGTACCACAACAATCGAAACTGACACCGGATGTCCACGAAATCAGGTCAAGCCCGACGGACATGTGAAAATACGAGGAGAAAGGGTTCATTTTGCAACATTTCCGGGCTGGAAGACATGGCCAGCACAATATTTTCCAAATAAACACCAGCCCCCTTACAAAAACAATCTCACCATACTGTACATGGTTATGTCACTCAAAGAATGAATAAATTCCTTAACATCCGATTTTCCACTAAATCAACATTGCAGACTTACAAAACTGGAGTTCATTGGTGAATCCTGCTGCCGAGATTAACCGCTGCCAAAACCAGCCATTATCCCCGACACCACAACCAACACAATGAACTTCAGCCGTATGACCGGACTAAAATATGGATATCGATTTTCTAACAATTCTACATAGGTTACAATGAATCTTAACACAGGCATTCTCGGATAACCACCAACCCATGTGCACAAAACCCGATCCGATCTGATATTCATCTCAGAGATGATGTCACGAAAACTGTTCCCATTTACATGGCAACAGTCCCAGCATCGTCATCTAAAAAATATCCATCATTCACCGGTTATATAAAATGTAGAATTATATAGAATATAAGAGGTCACACTCGACTCAGCATCTCCGAAATTGCTGGAAATTGTTATATTTAAATAAAATATAGAAAAATTAATAAATAGATCCCGCAAGCCCGGGCCGCAAATAGATATTTTAGATATATATAATAATAATACTTGGTGATATGTGTTGCGTGCCCATTTATTTAACCGGGGTACGCAAGTAATTCGGTGTGATTAATAAAAACATACCTCATAAGGGTGTGTTACATAGGTAATATTTATATACCTTGTCTTATTGTTATTATATTTTTATATATATTTATAAACTTAAATTGTGGTACGTTGGAGCTTGAGTGTTCTTTGCGGAGATTATGATTATCTGCACTAACGGGAACACCTATGCGAGCTATTGTTTAGGATCATATACTAAATAAAGTTATAGCACGCACGTAATATTAATAATAAAAAGAGCACAAAAAAGAAAGGTCTGGAAAAATAATTCCAGGTCAAAAAATTGAAAACTAAAAGTATGCCTCCCCCTCCTCTTGGCACCCTTATGTGCTCTGTCTCTTGAATACGCGTCTATGTGTCACTACTCCTCTCCGGCCACGTGCCTACCTGGGAAGTCTATGATTCCCGCCTAGCGTACATCCATGCGTCGATCCACCATGCACGATCGTTTGCCAGGGATGTCAAACTAGGAGGGGGGTGTTGTAGTTCGGATCGACTGGTCGGGTACCAGCCGTACTAGCTACGCTGGGTATGCGCCGCCCGTCTAGGATTCGTTCCCTGAACACGCCCCTCTGGGTAGAGCTATACGCATATATAGGCCTATGGGAGAGAGAGTGTGTCGAAAAATGACTAAGTTAATTAAAACGCATTATGCGCATGCGCGCGTCAGGACACTGTTTCTATGGAGCACATGGCTGTGACATAGATAGGATGGCGCTTATAGTGTACCGAGCTGGTACTCTGTAATTCTTATTGATTGTCTGTTCCCGTTAACTCTGGCAGTAATCAAGACCAGAATTCGACAGTCTTTCTAAATCTGTAAACCATTTCAAAAAGTTATCCAGGAAAAACTCTTCTTGATTATCTTCAAAATATTGTCCTGACGTCATAACCACGTGGACATAAAGCTTCTAGAATGTTCTAGAACGTTTGACGGCGCTGTTGCTCTAACGATCATTGGATGATGCCTGCACCTGTGACGTCATGGAGAGTATAAAAGGAGAAGCGATCCAGTGATCGAGAGCATCCTCGGCCAGGGGCCGAACAGGTTGGAGCTGTACCAACTATTATCAAGTGCGACACGCATCTTTCTTCGCTATGTGTCAGGTTTTTATCCCGTAGAGTACAGTTTCCAACCCACCGCACTAAAACAATTTTGTAACTCCCCTTTTATGGGAGTAGTTTGGAAACTTTTGATAAAAACGTTCACGAATACAACATCTACATTCGGAATACAAACTTGCGGTGAGGCCTTTGCGGTCTGATAATGTGAATCTACAGATGTAGAGGCAGGATGTTCTTTGGTGGATGACTCGCCGGATCTGCCGGCCATGCCTAAAAGTGGTATTTCAAACGCCGCCGCACTAATCGTGTGGGTTCTTTCGACTTTCGACCGCAGCAAGTGAACTCTTCCCAGTGCGTCTTCAGAGCTGGTTGATGTACCCAGCACTGTGACGCTATGTTTTCTATCTTCATCTGCATCGGAAAACCCCCGCTAGTGATCAGGTTGTTTACACTTTCCATCCATACCATCGGTGTACGGGAAATTTCTTCACCACGTAGTACTATCATATCTTTTACTGACTGCTCGTTAGACATTCTGAATAGGCTTACGGTGCTGTGCAATGAACCCCCCCCCCCCCCCCCCCCCGCCATGGACGTTCTTGCAGGAATCTTGTTTGCGGACACCAGCCTGCGGGAACCAGCCTGCGGGAACTTTCCGGCTTCCGGAGAGCGCATCAACTACAGATCTACGTGTCAATTTCAGTAACACGGTAGTCTAACTAGGGAATGACTACCAAGTATTCAAGTAACTATACTTCATCGTTTGATTATTTCTCTATATAGGTTTTGTTAATTATCTCGTTTCCGTACTAACGGCTCAGATGACTAAAATGAACCATAACGGTCTTAGGACCAAGAGTTATAATTTCTGTATTTGTTAAATAGTTATTTTAATTTTCCTCGATGTGTTGCTAACCGCACTATAAGGTTCGTTGACCTGTACTAATATATCTACCGTAATCGTTTGCCATCGTATTGCTTGTTCTGGTTAGATTATGTATGCATATGGCCAGTAGCCATCAGTTAACTTGTTTTGCTTAAGTATAGAAAATATAGGAATGCAGTGCACGTAGGAAACACTATACAGCAACATTTACATATGCAGCATTTTCTCCCGCCACCAACAATTTTTCACTGAGGTCGCTGTCCGTGCTATAACTCTGTTTAGCCCGGCATGCTACCGACTAAAACCTTTTCTATTCAGAACGATAGGATAGGTTCAGAATGATTAGAGACTTTCTTCATAATATAATATACTCCTCTCTTCCGGTAGTGGGATAATTTAGCCCCGCACTCCGGTAAGACTCATAACTCCAAGATTTTGTCTCTCTTCATATTCCTCTTAGCCTTGTGGTTTCTTAAATTGTTTGGACGTCCCTATCCGCACCATGGGCTGATCCGACTCTAGGAAACTATTGGGGTTTCCGAGCGGTGATGGCTACGGTGTGGTATCACATACACATTCCCGTGTATCTCTGGATACTTAGTAGATAGTACTTTAAGCCAATGTAGGAAAGCACTGCGAAAACATATGTATTAATTATTATAATATTTACTGACAATTTTCCAGCACCGCAGTGCAAAACTGGCAACTTGTGTATAAACCTAATGTCAGGTTAAACGGGTAGTTCCATAGGACCCGGTGACGGTCAAGATGTGTATGCTCACCGAATTCTGTTTAAATGTCTGGGCATGATATTTAGATCTGCCACGCCCTTACGGGAAGGACATTCATGGTGTTCATCCGTCTCTCTTACCACCCACCCCCACCATAACGATAGGAGATATGGCCTAACAATGCTTCCGTGAAATGTAAACCATGTCCTGTAATGTTTCATGTGGTTACAAGGCGGAATGTCCGGATTCTCACCCAGTTTGGAGATCCCGCTAAGTAACATATATGAGCGCTGTCTGCAGTATTGATGTCCTCGGGCATCTGTTCTCCGTGACAGCCATGTCTAATAGCTAGGTAGTTATCGGCCAGTTGCGGCCTAAACTAATTCTTGTTCTGAAAACAACTAAACAAATGATTAAGCAGAGCAGAATGCCTGCAGAAATAAAGTGGCAACTACTAACCTAGCATATTAGGAATCACATAAGACGGTGATGAAGGAATACATCGGGAATCTTCCGTCCCGTCTTCACATAAAACAGTACGCACCCCTATAGTCATAATCTCACTAGGTATGGTCTTTTCTTACTATAGCATTTTTGTTTGGAATATTAGAATGGGCCCAATTTTTGCCTGCTACTCTTCTCCCGCTTTAAGCCGTGGCAGCACCTTCCCGAGACGGAGGCCCGCATGAGGCACTTGCCTCTCGCAAGGATTCAGCGACGATGGTCCATGCCAGGATAATACTCCTCACCCTAACTTACACTAGGAGTATTGCCTGCGTGAGGCACATCACTTTTCGTCTGAGATATTCTTCTTCCTTTCAGCTTCGAGGTATAATAACTTATATTAAGTTAAATAGCTATGTCTCGTGTACAGAAGCCTCCCTTTCGGGGATACCTCTGCGGACCTACGAGTCTGTGTGGTACCTCTGGGAGCTCCATGTTTAAAAGTTCATCTACCTGCCTCTATGTCTTATATTTTCGTATGCTCTTATTGTAGTTTTATCTAGCGTATTTTAGGTAAACACATTGTATAGACTTATATTTTTAGGTCACCAAATCAAATCTTGTAAGTCCATAGATCACGAAATTGCTATGGACACACAGGTGGCACAAACTCTTGGGATGAGACCATTGTGTTTAATGTTCGCGGCAATGGTCGCATGGCCACACTGGAACGATTGAGTTCCAGCGGCCTTAGGAGCCGGTTTTTGTTTTACCGCAGGGCAGTCTCATTCAGGGTCCGTCACCCCGAGACCGGATGCTAACCAGCGTCGTCACTCGTCATGCACTTACGGTGCGGCGAGTCGACATGAGACATCGGAACGGCCTGACACCGCCTGGCGAGCTACACTCCCATAGGCCTATATATGCTTATGGCTCTACCCAGGGGGGCGTGCTCAGGAAACGAATCCAGGACGGGCGGCGCATACCCAGCTTAGCTGGTACGGCCGGTATCCGACCGGTCGATCCGAACTACACCACCCACTCCTAGTTTGACATCCGTGGCAAACGATCGCACATGGCGGATCGACGCACGGATGTACGCTAGGTGGGAATTATAGACTTCCCGGGTAGGTGCTTGGCCGGAGAGGAGTAGTGACGCAATAGACGCGTATTCAAGAGATAGAGCACATAGGGGTGCCAAGAGTAGGAGGGGGGGGGGGGGGGTGGTGGCATACTTTTAGTTTTCAATTTTGATCTGGAATTTTTTTCCCATGCCTTTCTTCCTTTTGTTTTGTTTTATTAATATTATTACGGTGCATGCTTATGACTTTATTTAGTAGATGATTCTAAACAATAGCTCGCATGGGTGTTCTCTCTGAGTGCGGATAATCATGATCTCCGCAGAGAACACCCAAGCTCCAATGTACCACAATTTAATTCTTAAATATATAAAAATATAATAAGAAAAAGACATGGTATATATAAACCATGTAACATACCCTCACGTGGTATTGATTAAATCACATCGAATTACTTGCGCACCCCGGGTAAATAAAGGGGTACCCAACATGTATCTCTTATTATTGTTATATAAAATACATATTTGCGGTCCGTTATTGCGGGTCCTCAATGGGCAGCTCTCGTTGGCACCATATCTGCCCTGACCTCTGAGACAGGAAGAAAAACAACAAGAAAAATAAGATATATAATAATAATAATAACTTAAACGATGTTTTACATGGCAGCCTCAGCGTAGCTGAGACTGCATGATGGGATTGCGACATTATTGCACTGCGGGATGTTGTATTCTTTACGTCGCACACAACGTTCTTACAACATCGGAGTCTGCAGTGCTCATTTCGTGTGAGACACAGCTGGGCACTGAAGTGTGCGGCTGTGTCGGATAACCGGTCATCTAAGGAACGGGATTCAACTGATCTAGCATATATAAAAAGAAGAAAAGTACCTAAAAAATAAAGTAATAATTAATACATTTCCACGAAACGCCTATTGATATTTCTGCTGTATCACAAATGATCACACCTCTGCAGCGAAATTTCCCCATTGAGTCTGGGTCCTGCGACTGACAGTGGTAGGTCGCGATGGAAGCACTGTTATTGCTAAGGATTTCACGTCTGGCTGTCGATACATTGCTTACGGTAGCTGCGGGAAGACGATGGCTAACGCGATATCTATGAGTAATGTTCTTCGCGCGGGCCATTTTCTCGGTCGGAAGAACTTTGACCGGGAGCCGAGATTCAAAACGGGTGGCTAAAATGGCACGATCCTCGTTCTCTTCTCCAGGAACTAACGTCACTTCCAACACACAGTGATGATAACGGAGCGCATGTGTCACCCCGTAGCGAGTAGCAGTGTAGAGATATTAGCATGTCACACAAAAGGCTGACTGGAAGAGCTGATCCTTATTAACATGAAGTGTGCGGTCGGATTTTCTAGTGAAAGTTCTGGTACAGGGCTCTCCGCTAGCTAACAACGAGTTACACGGGAACCGTTTTGGAACTGGTACCGATTCTTCTTCAGACGAATCCGATAATACTAAATCTTCAAGGAGTGACATCTTGTTCCCACATGGTATTTGGCTGCGGGAACCTTATTCAAAACCTAATGCGCTGTCTCTTCATTGTTTGTAACTTTCCAGGCCAAGTATAATAATGAAATAATAATAAGAAAACAGCAGAATTTGGTTGGCGACACGAACGAAGCCTAATGCTATGTTCTTCCCTGGTGTCGAGTTTTGACGGGAAGCCAAAGTTTCAGAGTACGCTTCCTCATTGTATACTATTTGGTGATGCCACAGGCAGCGGATGACCACACCTAAAAGTTTTAACAGGTGATTCGGTCATTCTTATGTGAAAGTTTCCTCTTTTTCTGGTTTAGACGTCAGGGGATTAACTCTTCCCGTATAAAGGGAGTACTTTTAATTATAGGAAGAATGGCTCGTTAAACTTGTCTTAATTTTGCGCATTTAACAGCCTTCGATCAACATAGAAACATGGCACTACTTTTCCTTTGCGGTGCCTCACCTTTTAATTAGCGTGAGGCGGTTCTCCAGATTGGATGCTTATAAACCTGCGTATTTTAATTTTAGGCTGGAGCGCTTGATGGGGTATGTGTGTGGGAGCCAGGTGACGTCATCGGTAATCTCCTGGACTCACCCTCGCCACTCCTCCATCACGCTGTGGTAGTCGCGTCTTTGGGCGGCTCTTTTGTTTAAAGTGTTGGATCCAACTTACTGGAAACAGCAGTGAATTTCATGTGGTTCTAAAAGCATGTGGTTGATCGAAAACATATATGCTGTTTATGCCGACGGCCAAAATGCTGTTGCTGAGGTGTAGTCTGTTGCAGAAGCGAGAGATAGAAATATATATGTTACATCAAGATCTTTAAAATGTCCCATATTTGCGTGAGTTCTTTAACATGCGTCTTGGTATGTGTCTGTAATAGGTAGTTCTCATCCCATGTCGATTATAGACTGGAACGCAAGAAAGAGAATTTTTGAAATTCTCTCTGTAATTTTACTGTCAGATTTTTTATGCCGCTTTACCGGCCTGTGCACTAATGATTTGTAGTACGGTAGAGCAGTTGTGTTCTTAATCAAAAATTTAACAGTAAAGTTGTAAGTAATTTGATGTGTGGTTTAAACAGATCTATGCATGCGGTAGGTCAACGTTACTGATCCCGTCAAGATAGCTGTGTTTTCCGAGCGGGAGGGCTGGCCAAGCATTCTCCTGAATGGGTAGAACTAGCTCCATCCCGGCCTAGACCAGACACATTAATACCATGTAGTAATGGTTAAATTACAGTACAACTCGCAAAATGTGTGCCACAGTTATTACAATTTACAATGCCGTCGTTTGGAGGTTGTGAATACAGTCAACCTGAGTGTCTATGTTTCTGACATGTTGGTGATTTGAATCTGATACGCGTGACTGGTTATCTGTGGATGATACTTGCGCTGTGGTGAAGGCAACGTGTTTATGGCCGCCAGGTGCGTGAGTGGGGAGGGAGTGGCGGCATGAATGTCAACTTTATCGAACCCTGAAGGTATTTCACTCTGTAATGGCCGAGCCCATGGGCAGGACAGAGTTACTTTAGAGCACAGATGACCTGTCGGATACTGTCGTAACTTTGATCAATCCATTGTCGAATTCAACTTTTCGGTAGTAAAATCCTACTTGTGACTGACGACAATGCGGGCATCGTGCTCTCTTAATAATATTGACTGTATTTACGTGTAGATGAAGTCTGTAGATTTACCTGTTTCCGTACGACGTCGGGAAAAGGGGAAGGGGAGGAGCATTGGACTGCACGTCTGTTGTCCTGTCATAGTTTTTAGACACCGGGAAAATTGGAGCCGAGAGTCTGTTGATCAGGCTGCTTCCCTGCCCACTGCTGGGGGTGGGGGGATTGTAATGTTGGTTGGTGCGGTGTGGGATGCCACCTCCCTTGTTGCAGCAGTCTCTCTCATACCTGAAGATTGACGGTCAACAGACGATGAGTGGAGTGTGAAATGGACTGGGCCGGTGATGTCCAAACTTTGTGTATAGATAAGCGACGCCAGTTGGATTTGGGGTGATGGTGCGGCAATGGATATGGGTTCCGCTTGGGTGGGAATTGGTCTGGCATTTTCGGGAGGTGGTCGGGTACACCTCGGTGTATGGTTCTGCGGTTCTTGATACGCCAAAACTTCATCCAGCCTCTTCACTTCCAGGCTATTCACCATATGTTCCACCCCACAGGAAACATGGCTTGGGTTAGCCTCAGCTTCCGCTTGTGGTAACTCTATGATGGGGGGTGAGGGGGGGGGGCAAGGCAGCATAGCATGAAGTGGTTGGGAATGGGAAGAGATCGGCGCAACAACTTTCCATCTGGTCCCTTGGACAAAACAAATACAAAGTTCTTCAGATACGACTTCCCAGATCGAGTAGACACTTGATGAGGAGGAGAGGGCGAGTACGTATCTCATCATCGTCGTCAGCGTTAGCCGCTTGCTCACCAATTTTCTGGCTTGGTAGAACTGGGAATGAATTAGCACCACGGTGCTCTGCGCTAATTGTGGTAATACTAATTTCCATAGAAATATCTGTCTGGGTACCGGTGTCACGAGAAACGCCCAGTCCGAGCTCTGGTGCAGGGTCGTCACTGACACAAGGTTTAAGTCGATCGAAGTGGATTACTGAGGTCAGGCCATCCGAAGCACGGATACGGTAGGTCACGTCCGACGTCTTACCTACTACCACATAGGGGCCTTTCCACTGGTAACTCAGTTTACTTGGCACGTTTGCAGACAGTCGTGAATCGTGTACCCAAACCATTCTTCCTGCTTCATACGGATCTCCATGCATGCTCTGGTCGTGCCATGTCTTTTGCCGCCAGTGTGTAGTGGATACGGTTTCTCTCACTAACTCATGGGCCTGTTCTATCCTTTGCTGCAAGAGTTCGACATAGAGGGATGGTGAATTTTTCTCTCCTGGTATTCGTGGCATGGCCAGATCCAGGGGTAAGGCTAATTCACGACCTAACATTAACCGAGCAGGGGTGTAGCCCATGCTGGAATGTACTGAAGTGCGGTAAGCCATGAGTATATACGGGAGCCGTAGGTCCCATTCTCTACAATCAAGGCATGTGTCTTTGGTAAGCATCCCAGCGATAGTTCAGTTGAACCTCTCTACCATCCCGTCGCTCCGGGGGTGGTATGTAGTTGTCCATGTCTTGACGATATGGAATAATTTGCAGAGCTCTGATATGAGCCGGCTCTCAACATTACTTCCTTGATCGGAGTGCAACTCATAAGGCATACCAAAGTGGCAGAACACATTGCTGGACATGACCTCTGCTACGGTGGATGCCTCTTGGTCCGGCAGAGCCAATGCTTCTACCCACTTCCTAAAATAATCTTGTAATACGAGGATGTATTTATTTCCATCATCCGTCATATTCAAGGGTCCGAGTACATCGATAGCCACTCGCTCCCACGATGCACCAACAATCTTAATTTAAGATG
Source organism: Chaetoderma sp. LZ-2023a (assembly GCA_034401795.1). NCBI lineage: Eukaryota > Metazoa > Mollusca > Caudofoveata > Chaetodermatida > Chaetodermatidae > Chaetoderma > Chaetoderma sp. LZ-2023a. Next base: position 80,919,350 of record CM067374.1, read on the forward strand.
GTGCGATATGGTGTTGGCCAACAGCACGTTTTTGGAATGGGATACATTTGGCAACTCATGCCTTGACACTATCGCGAATCCCGATCCAGTGGAATCTCAATTTGATACAGGCAACATTCCTTTCCAGGGCCAGATGCCCGGCGTTATCATGTAGTTGTTTCAATATAAGTTCATGATAACTTTCTGGGATTACCAAACGGTCATTAATATATAGAACGTTATTTATTAATCGACATTCTTCGAACCATTGGTAATAATATTTTGCCGTGGTGGATAGAGATGTTACCGATTCCTTAGGAGGACGTACCCCCTCCTGAATCCACGCATATATATTCCGTGTCTGCACGTCTGTTGTTTGGTGGTGTGCGATTTTCTCCGGATTCCACTCTGCACACCGGGAATCTCCGGTGTTGACTGTATCATGGTGGCAGCCTCTTCGTGTTCAGCTTCCGCGCCGATTCTACTAAGGGCATCGGCATTTCCATGCAATTTGCCGGGACGGTGAACAACGTTAAAGTTATAGGCCTGCAGGGATTCCTGCCAACTCGCTACCTGGCCCTCCAGATTTTTTAAGTTCTTGAGCCATCGTAGTGAGGCATGGTCTGTACGGAGTGTAAAAGGGCGCCCGTACAGAAAGTGCTTATAATACTTGACGAAATGGACCACTGCCAATAGTTCTCGCTTGGTGGTGGCGTATCTTCTCTCCGTTTTATTCAGAGTACGCGAACGATAACCCAACACCTGCTCCATTCCATCTTCAGTGACCTGAGATAGAACCGCGCCAATAGCGAAAGCTGACGCGTCAGTGTCTAAGATGACATCGAGGTTTGGATTAGGGTGAGCAAGAATCGGGGCAGTAGTTAAGAGTTCCTTCAACGCCCTGAAGTAGCCTTCACACTCACTCGTCCACTCAAATGGTCGATCTTTTCTCGGTGATCTTGTAGAGGGGTGAAGCAATCTCACTGAAATGTCAGATGTAAGGGCGATAGTACTGGCATAGGCCAAGAAAACTCTGTGTCTTCGTAACTGAAGAGGGGCGAGGCCACTCTGCTACTGCCTTAGATTTTGATGGCTGTGTAGCCACTCCATCACCGGATATGACGTGTCCCAGGAACTCAACGCTCTGTCTGAAGAGATGACATTTCTTCGGTTTGAGTTTCAAATTGGGCACGTTGAATCTTGATAGCATGGTGTCCAGATTGATTAAAGTTTGCTCAAACGTGGATCCAAAGACTATTACGTCATCGATGTAACAGAGACAGATTTGCCATTGCAGGGTGGTTAATACCTGCTCAATGAGTCGTTCAAAAGTTCCGGGAGCATTGCACAGCCCATAAGGCATCTTGCAGAATTGGAAGGCCATCCCTACAAACGAATGCGGTCTTTTCCATGTCAGCTTCGTCCATGGCTACTTGCCAGTAACCGCTAGCTAAGTCAAGGATACAAAACCACTTGGCTCCGGACAAGGAATCCAAGGCCTGATCTATCTGTGGTAATGGATAAGTGTCCTTAACGCTAAGATCATTAAGGCGGCGGTAGTCGATGCAAAACCGCAAAGTTCCATCCTTTTTGCCTACTAGCACTATAGGACTGGCCCATGGAGATGCTGAAGGTTCAATAATACCTGTTCGCAACATGTTGTTTACTTGTTGGTGCACTTCCGCTTCCTTGTAAATGGGAAGATGTTGTACCGGTTGTTGTATGGGCGATTATTGCCTGTATCGATTGCGTGTCGTACTAGATGAGTCTCTCCGAGATCCATGTCTCCGGAGGAAAAACTATCGCTATATTTATGTAGCAGTTTCCGAATTTCTCGTTTCTGTGATTGCAGTAATCCAATGGTGGCACGTAGATACAAATCATGTAAATGTTTTCTGTAAATCATCAGTCATTTGCAGTGGTGAGTTAGAAAGTGCAGGTGATTCCAATGAGATGATGTCCACTATATGGCCGCAGCGTACTCCGGGTTCTAGAGTGATGGGATCTGCGGTACCATTGAACACTCTAAAAGGTATCTTTTCCTTATTAGTAGTGTCTACTATGATGCGGAGACTTGCGCATTGTGAGGCGATCATATAATCAGGAACGGGTTCCAGCATGGCGATGTTTGTGTTGCTTCCTAACTGTCGTGCGGTGGCCCATAAGATCTGTTCCTGTCCCGGCTCAACTGTGGTGGTACTTGATAATATTACCGCTCATGTACCGTACAATGACGATGCTGGTCCGAGAGGTATTCGTCGGCTGTGTATGTCGAGTTCCTGCTGTCTGCAGTGTATGATGGCTTCGCTGGCACTGAGGAAATCAAGTAGGGCATCATTATGGATAGAGGCGATGACAACTCGCTGAATGAATTGCATCTCCTCTATTTGGATAACCAAATTAACTGCACCAGCTACGGGTACATCTGCTTCCATAGCCGTCTGTAGGTAAATGTTTGTAGGCTTAAGGGGAGGCTTCTTATGAGGTGGGATGCTCTCATATAAGCGCTGGTTAAATACTGTGATAGAAGCACCGGTGTCGACGGTGGCACTGGTGGAAACGCCGCTAAACAGACAGGCTCATTTGTATATTACTTTGCGATATACCTGCGGAAGAGTTTCCAATGATGCTGTCCGCGATAATGGTGTTGGAGCAGCATCACTCTGTATGTATTCTGACTGTTTCCGTATTGCTTCTTGTATGGTTGTAGATGGCTAAATGAGGAAAGGGCCAGTTCGCCATCGCCACTGGTGTGAAGACTGTGGTGAAGGCGGAGCTGGGGGGTAGCAATGGTGGTGGTGTTGTTGCCGTTTCTGTTTCGGTATCCGTGTAGATGGTGGCACGTACGGCATGATGGATAAGCTTTACCTGCGCAAGCCATTTCCTGAAATGCTTCATAGGATGTTTTGGTGAAGCACAGAAGAAACAGTGATGTCGCCAAGGACGTGCATTTCTCCATCTATGTCGGTGCTTGTGAATCCATGAGGCGGAGTGAATCATTTCTCCTGAGTCGCTACTGTCTGTGGATGCGGGAGATGATGCTGGATGGGGTGGTGTTCTGCATACCACCAGAGGACACCGAGAATCTAGTGTCTTGGTGGCGGGACGTGGTGCTTGCAAAAACGTTGTTTCAGCAGAGGTGCTGCAACTTACTACTGCCGTTTTACATAGGAAAGAAGGCCGGTCATGTGCGGAGAAAGAGGGTGATGTCATTGCTGCAGATGGGGGAGGCAACGTAGGCACGGACATATGTAAAGCCGTCCATTTTGGTGTCGGTGTGAAAGCTGATTTCTGGTTGGCCAGTGAACATTGTTGCGTGAAAGCCGCAGTTGAGCCGGGAGCCGGATACGGGCACCGAAGTGGTTCGCTGTGATATGGTGCCCTTAGGAGTTTGACTGTTTCTCCAGTTGCGGTGTGCTGCGGTCGGGAGCAGGCATTTGAGGAGGTGTCATTGAACTGGGGGGGGGGGCCGTGGGGGGGGGGGGGGAGGAGCACTAGTGGACGGGGCGATAGCTGCACCATCTATCTCATTGATAGGATGGAGTTGGCGTCGGTTACTCTTCTCCCACTCCAGAAAGTTCTCTATGCGAACCGCGGTTGCCATTAATTGGGCCAAACTCCCGTGGTCGCGGAGAAATAGTTTTTCTTTCAGGGCGATTCACCGCTTAATGCATCGATGAAAGTATCGAGATGCAAATGAATCATTCCCTCCATATTGGTGCTCGGATATGCACGGGTGACTAGCCTCCTGATTCGGCTAGCTAACTCGGGAAGAGTTTCTCCCGTGCATCGTCAGAGATTTTTAAGTTGAAGACGACTGGTTTCTCCGAGAGCTGTGTCGCCAAATCGCTCCATCAGTGCTCGTTCCAATTGTGTGTAGGTGGGTGTATAATCAGTTCCCAGATCCGCAAGCACTTGGAGGGCTTTTCTGGAAAGCTTTGCGGGGAGATATTCACTCATTTGCCAATCGTTCCAGCGGTTAGTCCGACTTATGATTTCGAACTGTATCTTATAATTGGTCCAGTCATTCTCCCCACTAAACTCGCGAGGGAGGATGACTCGGCCAAGACAGCGGGAAGAATGCAGCAGCTGAAAACCGGGTGTTGCGGGTATCTTGGATGTTGATGAATATGCTGAGGTTGGTCCTGGTACAGGTGGCGGTTGTGTTGGTGTTTCCCGTCGATGCCGATGCCGGGGAGCCAGGACACGCATACTCCAATTTAATAAGTCTGGCCCGTTTGTAGAGCCATAGACTGGTATGGGTCTATGGACGGGAGGCGGATTGTTGTGAAGATTGCGCGGTCGTTCCTCCCGAGGTGAGGACTGACGTTCCTCATATGGTGGTGGTGCAGTCGGCTGACGGTCGTGATGTGTTGCATGACTAATATACTGGCAAAATGGTGGTGCCGATTCCTCCCGACAATGCTGCGGTGATCCTCTTGAGCATAGCATTTTGCTAGGAGGGGGTGGTGAGGGAGGTTGTCTGTGTTGTGGATTATCACCCGGCCATACAATTTCCGTAGATGACACGGGTGAACGATAGTAGTCTGAAGGGCTGTAGATATGCACATAATTGGGTCTTTGTCGGAGTCGTCCACGATTCGGCCTTGTTGGTGTTGGCCTGTCGCGGACATCCGATATGGTTCTGAACTCTGTTCCCGCCTGTGAGGCATCTCATAAGGTGCCATCGCTAACAGGCGAAAACAGGTTATATTGCGGGGTTGCTGATTCCGCTGAGTTTCTGGCATAGTCGGTTAGCATATGTGCTGAGAATCCATCGTAGGACGCTACCTCTTGATTGAGGGAGTCGTCGCTGAAAGGAGATGGTATAGAACTGAGCTCACTATATGGTGTGGGCATGAGTTCGCTGCGTGGTATTATTGACGTTCTTTGAGCCCCCACATCGCGCGCCACTTGTGTAGTGTCGGGCCATTCCAGTGTATCATGTCGACTTGCCGCTCCACAAGTGCACAATGAGTGATGACCCTGGTTAGCATCTGGTCTCGGGGTGACGGACCTTTATGAGACTGCCCTGCGGGAAACAAAAAAGGGCTCCTAAGGCCGGTGGAACCCAATCATTCCGGGGGGGGGGGGCATGTGACCATCGTCGCGAACATTAAACACAACTGTCTCATCCCAAGAATTTGTGTCACCAGTATGCCTGTCCATAGCAATTTCGTGATCTATGGACTTACAAGATTTGATTTGGTGACCTAAAAATATAAATCTATACAATGAGTTTACCTAAACAATTAAAAATATGCTAGATAAAACTACAGTACGAGCATACGAAAATACGAGACATAGAGACAGGTAGATGCACTTTTAAACATGGGGCTCCCGGAGGTACCACACAGACTCGTAGGTTCGCAGAGGTATCCCCACAAAGGAGGCTCCCATATGCGAGACTTAACTAATTAACTTAATATAAGTTATTATACCTCTAAGCTGAAAAGGAAGAAGGTTATCTCGGACAACAGTTATGTGCCTTATGCAGGCACTACTCCTAGTGCTAGTTTGGGTGAGGAGTATTATCCTGGCATGGACCGTCGTCGCTGAATCCTTGTGAGAGGCAAGTGCCTCGCGTGGGCCCCCATCTCGGGAAGGTGTTGCCACTGCTTAAAGCGGGAGAAGAATAGTAGGCAAAAATGGGCCCACACTAATATTTCAACCAAAAATGCTTTAGAAAGAAAAGACCATACCTAGTGAGATTATGACTATAGGGGTGCGTACTGTTTTATGTGAAGACGGGATGGGTGATTCCCGATGGATTCCCTCATCACCATCTTATGTGATTTTTAGTATGCTGAATTAGTGGTTGCCGCTTTATTTATGCGGGCCTTCTGCCTTGCTTAATCCACTTTTAGTTGTTTTCAGAACAAGAATTATTTTAGGCAGCAACTGGCTGATATCTACCTAGCTATTAGACATGGCTGTCACTGAGAACAGATACCCTAAGACATCAATACTGAAGACAGCACTCATACATGTTATGTAGCAAGATCTCCGGACTGGATAAGAATCCGGACATCCCGCCCTGGAACCACATAAAACGTTACAAGACATGGGTTACTTTTCAGGAAAGCATTATTAGACTATTGTACTATTGTTATGGTAGGAGTAAGAGAGACGAATACCCACTGTAAATGTCCTTCCCGCAAGGGCATGGCAGATCTAAATATCATGCACAGACATTCTAACAGAATTCGGTGGGGGTACATATCTCGCCCGTCACCGGGTCCTATGGAACTAACTGTTTAACCTGTCGTTAGGTTTATATACAAGTTGCACAGTTTTACACTGCAGTGCGGGAGGATTGTTCAGTAAATAAAATAATAATTAATACATGTTTTCACAGTGCTTTCCTACATTGGCTTAAAGTGCTAACTACTAGGTATCCAAAGATACATGGGAATGTGTGTGATACCGCACCCTGGCCATCACCGCTCGGAAACCCCAATAGTTTCCCAGAGTCGGATCAGCCCATGGTGCGGATGGGGACATCCAAACAATTAAGAAGCCACAAGGCTGAGTGGAACATGAAGAGAGACAAAATCTTAGAGTTATGAGTCTTACCGGAGTGCGGGGATAGATTATCGCACTACCGGAAGAGAAGAGTATATTACAGAGTATGTAATGAAGAAAGTGTCTCTAATCATTTTGAACCTATCCTATTGTGCTGAATAGAAAGGTTTTGGTCGGTAGCATGCCGGGCTAAACAGAGTTATAGCACAGACAGCGACCTCAGTGAAAAATTGTTGGTGGCGGGAGGAAGTGTTGCATATATAAGTGTTGCTGTATAGTGTTTCCTATGTGCACTGCAGTCCTATATTTTCTATGAATAAACAAAACATATGAACGGATGGCCACTGAAATTAGCTTGGTCTATGTTGGTCAATTTTCTCTTGATTAGTCCTACTGTGCTATTCACCTTGGATACGATATTACATATGTGTACATTAAAAGAAAGGTTTCTGTCAATATGCACTCGTAAGTCTTTTTCTACGTCTGACGTTGATACAGGATGCATATCGACCGTATCTCTCATATAGTATTTGGTTTGAGGGTTGTTTCTGCTGAAATGTATGACATGTGTCTTATCTGTGTTGAAAGACATGTTGCTATGTCTGCGACCACTTACATACTTTGTCTGTGTTGTCCTGATCTTACTGGTAGCTGGGGTGCCGGTGTAGCGCGGATCGACCGGATGGGTACGCACCATCCCAGCTAAGCTGGATGCGGGATGACCATTTCGGATTCATTCCAAGCATGGCCCCCACCCCCCTGAGTAGGAAAGTGTGCATGTAAAAAGCCTTATGAGAGAGATTTTCATTAAAAATGGATAAGTCCGTAGGAATGCGTAGCGCGCATGCACGTTCGTCAGAGTTTCCCTGGCAACACGTGTGAGGATTGGGAGAATGTGTATGCTTATAGTGTACCGAGTTGGTACTTGTGATTTTCTCGAATCACACTATTCTCGTCATTCTTGGTACCCATCAGGACCAGAATGAAAGGAGGATTACAGAACTTTTTACTTTGTTAAAATCGGACTGGAAATGGCCGAGTTATCATTAAAACTCCCGTTTAAATTATCTTCAAAATATTGCTTTGACGTCATAATCACGTTGAAGATTTCCCGATCCTCTTCTTACTATTTCTTGGGCTCCTCCCACGTCGATACAACCTTGTATGTTTGGCTGCTGCGACAGCCGGTCCTATCGATGAGGATGGAGCGTGACACTAGCTCGCCTCGTAGGTAAAGAGACCTAACGATATTTATATTAGTGCCTGGGCCTGATCTGACTTCTCGTTTCAAGAAGATCGGTTCGACACGGTGGTTTTCCGTGTTTTCCAGAATTATCAACAACAGATGCTACCAAACTTTTGCCTTGGATTACACTCAAGGTGATAGTTTTATTTATACCGCTAACTGTACAATAAGACCTACAAAGTTTGGCAACTTATACTGTCACCGGTTTACGTATTTACAACAATAATAATTTCAAGCAATGTTTCCTACTCTTATCTAAACGAAATAGCATTACTCCCAGCGGCTCTGGTCTGTTATGCTATTCTAATTTTCTAGCTCTTACTTAACACCAAGAGTTTCACGGACCTACTTTAACCGAGTTCAAAACCTTACTTCTGATATAAAGACAAATTGCCCTTTATATACTACTCCTATTTTCTCTTCATGTTCTTTTGGTTTCTCTTCACCGGAGTTTGATCGGATGCCCATTGATTATGACGTCATCCCGACCAATCAAACTCGAGGAAACCTCTTCTAGTAATAGACCCTCGCACATGGTCCTACCGGTTCAGTCTGGTTCTGATTTGATGCCTCCTGTCACTAACTATCAACATTTATCAGTTTCTACGAAACCGTTATGCCCCTATGATTGACAGCTTGTTTATATACCAACTTCTACTGTGTACTTGATTCACCCATGATGCTTAAATGTTCGTTTCCCATCCATTGCCTATCACTTATAAGCCTGTAGGAAACGAACGTTAATAAGCACGTGAGCTGTATGATCTCATTGCCAGCTGGTGTTGTTATTACTTGTTATGATGGAGCCTGACAGCTAACTGTCACCACCACTCGTCAGTCTGTCGACCCTAATTTCCTATAAATCCTCTCGATTCCTATCGATTCTTATCGTTCATTTCACTCGAATATTTACTAAACTATTGGCTGAAATGACTGCTGAACATTATAAAAGTGTGTGCCGCCTTCACAGCAACAACTTTCATCTTCAACCATTGACAGAAGCCATCAACTCAGAACACAGTGTCCTATTCAATTCTATTCCATTCCTACCTTTTCATACTACTATCATAGTCCTAGTTTCGCATCAGTTTCGAACCTGTTTCTGCGAAACTGTATATCATCAGCACTGGTTGATGTCACCCAGTGCATCTAATACATATTCAAACAATAAGATACTACTACGTACCCACTGGTAATGCATCTAAATATAGACTATGATCGCACTGTTTCTGCGCACTGCTTGATGCCGCCCAGTGCATTGCATCTAACTATACCTCGTGACATAGTCTATTAGCTCACCTGGTATTCAAATCTGAATTTCACTCGGGACTTACTCGCACATATAAGACGTCCAGTGGGGTCATGACTTCCCACCAAACAGTCCCATATCTACACATGCCCCTCAACCGAAGTTAATTAGCCGTCTCTCAAGGCATAAAGAGAGTGATAATTAACTCGTTGTGCACTATCAACAACCTAAACCACGCCATACCAGAGTCCTCCAGACTATGTCATACACCATAATAACCTTATATCCTAAATTGACAATGTTAACTAAATCATGTGCAATTGACCGTCCCCGGAAACAGAGGACAACAGCGTAATTCTATACAAATTACAAACTTGTCCGGATAATGGAATATCAAGCACAACTGACCATCCCCGGAAACACATTAATAGCATCATTAATATATATAATATAATATAATATAATATAATATAAGATAATATAATAAGACAATATTGACAATATAGAATCCACAGTGCAAATACCATTACAAATCATGTTCAGTTATTACGATAGCATAAAAGTCAAAGTTTACCACTGAGTGTTCGATACACAACATACGAAGTTAACTCCAAAATGCCATTGGGATGAGTCCACCCGGTCACTCAGATCCACGTTAGGCATACCAATGTCATTGTATAGCTCCACGTCTATCCAGTCATCAGCCGTCGGGTCGATCTCGGTCCTGGCAATAGCGTTAGGCGACGACCCGGCCGACATCTCCACCATTACCAGCAGGGCTGCAGTTCCCCGCGGTCGCGGAGAGCAAATATGACGTGGCGCACTACTATGGGCCGCAGGTGGCTTGCATTTGATCCAAATCCACATGCGGTTCAAAATACCACATTTATATAATATAAGCACAATCACAATCACTACAACGGAGGAGCCCGCCGAATACGATACGAAAGAGCGTACTCCAATGCCATCGACCATCACTGGGTCGATCGCGGATAGTGGTGCTAGCGGCACGTACTTGGACTTTTGTAAATGGTTCCAGGGTTGCATTTTCAAATGATTCAAATGGACTGGTTCAAAACCCCGGTCATGTCCAAGTGAGGCATCTCAATGGCCAGGCTAACCCGAGTGTACGTCCGACTATAAGATGCCACAGGCTCGAATTGCCAGCCTTTCCCACTATAACCACACTCACCAGACATTAATGCATACACGCCATTACTCACCACGCACCGGTCAGTCAGTCGTCCGTCACAGTGTATTTCCATGGTTTCACTGAAGGTTTGCAACACAACACCTATTTTCTTACTGGCAAATAACTTACTAGCGGTTATGTTTGATTCCGATAGTTGAATATTACAGTTACTATCTGTCGTGTTCGTCAATACCTTACTATTCAGGGTACGTAGGCCTTATCGACCCTTAGTTGACCCCCGTGGAACCAAAACCACTCTCGCCGCGTTCTGTTCGATCTAGCCCCCCACACTCCACTAGGTCTGGTATAACTATCATTTCCATTATCAGTTGGGCTATCCGGTCACCCTTCCGCACGGGAACCTATCACTGCCAAAGTTAAACAGGACCACACCTACATTGTCGCGGTAATCCTGATCGATCACCCCCACACCCACATCTATGAAATGTTTAGCCGCCAACCCCGACCTTGGCGCTACTCGTCCATAACACCCCTTCGGGACCGCAATCTGAAGGTCTGTTCTCACCACCTTCTTGTCCCACGCCGGGATCATATAGTCATAGGCGCTATACAAGTCATAGCCGGCGGTGAATTGTGACCCCCGCGTCGGCGGATAGGCATTACTTGTTAATCGAGCGAACTCGAGTTTAACGGATTCCCACGCCATGTTCTAAGTATTCCTAACTGAAGCACTGACGCTACACTATTGCGATGTTTACTGGTACAGTCTACAGACAGAAGGATACCTAGCGGCGGCTATTACGATGTTTACTGGTACAGTCTACAGACAGAAGGATAACTAGCGGCGGCTATGTCGCCTTATAACTGCCTCTATACGATCGATGAAGTCATCGTACAGGGCGCGGCCAAACACGCCAATCCTGAGTCGCTTGTTGTCGGTTTCGACCTCAGGAGCGTGCCTGCGCTTGCGCAAAAAGTAGCGCGGCTCTGGCAGCGTTTCCATTGGTTCCGGCACACTCTCGGGTACCTCCTCCGAGCTGTCCATCACCACTGTTTGCGGAGTCACGTGAGTTTCCATCGGTGACTCATGGTTTCGAGTCTCACTCGTACCAGGTTGACTGATGTTGTTATCAACCATCCTACCCCTCTTGCTCACCCTTGGCTCGTCATCAGAAGCTGGTCGCTTCCTACGAGCTCTACCAGGGGTTACCTTGGGGTCGGATTCTGGCCCTTCTTTGGCCCTTGGGAGCATCATCACCCTGGGATGATGGCTATCTTTCGTACCCTTGGCAGGGTTACGAACAGGGCGTGGCCGTACCTTGTCCCAGCATATTTCTGAGTCGACTACGCGTAACTTAGCTATATTCAGTACGCGCACCTTCCCAGACCGTTGATGCTGAACATGAGCCACAGGCCCATTGATCTTAAAGATCTCATACTCGGGGTCACTGCGAGAGGTCAACTTCATCCGTTCCTCTGCCTTTATGACCACCGAATCACCCACCTTAAACACACCAGCGTTCGCACGCTTGTCAATCTGCTCCCGGTGGACCTCACGAGACCTAGCCATTTCCATACGAGCACGCAGCAAGGCATTATTGAGACAGGTCAGTCTCTCACCCAAATCCTGCGACGCGTCTATAGGAATAGCAAACGGTAGTCTCGCCCGTCGACCGTATGTCAGATAAAATGGCGTATAACCAGTAGTGGAATGACGAGTACTGCGGTAAGCTGTTAAAGCAGCACCCAATTCGTCCTCCCATGTGCGAGAAGCGTTGTTCACCCCTTTCTGGATCAAATCCTTAAGGGTGCGATTAAACCTCTCGGTACGCCCATTAGTTTGTGGGTGGTAGGGACTCGATCGCCTATGATCGATCCCATGTTCCCTGAATCTCTCCTCCAGAGATTTAGAACAAAATTCTTTTCCCTGATCTGTTATCAATACCTCAGGGACACCAGGACGGGCGACGTACTCGTTGAAAAACTTGTCCTCAACGTTTTGCGACGTCTTAGCCGGAATCGGATATGCTTCTGCCCACGCAGAACAGTGATCGATTATCGTCATGATATACACATTACCTCTACTCGACTACAACAGTGGACCGATCAAATCCATGCCGATTATCTGACTCGGATAATTGGCCATGGGCATCTCACTGTACCGTGGTCGAGTATTGACAGGTCGGTTGACCTGACACGTTGTACACGTTTCCAGCATACGTACCACGTCTTTCCTTAAAGACGTCCAGACAAACGAATCTCTTACCATACCGATGGTCTTCTGCAGACCTTGGTGACCGGCTCACTCATGAGCCATCCGGAGCACTTTCTCCCGGAACAGGGTAGGTAACATGATTCTGGGGTACTCAGCGTCCAACGCTGAAGGCGTAATTAAAGAATATAATATACCGTTCTTGACCATATACTCCTCCGGGGTGTTCTTAAACAACTCCGGGTATTCCTTGGTCTGCTCGGCACACAACTCGTCGTAGGGAATGTCAAATACCTCCAGAGGGACATGCGGTAACGCACCCTCGTCTACATCCGGTATGACAAAATCGCCTGTGTCTAAGGTGGCGATCTCCACTGGACGACGTAACCTGGACAACATGTCCGCTCGACTATTCTTCGAGCCTTGGATGTATTCTATCTTACATCCGTACTCGGCAATCAGCACTGCCCAGCACTGCACTTTCGTGTTCTTAACCTCTCCCACAAACAAACTCTTTAGGGGTTTGTGGTCAGTATACACGGTGAACTGCGTGCCAAATAGATAAGGTCGAAGCTTTTTCAATGCATATATCACCGCATAAGCCTCCTTTTCTATTACAGGCCAGTTTAGCTGACTGTCCTTTAGGGTAGAGCTTACATACTGTATCACTCGTTCTATACCCTTATAATCTTCCTGCACCAATATTGCACCGATCGCATAGCTCGACGCATCAGTATACAATTTATACGGGGCGTTCAAATTCGGATATGTGAGAACCGTCTCACTACACAGCAAGTTCTGCAATTTCTTGAACGCTTGCTGTTCATCCGCACCCCATTCAAAACGTTTATATTTCTTTGTAAACTCTATCAAAGGCTTCACAATTTCGGCATAGCCTTGCACACAGGATCGGTAGTAACCTGTGGCTCCGAGAAAACTTCTCACTTCACCCACGTCTCGGGGTGGAGACATTTCTCTTATGACCTTGACCTTCTGAGCCTGAGGAGCTACTCCTTGTGCGGAAATACGATAACCTAACAAATCTACTGACGGTCTGGCGAAATCGCATTTCTTTTTCTTAACCTGTAGATTATATTCTCGAATCTTATGCCTGACCTTGCATAAGTGCTGTGCATGTTCAGCCGGATTTCGAGAATATATGACTACGTCATCGACAAAAACATGCAGATATTTTCCCACGAATTCTCGGAAAATATCATTCATTGCCCTTTGAAATATGGCACCTGAGTTGCAAAAACCGAACGGCATACGAATCCATTCAAACAAACCCTCACTGCAGACGAACGCTGTCTTCTCTATGTCTTGGGGGTCCATTGGTATCTGCCAATAGCCTGACTTCAAGTCCATAGTAGAAAAGATCGTTGCGCCGCGCATCGAATAAAAAATATCTGATATGTTTGGTAATGGATAGCTGTCCTTGCGACATACGGAATTCAACTTTCTGTAGTCAATACAAAACCTAGTGTCACCATCCTTCTTAGGGACTAAAGTGATGGGTGACGCCCAGGGCGATGACAACGGTCTTATGACGCCCGCTGCCAGCATCTCAGCCACTTGGTTCTTGACTATATACTGCTTGGCAAGCGGTAGATGGTAGGCTTTCTGTCTTATAGGAAACGCATCTCCTGTTGGTACCGTACACTCCACTTTGGGGACCAATCCTAAAGTGTTTGGACGAGCCATATCAAAGTTATCTGCAAAGTCCTCAAGCACTTTGTCGATAGCTTTATATCCGGTCGTTTCCTTACAACTCTCATAGACATAATTTGTTTGTTCCCTATAGGGATATTCAAAAGGATATATCTGGCCAAACCATACTACTACTTTGGCCTGATAGTCAATCTTTGCATTTCCCAAGTGCAAAGCATCCGCACCAAGCAAACATTCATGCCGCATTCTCGCCACTACCGTACTCGGAATAGGACGGGCGTTTTTGAATTTTACTTGAGTTTCCCCCAAAAGTTCTATTGGGGAACCATTTACTGCCAAGAGCGTCTTCGCTCTCTTCAATGGCCTAGCATTCAACATGCTACGCCATATATCCTTGCGAATCAAGGATGTACTAGCACCAGTATCCACTAAGGCATGCAAGTACTCACCCTGATCCGTTGGACCGTTTTTATCCATTTTCAGACGGATTAGAAACCGCTCGGTCGGTGAATTCACCAACGGTTTCCTCCGTCGTCGTTTGACGGACTCCTCCGTCCACTAACCACTTCTGCGTAACTATTTCGGCGGGAGGATGTGTCCTGTCCGATACCGTATGAATAACGGCCATGCGCATCAGTCCCCTCACCGGTTAACACGAACCCGTCGCGGTCTTTGTATTCTTCCTGATCACGAAACTGATTGTTCATGTCCTTTCGGAGGTTACGCGAACAGTCACGGGGTGTTACGTATCTCTCCTGCTGCCGTCGGTCTACGACGTCGATGTCAAGATCGTCAGTGCGTGGACGCTTGATCGCCCGGCGTGCAGGTGGACTGGGTTGCTTGGTCCAGGCGGGACCATTTTGTGGCGGACCCTTGACCGAATGTCCCCACTGTGGGCAGTCCCTTATATAGTGCCCATCCTGGTTACACCCGAAACATCTTATGGTCGCGGTCGGAGTGGTCTTCCGGCTCATGTAGTCATCAAACATGTGATGTTTGTTACAGTCTTGGGCCATGTGGCCCTCCATTCCACAATTAAAACACGTCATGGGTGGTGCTCGTCTCGGCTGCTTGGGCCGCAGGGCAGGCCTCCTGTTGACGTTTTCTCGCGGCTGCCTTGGTTGACAGCAGTCACTTCTGTAATGGCCGTTCCTCCCACAGTTGTAACATGTAACATTCTGTAAGTCCCTCCCCGCTCTGGCTGGTCAGGGCGAGGGTGGCGCGTGTTGCTTCGCTGGCAGAGCGGTCTTCTTCTCAGGCTTGGCGGCCCTGGTCACCGGCTTTTGTTCCCTTACTTGAAGGTCATTGACCAAGCCACACAGCTGCTCGATCATTTTGCTCTGCTGAGCAATTTGCCTCTTTAAAGTCCGCATCATGCTCCAGATTTCTTTCTCTTCCTCTGGACCGACCATGTTCACCTCCATACTCTCCTCCTGCCGCTCATCGATTTTCATTGCCTTGAGCAGATCATCGCAGGTTGCCTCCTCTGCGACCCATGCCCTTCTTGTCTCATCTAGAAACGTCCGCACCTCCTCCGGTACGACACCGTCGCAGGGCTGAATTCGGTAGATGTTATCCCAAATTTCCCGGCGGTACACCCGCTCGGCCTCCCGATGATTGCTACTGTCCACGATGGCCCCCGCCATGGCTATTCCCATCGTCTGCATGGCGGCGATGGTCTCGGGTCGGAGCTGGGGTGCTAGCGGCATCTCTACGGGTGGCAGGACGGGTTCAGAGGGTCTCTTCGGTCCCATTGCCATTCTGTGCCTAGCGGTAGTACAAGCCGATAACGACTCTGTGGAGACGGGGTTGCTCGGGGCAGACTACGTCGGTGGTGATTTTTACTGCGGAACCCTTGTGGTACTCGCGATGCTGGATGATTTTGGTGGCGTCGGACAACTTGGCCGCATCTAGGAATACCCGTACGCGGTCAGCGACGTCTTTCAATACGATGGCTGAGTTGGAGAGCGGTGTTTCTGGCTGGGCCATATACTCTAGCTACTCACGATTGATACTCTGGATCCTGGCAGGTGAAGCCACTGAAGATTTCCCGATCCTCTTCTTACTATTTCTTGGGCTCCTCCCCCGTCGATACAACCTTGTATGTTTGGCTGCTGCGACAGCCGGTCCTATCGATGAGGATGGAGCGCGACACTAGCTCGCCTCGTAGGTAAAGAGACCTAACGATATTTATATTAGTGCCTGGGCCTGATCTGACTTCTCGTTTCAAGAAGATCGGTTCGACACAGTGGTTTTCCGTGTTTTCCAGAATTATCAACAACAGATGCTACCAAACTTTTGCCTTGGATTACACTCAAGGTGATAGTTTTATTTATACCGCTAACTGTACAATAAGACCTACAAAGTTTGGCAACTTATACTGTCACCGGTTTACGTATTTACAACAATAATAATTTCAAGCAATGTTTCCTACTCTTATCTAAACGAAATAGCATTACTCCCAGCGGCTCTGGTCTGTTATGCTATTCTAATTTTCTAGCTCTTACTTAACACCAAGAGTTTCACGGACCTACTTTAACCGAGTTCAAAACCTGACTCCTGATATAAAGACAAATTGCCCTTTATATACTACTCCTATTTTCTCTTCATGTTCTTTTGGTTTCTCTTCACCGGAGTTTGATCGGATGCCCATTGATTATGACGTCATCCCGACCAATCAAACTCGAGGAAACCTCTTCTAGTAATAGACCCTCGCACATGGTCCTACCGGTTCAGTCTGGTTCTGATTTGATGCCTCCTGTCACTAACTATCAACATTTATCAGTTTCTACGAAACCGTTATGCCCCTATGATTGACAGCTTGTTTATATACCAACTTCTACTGTGTACTTGATTCACCCATGATGCTTAAATGTTCGTTTCCCATCCATTGCCTATCACTTATAAGCCTGTAGGAAATGAACGTTAATAAGCACGTGAGCTGTATGATCTCATTGCCAGCTGGTGTTGTTATTACTTGTTATGATGGAGCCTGACAGCTAACTGTCACCACCACTCGTCAGTCTGTCGACCCTAATTTCCTATAAATCCTCTCGATTCCTATCGATTCTTATCGTTCATTTCACTCGAATATTTACTAAACTATTGGCTGAAATGACTGCTGAACATTATAAAAGTGTGTGCCGCCTTCACAGCAACAACTTTCATCTTCAACCATTGACAGAAGCCATCAACTCAGAACACAGTGTCCTATTCAATTCTATTCCATTCCTACCTTTTCATACTACTATCATAGTCCTAGTTTCGCATCAGTTTCGAACCTGTTTCTGCGAAACTGTATATCATCAGCACTGGTTGATGTCACCCAGTGCATCTAATACATATTCAAACAATAAGATACTACTACATACCCACTGGTAATGCATCTAAATATAGACTATGATCGCACTGTTTCTGCGCACTGCTTGATGCCGCCCAGTGCATTGCATCTAACTATACCTCGTGACATAGTCTATTAGCTCACCTTGTATTCAAATCTGAATTTCACTCGGGACTTACTCGCACATATAAGACGTCCAGTGGGGTCATGACTTCCCACCAAACAGTCCCATATCTACAACGTGTATGCCGGTGGGCAGTCTTAAGACTTTTCCGCGATTACAATTTTGGAAGCTCCTGGACGGCCATCCGGGAGCTATAAACTAATATAAGAACTCCCTTTACGGAACTTTCTCAGAGGAGTTTCCTGCGGAAGGGCCTTGCGGGCCCGATATGATTCTATGGGACATACAGCTGATGGTGATTCTTGGTGGATAACTTGCCGGAACTTCCGACCATGCTGAAAAGTGGTATCAAACTTCCACGCTGCATGTCGCGTGTGTTAATTAACTTTTAGACTACAGTCTCTGCGATGTATTCTGCACCATGTACCCAGTTATTGTACATGCATATTGTAGCTTTGGCCGCAAGTGCCAGGGATTCCTACCTATCTTTAGATACCGATTTCCAATGGGCTCAGATGCTCAGCTTCCCGTAGGTCGCTTTGGAATAGCATCTACTTCCAAGGACAGCATGCGTACATGTTACGACACAAGGTATCCGAATTCGATGAAAATCTGGCTACCTTGCTCCGCATGCAACCACATAAAACATCATCTGGACAATGGCTACATTTCACACAAGCAAGTTTGATCACTTAACATGTCTTTATGGTGGGGTAGAGAGACGGATATCCATCGTGAGCATCCTTCCTGTGAGGGTGTGACGAGCTCCAATGCTTCATCCAGACACTCCAACGAATTGGATAGAGATCTGGATCTCGTCCGTCACCGCGTGCTACAGATCTAACAGTTGACCTGTCATTAGGGTTAAATTCCAATATGCCCATTTATGCACTTGGGGTCGGTAAAATATGGAACAGGCTACTATGTTACTGAAATTGAGGTGCTAACACATTCATAGCATGAGTCGACATGTTGTCTGGAGCTGGAGAGATTTCCGCAGGCGATTCCCACAGCCGACTTCGCAAGCTGACTCCTCCAGGCAGGGTAGATATGGTACACACACAGGACAGTGAAACAGAGCAGTGAAAAGATGTCTATTAGATAGTCCCAGCAACTAGTATATAATTTATATGGTAGTGAGAAAGTTATCCATCCGGGGACGGAAACAATGAAGTTGACGGTTGCCCATTAACAGAGAAGGCGGTATACAATGTTAAGCAGTTACATATCTTGACACACGGTGCGGGATGCATCGCATAGCTCTTGCGGCGCACCTAGCAAAGTCCACCAGACTGTGGTCAAAAATTTAATTAAAACACACGCGACATGCAATGCAAAATCTAGTGTCCACTTTTCAGCATGGTTGGCAGATCTGGCGAGTCATCCACCAAGAATCACCACAGCTCTACATCATGTAGGCTCACATCCCAGGCCGCAAGGGCCCTTTCCACAGGTGTTCCCTTTAGAAAGGTTCGGAAGCGGGAACCATTACTTTAATTAATTATTTTGCTCCCGCATGGCCGTCTGAGAGCATCCAAAATTGCGTAATGTGGAAAGTCCGAGAACTGCTTTTGTGTGCAGGTGAACTGAAAGCCATAAGGAACCGCGGTGATGTGCTGGGCCGATTTTAAAATGGTTTACAGTTCTAGAAAGCTCGTTTAATTCTGGTCCTAATCGGTACACAGAACAACGAGAAGGGATGAATTATAAACATTTACTAGTACCTACTCGGTACACTATAGGCATGCACTCACTTCCAATTCCGAGACGTGTTGGCAGGGAAGCTCTGATGCACGCGCATGCGCACCACATGTTTTATCGGACTTTAGCCGATTTTTTATGAGAAACCTCTCCCATAGGTCTTAATTACGCACACTATCCTGCCCAGGGGGGCGTGCTCGAAGCGAATCCGGAGTGGCCATTCCGTACCCAGCTTTGTTGGGACGGCCAGTACCTGTCCGGTCGGTCTGCGTTACACCACCCTCCTGGTTTGACAGCTGTGGTAAACAATCATGCATGGCGGATTGAGCGCACGGGAGCGTGCTAGGCAGGAATTATAGACAGCGCAGCCGAGAGGAGAGTGACGCAAAGGATGCGCGTTCATAACACAGAGCACATAGGGTACGAAAGAGTTTGGGAGGGAGGCATACCATTGATTTTGATTTTTGACCTGGAATTATTTTTCCATGTCTTTTCTTTTTTTTCCTTTTTTGTGTTCTTTAATATTATGGTGCGTGCTTTATTAAATTGTTCAGACAATGATTTCTGTACAATAGCTCGCATGGGTGTTCTCTTCGGTGCAAATAATTATTTTTCCGCAGAGAACACCCAAGCTCCAACGTACCACAATTTCGATACAGTGGAATGTATATAGGTTATATAATCATGTGACTATACCCGACAAGAGTATCAGAGATTGGTTTAATTACATTGTGCATCCCATGTAAATAAAGGGGTGCACACAGATATATATATATATTTAGTGGTATGCATCCCGATTATATTAAGGGATGCATACAGTGCAGAATCCGCACAAGCAGCTCTCGCGACCCCAAATCCACCCCATCGTACTGACGCGGGGTTTAAAAATAATAAGAAAAATATAAAATAATAATAAAGTAAAAAGACTAGTTCATCAGGCAGCCCCCGCGTAACTGAGACTGCATAATGGGATTATGACATATTCGCTATTGTGTGTTGTGTACTTACATCGCACATGATGTGTTTAAAACACAGGAATCCACAGCGATTATTTTATTGTGAGACACAGCTACGCAAGAATATTGCACAGCTGTGTAGCATGACCGTAGTCAGCCTAGGGACTGGGTTTCGATTGTTAAAACATATATAATAATAAGAAAGAGATTTAAAAATAAACATACTAATAATAAAAGTTCTGTGTTCCGCACAACTACTGATAAATCTTGCTGCAGCCGTGGCAGTAGTGCCCACAAACATCCACTGTGAAGTTTCCCCAGCGTGTCTGGGTACCCCGACTCGCACAGCATGGGAGCTCCAGATGATCCTTTGCTGCCGATATATCACTACTAAGTGGGCCCAGGTCGGTAATGCTATAACTGGACGATGGTGCGGATGTATCCATCAAAGCACTGATGGTGGAAATGGTGACTGGTGATGTGCGAACTGGTGGCGGTGTAGAGACTGCTGACATCACTGTTGTTGTTGAAGTCATATTGGTGGTCCGTGCTGCGGGTGGACTGAGTGCGTAAACTGAATGCGTGGTCGCTGAAATGATGATGATGGTGTGTCACCTTCGTCTCCACTCAAAGGAAACACAAGTCTTCGATCAACGTAAAAACTCGGAACTACTTATTCCCATGGAAGATCACCTTTTAATTAGTGTGAAGCAGTTTTTCAGATTAGACGCTTATAACTTGTTTTAATTTTAGGCTGGAGCGCCTGATGGGGTGTAGGAAAGCGAGATGATGTGGCAGAAATTTCCATGACTCACCCCTCTCGCCTCTTCCATCATGCTGTGGTAGATGCATGCTTTGGGTGGCTCTTGTGTTTAAAGCCTGTGATCCAATTTACTGGAAATAGAATGGAAAGTCACGTGGTCTCTTGTTGTGAAAACACATGGTTGATTGGAAATCTAGGCAATATTTATGTAATGGGCGAGTATTGTTACTGCTGATTATCTGTTGTTGATGTCAAAGCCGGAAACATATGTTTAAAAATCTGTTCCTTGAAACAGAGTCCCTGTATTCACGTGATCTTATACATGCATCTGCGGTTTGTCTGTAATAAGTGTATTCCGGCCCGTGTTGATCTTGTGCGGCAATATGTAGGTAAGAGAATATTTGAAATTCTCCCTGATATTATACTGTCGAAGTTTTGATGCCGCTTCATCGGCCTGTGCGCTAATGATCCGTATACACGGTGAAATGTGACGTTTTTTTATTACTCTGGGAGTGAGTAAGTGAAGTGCAGTGTCAATTTATCGGACATGATGTATTTCACTCTGTAATCCCGTAGGCGGGACAGAGTTACTTTAGAGTGCAGATTACGAAGAAGGGTGCTGTCGTAACTTGACTCAATGTATTATCGAATTCAACTTTTTGGTAGCAAAATCCTACTCGTGACGCACAACATTCTACAGGCATCTAATTGCTCTCTTAATAATATTAAACTAGACTAGACTAGACTAATAATAACCACCACCCCCACCCCCTGCCCCGCTGGTGGTGGACAGGGAAGCAGCCTGCTCAGCACAGCCTCAGCTCGAATATTCCTGGTACTTAAAAATTATGACAGAGTACCAAACGTCATGTGACGGGAGATGACCTGCTCCATCCAAATGGCATCCCGGACCACAACTGCCCTACAAAGACCCCCTGCTAAGCCTTTTGAAAGGTATTGAAATCTCGCTACACAATGTAAACACCTCACTACATGCAATATTACTCTGCCTGAGACAACAACATATCCAACTTCCCACGTGAAATATACCCACGAAATATAAATCTAGGGGAAAACCGATATTGTCAAACACTGGGCAATGTATATTCGATCCTATACTATACCACTATTATCTAAAGCATACACGGAAACGACACTTGAATTGGGGAGACCTGGGTCAATTGGTACACTTTTACATCCAATATCAAGCTAGACATGAAAACATGAAATAAATGGTTTATTTATTTCACTCTCTTACATGAATATTATATTAAAACTACTGGTTGAGCTGGTAAATATAACACCGCCATAGCCTGCCCATACACACACCCATCCCAGTCCCCTCCCCATGTGTGTTTTATAATACTATCTACTAAATGCAATGTATGTCCTGATATTCAACTGTCGCTGTTGTCTGCATGTATTAATTGTTACTGTTCTGTCTATATATGTAAGGTGTCCGCCAGAACTATAGGTTGTGCCTTGGCAGACAACATGGACTCAACTATGTAAAAACATGTTACTGTCAAATAAAAAATCTTTGATTTGATTTGATTTTACATAATAAATGTGTAAACTACTCCGCAAGGAAGTTCGTATAAAGGAATCTAGTTCCGGAAGACGGGTTCTACTCAAAAGAAAACAGGACAAGAAGAAGTCAAAGAAGTAGAAAAACTGTCTCTGCCGATGTTTAGAACACTATAATAAAGCATTTTCAAAATAAGCATGAAACCATCAGTTGTGGTTGATGAAATGTTTCCAGAGGGTGCTGGAACTTACATGGACATAGAGGAGGTAAATATATATTTTTGCTTGAAATACCAGTTTTCGAATATGGTCAGCGATCCCACGCCACAGGCATTTGAAGTTTACCCTCCTATTTCATAATATGAAAATGGGCGTGCGTTGCCTATAAGCTAACGCGGACACAATTTATTGCTTAAATGAATAGGACGAATTTGTATATGGTCGAAATGTCCTAAATACGTATGCCCATGTATAGTAATAGTACATTCGAAGCTAATTTTTAATCATGCGTGGAGGGCATTCTGGTAAATCCAGTCCGCGATATTCACAACAATGCGTCTGCCCATTGTCAGTGATATCTGCCACCATTATTGCATCTTTTACCGGGGCCTGCACCATTAAATAGTTGCGCCAGTCCAATAGCGTTATAAAATGTGTACCGACGTATCGCAGTGCTCCTCGCTAATTGGGGAAATACAAACAAGTCCATAGTAACTATGATGTCATAATGAAATGTTGTCCGCTAGAATTTTTAGATCGCGTTTATCCAGACACGCTACAAAAAACAGGAATTAATGCATGTCTGCTAGTAAATACATGAATGTACATTCCATCCGGGCGTGAATCGCGTGGGACCCGGCCTTAAATTTCCTTCTATCAGTGCTAAATACATACGACATTGAGAACAACGACTTTCCACAGCCATGAGCATTAAAAATAATACAAGACAGTCAACCAAACATAGGCCTATTGCATTTACATACGCATAAATAGGAATAAATAAAGCTTGTGTCTGGTCTGCAGCAGAAGATTTAACCGTTTTACATTCTGAAGTAAATGTAGCTATTTCGTGATAACAATATCACACAAATTTTGGACATTGAAAATGCGGAGTAGGTTTCTCTAAAATAACTAGGGGAACATACGCATAATGAAAAACCATATCCCATAATGCAACGGGAGCCCATGAAGAAACCACAAACGCTATATCATAAGCCGAAACCGGAAATGAAGCTTTCTCAGTCGCATGGTATATGTATATTAGCCTGGTTCCCTGTCTCATTTTCTGTTGATTTCTCCTCATTACACGTATGTACATGTTATCTATATATGCTCACTTCGTTCGCGATGGCTTTGCATGTAGCCATCGCTCACTGCGTTCGCTATTATTAGCATATTTCATATTACTACTATATAGTACACAAGGTGGTCGACGAAGATCACGGAAAAACAGTACGCATGAACAAAAACAAAGCAAAAATCTTAGTTCTAAGCGTCTCCGTTCGAAATGATAGTGTCGTGTCCGTTATGGTTTTCCAATGAAAATTTTCATATCTCCCTTGGGTCAAGTTCATTCATGGGCAAAGTTTTCCAGTTTTCATATTTGGCATACGTTACCTGTCTTTCATCATGCAACTTAAATGATCATGTTAGAAGACACACCATATTTCATCTCTTTATTAGAATCAGCCTTATACCATTTCTTCATAGCCATACATCGCAGATTTACAGTTACTTCAGTAAATGTTCTCTACTTTTAAGTTTGTTATGGTTGGCCCTTGAGTATTACGGTAAAATGTACGGTCAGTATAAGGTGATCACAAAGCGATAGCTCCCCTCCCCCCTAAATGGCATGCATCATTTCATTTTGTACCCTGCACAGCATACCGACATGTGCTTGTAGGTACCTGTAGTATTTTGTTTTGTTACATGTAATCCTTTAATATTCTAGCCAACCCACACTGGCCTCTATAATGGTCTTATGTAATGGCATTTGCATGTCAAGAGAAGGCTATATGTTGCAATCTATATATCCCTGGAGTTTGTCTTTTAGCCCGCTGGTTTTGTCTTTCTGTACGATTCTGTCTTTATCTTTCATGTCTTAGCCTGCTGGTTCTGTCTTTCTGTACAATGATTCTGTCTGTTTATCTTTTAGCCTGCTGGCTCTGTCTTTCTGTATGATTATGTCTGTTTATCTTTGAAGCCTGCTGGCTCTGGCTTTCTGTATGATTCTGTCTGTTTATCTTTTAGCCCGCTGGCTCTGTCTTTCTGTACGATTCTGTCTTTATCTTTCATGGCTTAGCCTGCTGGTTCTGTCTTTCTGTACAATGATTCTGTCTGTTTATCTTTTAGCCTGCTGGCTCTGTCTTTCTGTACGATTCGCTCTTTATCCTTTATAGCCTGCTGTTTCTCTCTTTTTGTATGATTATCCCCACGCTTTTCGAAGAATGCGGTGTGTGTGTGCCGGCCGTCTGCACTAGTAATAATAATAATAATAAGCTTTATTTTATGAAGGTAATCCAATCAGTGATACAATATCGCTGGTCTTCTCCAGGGCCTTCAATCTAATCTATTATACAACAGAGTATATATACAGTATATATACAGAATGTACAATTTATAAGGCACACACACACATGCACACACACACATAAGTATGCAAGCGCAATAATGCACGTACACACGCATGCATGAATGTACCCTCGTATATACAGATATTACATATATATTTGCACGCATGCACTCACTCACATGTATAGCTATTTGCTCATTATTTACAGGGCTGGATATTGTGAAATCAACAGAGAAATATATTCTGTTGAGGATTTTGGAACCTATTTGACTGAAAACCGTTTTATATGCGCTGGAACAATAACCTCCAGTCAAAATAGTTTCAAAATATCCAGCAACTTAATTTGCATGGAAATTCAGGTACTTATCAGGGTTCGTACGCATGTATGGAAGTCTGGAAAAAGTATGGAAATTTAGGAAAGCCTTTTCCAGGGCTGGAAAAAGTATGGAAATTCCAATTTTGGGCCAACTGGTATGGAAAATTAAAATATCGACAATCCTAATTTTTCAGACCGTCATTTTTTTGTTTACGAACAAAATCTCGAGTTTCCGCCAGTCTCGCGAGAATCTAATTCGATTGGGTCCCAGTCGCGTCTTACAATAGAAAACCGCCTATTACCGGGAACATCTCGCGGTTGTTGAGCAATACGTGTCTAAACATGTTCACCGCAATAAAAATGAGTGAATCAGCAGTCGTCTGTCAAATAGTACAGAGTGTGAGAAGTCAAAACAATGAAATAATTTGCGAGATTGCTGTTTTTTGTGATACAGTAAACATGGGAACGTGCACGTATTCTAGTGTTTGGGAAACTAATGATGAATATAATGATTGGATTTTACCGAACAACACATCAAACTCCCGTGCCAAATGTAGTGTTTGCAATACGTCTTTTGACATCAGGAATATGGGTGAAGTGGCTCTTGTTAGCCACATTTTGGGGGAAAACCCATGAGACACTGACAGAAGTTCGTCTAAAGCCAGCGCCGAAAGTCACAGATTTCTTTGGTTCAAGGCAACAATATTTTACATTTTCACGTTGATAGTACCAGAATCATTTAGAAGCGTAGCAATTTTATATTGCCCAACGTTAGATGATCCCAACTTTGCTTGAAGTTGCGATAAAATATTATTACTGCCCGACAGCTGTCTCGTATCGCGAGGTCTCTTATGTTGGCGCGTTATCGAGTGAAAATGAAATTCATACCTGTGTGCGCGCGCTGTGCTTTGATATTCTTGTGACAATTATTTATATATGCAGTTTGTTATTGTCCTCTGGTCTTCCACTACTGCGGTTGCTTCAGTTCCACGGGCAAAAGTGCGCACGCTGTGTTTTGATATTCTTGTTTTATAAAGTTTATATATGATAATATGATGAACTTAGTAACTGTGTTTGTTTTTTGTCTGATTGAAAGTCCCAAAATGAGGTCTGGAAAATTTGAAATTGAGTCTGGAAAAGGTATGGAATTTAATTCTGCTGAAGGTGTATGAACCCTGACTTATGGATTTAATGGGCATTGAATGGTCTTAGATTATGTCTGTCAGGTATATTTTACATACATGGATACTGCAGACAAAAAAACCCCAACCCACCGAGGTGATGGTGAGCGAATTGACAATCACTTTGGAGGGAAAGTAAACATTGTGGACTAAATACATGTACTAGTTAAGATGAAGCCAGGCCATTTATGCCAAGTACATTTGAATTTCCTAGACAGGAGATGTGCTGGGAAATGCTACACACAAGGCCTGAGCTGTAACCTTTTATTAGACATACTGGGATTTAAATGTTGCTAAGGAAGGAGCAGTACGCAGTGATATTTTTAGTGACTTCCATAATTTGGCTCCTTCAACTGAAAAGCTAATGGAGTATAATGTATTTTTTGCCAGAGGAATTTTCAGTTGAAGATTGTCAGTGGGCCTTAAATTCTGATTATGGGAATTTGCAGATTTTATAAATAGGTTTGATAAGTAGTCAGAAATTTGACAGTTACGGGGAATATTTTGTTGGAAAAAAATTGCATAGCAGTAACTGCTAAACAAATCGAATAATGTATAGCAGTTCATAGCACTTGCATAGCAAACAAACTGTGTTGAAACTGGTTGGTGTTCTAACGGGGACGAAGGCCTGCCAGACTTGGCAAATCAGTAGTCCGTCTAAAAAATTAGAAGTCCGTAAGGCGTGTAATATACGACACGTAGTTTACACAAATTGCACAAATCTGACATGAACAGATGGTTGAATAATTAATATTGGACTTCTGAGAATGTTATTGAGGATAGTGTATCAGTTTTCAGGTCTAAAGAAGCCAGTATTGTTATTTGTCAGTATAACATATGTCAGATTCAGAATATGCATGTACTGGCTCTGGCCAAGGTCAGGGAGTATAGGAAACCTAAAATAATACGTATAGGCAGATTTGGCAATTACATTGATTGGAAGCTGTTGCTGCTTAAAGGGATATTCCACTGGGGGATTTTATGCATCTGACGTAAAGTACTAATTTTCCGCATTAATTTGAGACCAAGAGCACAATTTTATGCCAACAAATAAAAAAGATATCCTCAATTTAAATTGCTAAAGTGACCAGTAGATAGAGGCGCCATTTTGGACAAGCAGCTGACGTCACCGACACACCTACTCTGTTTGCCCGATCGAGGATAGCCGTAACCAGGGGAGGTAAATCTGGCATCTCGTGGATAATTAGCGTACTGGCTAAACAACTGACACTTTGCCACAGTATTTGGAGGAAAGTAAAGTGCAATTAGTGTCCCGATGATCGCGCCAGTCATTGTAGTGCTAAATTGTCAAAAATTGTTTTCTTGTGGGCAATTCCTATTTTAAAAAAACATTGAAGGGTTATGCCAGGAGCGTGTTTGCGATCAACTCGCTACAACAAAATCTTGAAAAATATGTTAGTTGAATAAATGTTGAATGTAATTTCTCTGAAAGCTGTTGCTATTACAACTTCTGCTTCCAGTCAAATTCCAGTTTCAATATATTCAACAGGCAGTAAATATGGGTCAACATTGAAAAATTTGGGATCAAATAGTTAACTCTTTCAAGGACAGAAAAGCAGAAAGCTTAAAATTTACCCTGCATAGGCCTATTGTGTGAAACTAATTAGTTCCAGGAAAATTTAATTCAGAATATTCAACACTCTGCATAGTTATTTTAAAATTGGGAGTACACGTTGTAAATGATTAATAACGCTGGATTTCAATAGTGTGAAAACTAATTATGTCTAGCGTACACTTGTCATTATTTACTAGCTGTCACCTCCTATCGTCTATGAAGTAAGCCGCTAAGCGGTTGCCTATAATTGACCGACCGGACAATCAGCGACATCGTTTCATTTTGGTTTGCAAATCCCGTTTTACAATTAATGCAAGCAAATACGACGTTAATTGTCGAGTTAGTTTCTGTTATATTAAAATTAAGTACCGCGCCTTTTGTTTTGAAATGCATGACACATTATTTTAAAATTATACAGACTATATGTTCTAAACTTGTGTCTTCCAAATTTAAATGTGGAAGATATCCATCCAGTGGCGATGTTATGAAGCCACCTTTTCATGCGGATGCTTCTGTGGATCCGGTATCTGAAAATGAGACATGGTTGTCCCATGGTTGACATTCGGACATGATGCGATTTAACCATTTCACGCCACCACTGGCCTCTGCAATCGTCAAGTTGAAGATGCATGTCAAAAGAAGGCTATTTTGAGAATTTACAACTAAAACACTGTCTCAGTAACAGAACCAGCCATTCCAGTGGTCAATTTTCAAAAATAGTCCGCTTGGCCTGCAAATGGCCATTCAATAAGGAAATATTCTGATTTTCCTGACAGAATTTGGTCATTAAATGGTTAATTAATATTCGGCCTTCATAACGCGAAGTAAACAGGTAAATCTAAAAGCGCTGGCGATATTTTGCTGGTGTGTCGTTGACGTCATAATCTCGCGGTTTCTCGCTCTCGTTGCGAGAAAATGGATGCGCCCGGGAGTCACATTTTCGAGCGTTTGGGGCATATTCATTTTATTATTTCTTGGCAATGGAACAGTGTATTATATATTTTTTTGCGGCAACTATTTCGGATTATAGTATATTTTTAGTTGACTTATTCCCGATTTTCACTGGACTTTCCCTTTAAGGCAGCAACATATCCCAGTCAAATTATTTTCAAAAAATTCAATAATGTGTACCTCCCATGAATACTGTGATTTCATTGACTAGGTTTAACATATATTTTGTAACTTACCAACCTACATCACAAATCTCTTTCAACTGGTAGGCTAAACAAAGTACACATCATTCAATACAATGTAAGAAGGCTGAATAGTGTTAGTGCTTAACTGGAAATTGTTGCAGGCTAACCCCTTAAAAACTTGAAACATATTCAACCGCTTATTAAGATGAAATTGAGTTTCTGCGATACTATGACTTCAGTTGAAAGAGTTAACAAGCGTGATATGCCGCCATAGCATGGCTAACTATACTGTGTCGGCCTTGATTTGGGGATGCGCAAACAGGAGTTTAGCATTCTCGATGATATAACTCAGTTTCTGAGACAAACATTGTCTAAATCGACCAGAATCAGCCTAGATAAACTTGTATTTTTAAAGTTTATCATAACGCTAACTAATGACGAGGCAAGGATCAATAGCCATACCCCCTATAGGAGAATTTAGATTTACAAGAGAGTCTGTTACGAGCAATATGTCGATGACCGTGAATACCCCGTGATACATATTGCGAGTTTCCGACTGGTGTCCAAGCTCAAAACTGAAGTCTGTAACAGTTTATTATTATACCAGAAGAAGGAAGCCGCTAACGCATGTGCACATCGCTAGCTTATAGAATTTTGAGCTATAGTGCGCTTACTGAACTCACGTCACTGGCGGTCATTTTTCCCATAGTGAAGGAAGATATGAAGATATGCGCTCTATAGCTATATATGTCCATGGACTATATCGGAAATCAGTCTCCAACGCATGCGCATCTCACTTCCTTACTAAATTTGACAAGCGTTTTGCAACCTTTAGCGACTATCAAAAATATTGCAAAATTAAGTGAATTGACTGAATTTTACATCAAAATTATGTATCGCAGCTATAGCTATGCGAAGTTGTGACTGTGTAGCAACTGGTACTCATAATCAAAATGCGATGCGATACCGATCAAAATATTCCCTGAGTTAACAGCTTTATAGACCATACATGCAGTTTTATATTTGATACGTTCGTGAATGGGCATCCAATTAAGCTTTTCAAATAATGATTTGAATGGGGTGTCATATTTTGTATCTAGAATAATACGTGCTGCTTGCTTTTGTAATTTTAAAAGTCTTGCTAGTTGGTGCTTTTTGCAAATAATTCCCCATGCTGTAAGGTAGAAATCAAAAAGATGTAAGAGCTAAAGAATTTTTACGGATGTCATATGGGAGATTTTTTGCGTGTTTTCTAAATATTCCAGTAAGGCGCGAAATCTTTCTTACAACATTGTTAACATGCTCAACACAATTTAAGTTGTTGTCAATATAAACTCCAAGCAATTTTTCGCAGCTGCTAGACTTTAAAACTGTATCATTGTATTGTACGCTAATTTCATTGAACTGTTAAGTTTTGCTTGAGAGCCTATTAAGAGAAATTTTGTTTTATCAGCATTTACAATCATTCTGTTTTCATCACACCACTTCTTAATTGCATTCATATCATCATTTAAATGTTTTTCTAATAGCATAATACAGGGTTCCCACGCAGGTATGGAAGTCTGGAAAAAGTATGGAAATTTAAGAAAACCATTTCCAGGGCTGGAAAAGCTTTGGAAAATTCGATATTTCGTGGTACCGCTGTGGAAAAGGTATGGAAAATTAAAATATCGGGATTTGTAATTTTTTCCGGCACCCATTTTGTCAGCAAACACTTCCTGGTTTCGCAAGTCTGGAATGGGTATCGGTAACCACCAAGCTCCAATACATTACAATTACCGGGAACTTGAGTAATACATGTCTGAACATGAATCCTGAAAATAACTATTTATTCTCCCGATTTTCATATGTTTGATCAATTGGATATAATCAACATTCATGTGAGTATTGCGAAAATGATTTTATATATATATTATGTTAGCAAAGTGAGATAAATTTTGTTGTATAGTTTTCGAATTTCTTATGCTACCGCGATCATGGGAAAGTGTAAATATTCAGTTTTGTGGCAAACTAACGAGAAGTATAAGGGTTGGATTGTACCGGATGACACTTCAAGTCATCGAGCCAGATGTAGTGTTTGCGATAAGTCATTTGACATAGGAAATATGGGCGAAGCGGCGGTTGTTAGGCACATGGCTGGTAAAAGGCATGGTACACTGATGGATTCACATTCAAACCAAGCAGCTAAAGTTACTGATTTCTTGGAGCCAGGTAAGAACTTGATCAATTAAAATTTAAATTATTAAAAATGTATTATTTTAACAAATTTTATTTAAAAATGTTAAAAATTTATGTTTAATAATAATTAAATCCATTATACTCAATGTATTATTTAAATTTTAAGTTTAAAAATTAATAATTAAATTTTTTTTAATTTTTAAAATTATATAAAGTTTTTGTAAAATTTAATTACATTTTTTTCCCCCTTAGAAAGGAAAAGAAATATTTGTGTAAAATAAATTTGTTATGAATTTCGAAAAAAAAAAATTAATCAAATTAATAGTGTAGTATATTATAATATACACCTGTGCAAAAGTTAAGCACCAGCAAAAACAATAGAACGTAGAAACATGATGGTACAACTAGGCTGCCATACTTTTTGTCCCCGCATTAGCTGACATAATTCCAAGTACGAAATGCACATGCATGCATGACTTCACGCCGCTTGATGTCCGTGCGTGGCGGGAAACAGCACACGTGTTCAGTTATGTAAAAGTCCAGTTTGAGGTGTAGAACATTACATACAGATTTAGGCGACAAGATTAGGAATTTTGTGTTCATGACCGTGGTTTATTTGTACAGAGAGAATTAGCTCTTGATTGTGAACCGCTATGGCAAGACGAAGGTTAAGTGATCGTGTGAAATGGCAAATCATAGGCATGCATACCACTGGTATGTCATGCAGAGAGATTGGCAGACAGCTGAACATTAACCATACTGTAATCAGTCGTTTGATTGCAAAACATGGGCAAACTAACGAGGTGAAGGACAGGCCTAGATCTGGAAGACCGAAGAAGACTACTGCCCGTGATGATCGAGCCCTAGTACGCCTTGTTAGGAGATCTCCATTCACCAACAGCAGAGTGCTCAGCCAGCATTGGGAAACGCGCAATAGAGTGTCAATGTCTACCGTCAAAAGGAGACTGTATGCTGCTGGCATGAACGCTAGGAGACCTGTCAGACGTCCTCTCCTCACTGCACACCACAAAGAGGAGCGTCTGAGGTGGTGCAACGAAAGAAGACACTGGAACATGAGATCCTGGAGACAGGTACACTGGTCCGATGAAAGTCGGTTCCTGCTTCATGCCACAGATGGTCGAACTCGTGTATGGAGGTCCAGACGCACGGCGTACGACCAACGTAACATCATGGAAGACGTTCCATTTGGTGGAGGTTCCGTTATGATATGGGGGTGCATCTCATTTGATTGTAAGCTGGATCTGTTGACTGTACCTGGAACACTAAATGGACAAAGATATCAAGATTCCATACTGGATAGAGTTGTGGTCCCTCATTTTGTAAATCATGCACCTGGAACCCACCCTATATTCATGGATGGCAACGCCCGACCACATCGTGCTAGAGCTGTGCATGAATACCTCCGCCAGAATGCCATCGAAACCCTATCATGGCCAGCAAGGAGCCCTGACATGAACCCTATTGAGCATATCTGGGACATTCTGGGAAACATGGTGAGAAGGAGGGATCCTCCTGTGCAGAACCTACAGGAATTAACAGACGCACTCCATCTTGAATGGCAACGAATACCAGAATGGCGTATCAGTCGGTTGGTGACCAGCATGAGACATCGTGTCCAGGCCGTCATCCAGGCACAAGGTGGATATACCCGGTATTAATAATGACAGTCTCAAACTCGTGCACAGATGTTAAACTTCGTTTTCAGACACCATTAATGACAATCTAGCCACGTGTGTCAACTGTAGGGCAATAGTTGTCAGTTGTGTCAACGTAACCATATTCAGGCTTCGTTTTCAAGTTCAAACAAAAACATACAGTGGTTCCCCACCATCATAATCAGCATTTCTCTAGTTGCATTATTACCTCTTGCACTAAGATGGATGGGTACATAAATGTTTATGCTATTGCTTTCTTCATAGCACATGAATATACCCTCGCATGTGCGTAAAAATAGGGTGGTGCTTAACTTTTGCACAGGTGTATATAATGAATTGTTTTATTTACCTCCTCAGAACTCCAGCAGTCATTCCTCCCAAGCAACCCATAGTCGTTTCTACACCATCAGCCTCGTTAGGATCATTCGTAGCAACAAATGAAGTCCTCTCATCCAAGATTTACTGGTGCCTTAATGTCATAGGCCTACAGAATCTCTTCTCATTCAAAAGTTGTGAGAAGGTTAGAGATTTATTCCGTACAATGTTTCCAGATAGTATGATCGCTTCAAAATTCTCTTGTGGGGAGACGACTTCTACTTTTGGCATTGCACCATATTTTCAGTCACTTTTATTGTCAAAGGTGAAGGCTGAGTGGGATTATGTTTTATTATTCGACGAAAACCGTAATGGACATCTTCAGTCTAAACAAATGGATGTTCATGTTCGGTTCTGGCAAGCAGATCAGATTTCCACTCGATTCTACACATCAGAATTCCTCGGCCATGCCACAGCAACAGATATTCATGAAAAACTCTGAGGATGTTGTGATAAGTTAGGTCTTCATGGCATGTTTCAACTGTCAATGGATGGCCCCAATGTCAATTGGAAGACATGATAGCCTTTCAAAGGACATAGAGGATGAAACTCAGAAGCGGATGATAAATATTGGTAGCTGTGGATTACACCAGGTACACAATGCCATCAGAGCGGGTAGTGCTAAAACTGTTTACTAGTTTAATTATGAAATTTACTTATGCATTGTTTTCTCATGTTTGACTGTGATTTGATGTACAAAATAGAACCGATTAAAAGCCTCAAATGTTAAAAATAATTTTCTATTTTCCCCAAATGTCCACTATTAAAATGTCTTTAAATGGCTATGGGAAATTTTTAATTTGGTCTGGAAAAAGTATGGAAAAGGTATGGAAAAATATTCTCCCCAAGGTGTGGGAACCCTGTTGAGAGAATGCAGCCTTATGGCATAGAAGTCTAAGTCTGTTCAAATGAAGCTGATCGGCCAAAATCCAAGATAGCCACCGGCTAAACCAGCCAATTTTTAGAAATGTCTTTAATAAAAATCTCCGAAACGGCTTGGGGGTTGATTCAAAACTCATGAAACATCAGCTAATGCAGGAGGAGAACCAATCTGTTCAAGAGAACCTGATTGGTCCATTGGCTTGGTGGCCATCTTGGATGACCTAGTTTTCGCGAAAACAACGTCGTATCCAGAATCATTGAACGGATTGGGCCGAAATTTGGGAGATATGATAAGGGACTAAGGCCGTTAAGTTTTGTTCAAAAGTAGTTGATACATAAAGAAACATGGCTTCTGTTTTCTTGTTATAATTCTGCTCAACTCTGTAGGGTTCTATTTATTGTTGATGGCCTTTCTGGTTGAAATGCCTATGATGCAGGTGAGCGATACAGGCCCCTTGGGCCTCTTGTTGAAGTAAATATTTATATGAAACGCTGGACTGGATTTCAATTCTATATTAATGTGATTGTTGTAATGACTGATATATATTATACTTATACACTGATATGCATAACATGGTTACTACCTAATGAAATTTAAAGCATAACAATAAAGATGTTTAGTAGTCCCCTACCAGTGAAACCGGAGGGGATGATAGATTTGCACAGTGTTGCAGACATTTTTTCATGATGCTTTATGATAATGAACTGAAACTTGGCATTTTGCTTTATTATGGAATGTTACAGATCAATTTCGTGTTTCATGATTGTTCATTAATCTTTCGTGGAGTTGTGGCCCTTTTCTACTCAAGAAATACTGCAAAATATCAGTTTTCCAAACATTGTTTAGATATACTTCAAGATAATAAATTAAAACTTGATATATTGCTTTACTATGAAAGATTGCGGACACAGTTCAGGTTTCAAAATGTTTTGTCAATTTTTATATTCATTTTTAGCTCACCTGACCTGAACGGCCAAGTGAGCTAATGCCGTGGCGACTCCGTTTTGTGTCCATCCGTCCGTCAACTTTTCCTTTAAACGACTTCTCAAGAACCACTGGGTGGATTTCAATTATATTTGGCAGGAAGCATCCTTAGGGCATAGGGATCCAAGTGTGTTCAAATGGAGGCAATCGGCCAATTTGCCCGGCAGCCATTTTGGATTTCGGTCGATTTTAGGAAATGTCTAAAAATCTTCTCAGAAACCGCTTGGGGAATCTTCATCTAGGCCAAGAGGTAAGCCAAGTTTGTTCAAGAGGGCTTGATAGACCAAATGGTTCGGCGACCATCTTGGATGACCTAGTTTTCCCGAAAACGACTCCTCCAGGACCGCTGAAGGGATCGGACCGAAATTTGGGCAGTATGATTAAGGACTAAGGGCCATTTAAATTTGTTCAAGGGAAGTTGATCCGTCAAAAAAAACCTGGGCTCCGTGGGCCAATCAAAATGTAGCGTGTTTGGCGGCCATATTGCACTTGTATAAATGTCCACAAGCTCATTTAAACGACTACTAAACCACCACCCCAACAATTGTGACAAAAATTTATGGTGCTCCAGGTGAGCGACACAGGCCCCTTGGGCCTCTTGTTGCATATATATATATATATATATATATATATCACTTTTGTAGACAGCTCAGCCGGTAGGGGACATGTATTGCAAAGCAATACTTACAGAATGTTAGTTATTATTACTTTTTTCCAGCAGTGTATGTAACATTTGGATTAGAAGTAGCGTATATGAGAATTCACCTTTCCAGAGTACCCACCCATCATATGACATCATTATGAACTGCATGACGTGTACATCATAATGAATGACGTCGATAAGTACGTCACGAACGCATATTTGAAGACGGTCTATGCGTTGTTGTACAAATTGTTTGCTTTTTACTATTTAATAAATATTCTGTTCAATATTTTGAAACTAATTTGACTGGGCACTGTTGCTGCCATAGGCAGCAACAGCACCCAGTCAAATTAGTTACAAAATATTGACCAGCTTCTCTGTATAGTTTTCAGGAAATTGATAGCTAAGGCATTTGGGGATCGATCAATCCCAACACGCGAGGTGTGGGTGGAGCTTAGCTAGTGATGGGCGGGGCATAGCTAAAAATGGAAAGGTCCATTATCATCTGGGGTCTGAAATGACACTTGTTTGTAGGATGACGGTTAACACCACCACCAAAAGAACACATTTTGAAAGAATGATTTTGCAAATAGATTGCCTTTAAATACATGGAGAAAACATACATTTTATATCTATAATGGCATTGGCAACAAAATACTTAGT
The DNA here is from genome assembly GCA_034401795.1 of Chaetoderma sp. LZ-2023a. NCBI lineage: Eukaryota > Metazoa > Mollusca > Caudofoveata > Chaetodermatida > Chaetodermatidae > Chaetoderma > Chaetoderma sp. LZ-2023a. The sequence goes on from CM067374.1 coordinate 80,955,979, forward strand.
GAAAGAATTGGTAATAACCAAAAATAGACATAATATTTATAAAGTACAAGCAATAAGGAATTTGCTCCCAAAATCGGCAATATTCTTTAGTATTAGTTCCTGAGTGTGGCGAGACAATTGCAGTCGGCAATGTCTGTTTGTTTGTCTATCTGTCTATATGTGTCCATCACGACAGCTTCTATTAGAGGGATCCGGACTAAACATGGGTGGAAACATTGCCCTGGGGTAACGAAGGCCGGTAACAATTTTGGTGTAAAAAGGAGAACGGTCACGGTCACGCTAACACGGTCTTAGCATTCGCCAAAGTACTTGCTATCCACATCAGTCTAACAGTTGGTTGCTTACCATCCAGTCCCTCAATATTTAATTCCTCGGCCAGCAGTTTTTGAGCCATTGACGATCACTGAGTTGGGTCAGAGGTGTCATGAAGCCCAGGGTTTATGCATACAATTTCGATAATGGCCACCTCCTGTTCATCAGTTACCTTTACGCTAGACATGATTGATGATTTAATTCACAGCAATTCACATAAGATAACCACTATAAGTCTTACTCAATATACCCTGTCAAGCCTCCTGGTTATCTGGCTGGTGGTTCTGGTTTCTATACAATTCTGTCTATTTTCAGGCTGGTGTTTCCGGTTTTCTGTACGATTCTGTCTGTTTGTCTTTCAGGCTGGTAGTTCTAGTTTTCTGTACGATTCTGTCTGTTTATCTAGCTTTCACGCTGGTGGTTTAGTTTTTCAGTACGATTCTGTCTGTTTATATTCAAGGCTGGTGGTTCCATTTTTCTGTACGGTTCTGCCTGTTTATCTTTCACGTTGCTGGTTCTGTTTTTCTGTACGTATCTGTCTGTTTATCTTTCAAGTTGCTGGGTCTGTTTTTCTGTACGGTTCTGTCTGTTTATCTTTCACATTTCTGGTTCTGTTTTTCTGTACGGTTCTGTCTGTTTATCTTTCAGGCTGGTGGTTCGAGTGCCCTGCTCATGGACCTGGCAGCAAATGAAAAGTTTGTGCATGGTGACTTTTATAATGGTAATGATTAAATACAATGTAGCTTGGTCGTCATTATTGCTGAAGCACAATCAGATGTCAGGGGTAGACATAAATGAAAAAATCTGGTTGCCCCCCAGGGCAGATCGTCACTCCATTTCACCCATTTGCTCGCCACAGGTCAGGGTTGCCCGTATATAATATGCTAATAAAAACGACAAAGAAAATGTCTTGGGTATTATCTTTAAACATGTCGAAGGTAATTTATCAAGAAATGACCTCATGATTACTCAGAAAAAAAACCCCAGCAATGCTGCATTAACTATGGAGAATTAGTATTTTTAAACCTTTCAATGACAAATCACTGAATGAACAGATTATTTGCAATGTAATATGTACTATCTCATATTCTATTGAATATTTTAAAGTTAATCTGACTGGATTTCATATTGATTTTGAAATATTTGATAGATGATTCATTGCAGAGTTTACTCTTTCAGGGGTTTGCTGTTGAAAGGGTCACCGTGTTCACTGTAAATTATAGACTAGAAATAATCAGAAGTCAGAATTATTCAGAAACTAGACTTAAGTCAACAATAAACATAAATCTATAAAAGTCTAAACTACTAAAGTCATTCAGCACTCAGAAGTTGAACTGTTATGTACAGTCAGAAACATTATAGTGTTCGGATTGAAAAATGACAGATTTTATTATTTTTTAACAGTTATTAATGCAGACAAAGTTTTACCGCAGCCCTAGACATTCCTCAATATCGTGAATTCATTTACCCCCCCCCCCCCTCTAGGGAATAATTGCAAAATGACACAGATCCGTAATGTTGTCTAAATTCTAGCCATTTCAATCACTTTTAAAGCCGTGAAATGACTAATAATGATAGTATTATTTACGAAGTCATCTCAAAACATTCTATTTTCGTCATTTAACATTGTTTTGGGGTTGTAAATGGCTTAAATGCATCGGTAAATTGTACAATTTTACAAGTTTCAATAAAGATTCACCGGGAAATCCCCTTTATGTCACGAATAAAACGAGTATTCGATTGAGTATAGTTTGGACTCGAAATTGATTATTAGCTCACCCCCCCCAGAATGGCCAAGTGAACTTATGCCATGGCAACCATGTGTCTTTCATTCGTCTGTCAGTTAACTTTTGCTTTAAAATGCTACTCCTCATTAACCGCTTAGCGGATTTCAACCTAATTTGGCAGGAAGGTCCCTAAGCGGGTAGTATCTTGTATACAGAATTTTGATCGGCCAATTTTTCCGGCGGGCATCTTTGTTTTCAGAAAACTTCGTAAAATAAGATAAAAGTGAACATGTTTAAAAAAAGACATAAACATGTTTGTTAACTACACTTTTGAACACAATGTAAGAAATGTTACATGTATGTTGAATATTTTCAACTTAATTTGATTGGGACATTTGCAGACCAAGAGAAGACTATTTTTGAAAATTTACCGCTGAAATGACTGGCTCGGTTATCGAGCCAGTCATTCCAGTGGTAACTTTTCAAAAATAAGCTTTTCTTGGTCTGCAAATGGACATTTCTCAAGACCATTACTGAAGCCATTCTTGGCTGATATGAGGGATAAAGGATTAAATTAATTCCAAAATATTACCCAGTATGTTTTGTTATGTTTTGGAAACACGTTACATTATTTCTGAGCTGTACTGTACAGAGATTAACCCTTTATCCCTCGAATTTCTCATATAAAATGTCCATTTGCAGACCAACAGAAACCTATTTTTGAAAATTTATGATTAGAATGACTGGCTCGGCTATTGAGCCAGTCATTCCAGTGGTAAATTAAAGAAAATACGCTTCTCTTGGTCTGCAAATGGACATTTCTCAAGACCAGTGGTGTAGCCATTTTTTGGCTGATATAAGTGCTAAAGAGTTACATGTAAATGTTAACATTTGTCCTCTGCCCTGCGCTCTTCCCCACTAAACAAGGCACTTGAGATAAAGTATTTTGTGTCTTTACCATTGTTCACCCTAGCAGAATGTAAGTAACGTTGATAATTTGATTGTTCTGCTGTATCTGTGTTAATTGTACATTGAAATTTAATGTCACATGTTAGGTCTTCCATAAACCTTTTTTGATGACTCCGACCAAAACTGGCAGTCGTCTTAGGGAATGCCCATTTGCAGGCCAAGACACTATTTTTGAAAATTTACCACTGGAATGACTGGCTCGATAACGGAGCCAGTCATTCCAGTGGTAAATTTTCAAGAATAGTCTCCTCTTGGCTTGCAAATGGACATTCAATAAGAAAAGATTTAGGATTTTTTAATCAATTTATTCATTAAAGGGTTAAATAGACCATTCCCGCTTTGACATATTTTGGGAAAATAACTTCCCACAATGTCTTACTCACAACTCTGTTTGCTGGTAAATCAGTAGCGCGAAAAATGTTTGCTGTTGTGTAACAAGTGTTCAATAATTTGTGTATATTCACTATATACATTGTACTTAAGTTTAGTAATGTGGACGACATTACTGAGCACTGTCCCATGAAGAACGTGAATGTTTGCCGAACATTCGCCTTCCTGACTTGCTTGAACTCACTCCTGGCAAAGAGCGTGCCGCATTACTTTACTATTAATCTCAGATACAAATGAACACATGTTAAGTTGTTTACACGTATATATGAAATAAAATCATAATACTATTGAGGTCATGCATCACAAGAAAGCTGATCTTTGGATACTTAGGCCATAGAGATCCAAGTTTGTTCAAACTAAGCCGATCGGCCAATTTAAAAATCTCCGGAGGCCACTTGACATGCTTGAGGGATCGACTTAAAGCTCACAAAATCTCATCTACATGTAGGGTAACAGTTGAACCAAGTTTGTTCAAGGGAATTTCATTGGCCAAAATGCACTGGTGGCCATCTTGGTTGTCCTAGTTTGAGTGAAAATTACTTCTGCAGAAGTGTTTAAAGGATCGTGTTAAAATTTGGGAGATGATTAAGCACAAAAGCACATTAAAGTAGGAAAGACATACAATTTGTACACATGATGGACTGTTAAGAGTTCCTGACAGACCTAGATACACCATTCATGACATATTTTACTTGTCACTTCAGCCTACATGTGACATAATTGATTATGACATCATATACTTGATGGACAGCCTGGATCCATCTATTGTTAGTGAATGTATGCCTATTTGCAGGGAAAGAGAAGACTATTTTATGAAAATGTATTACTGGAATGCCTGGCTCGAGACTCGAGCCAGGCATTCCAGTGATACATTTTCAAAAATAGTCTTCTCTTGCCCTGCAAATGGACTTGTTTAAACACCATTACAAATTTCGTCATTGATATTCTTTTGTTGCTATGCCTTGGTAATTTGTATCCAAGCTGATTAATCATGATTATTTTTTAATAATCGATCGCGAACACTCAATACAATAATCGCACAAGCCTAGTTTATTCATCTATTATTTGACGTTGTAATCAACTACGTGACATGTAAGATGATGTCATAATGAACTACGTGATGTGTCGGATGACATTATAATGAACTACGTGATGTGTATGGTGACGTCATAATCAACTATATGATGTGTAGGATGATGTCATAATCAACTATATGATGTGTAGTATGATGTCATAATCAACTACTTGACGTGTAGGATGATGTCATAATCAACTACGTGATGTGTAGGATGACATCATAATGAACTACGTGATGTGTAGGATGACGTCATAATCAACTGTGTGACGTGTAGCATGATGTCATAATGAACTACGTAACTTGTAGGATGACGTCATAACAAACTACGTGATGTGTTGGATGACATTATAATGAACTACGTGATGTGTAGGGTGACGTCATAATCAACTACATGAGGTGTAGGATGATGTCATAATCAACTATATGATGTGTAGTTTGACATCATAATGAACTACGTGACTTGTAGGATGATGTCATAATCAATGTGACGTGTAGTATGACGTCATAATGAACTACATGATGTGTAGGATGATGTCATAATCAACTACTTGACGTGTAGGATGATGTCATAATCAACTACGTGACATGTAGGATGACATCATTAATGATGTAGATAAGTGCATCACGAATGCATGGTGATGGACTAAGTGTTGTTGTATGAATTGTATGTTTTTACTATTTAATAAACATGCCGTTGAAGATGTTGAAACTTAGTTTGACTGGGTGCTACCCAGTCAAATTAGTTTCAAAATATTTAACAGCTTACCTGCATAGTTTTCTGGAAATTGATTGTCAGGGAGTTCAGGAATCAATCTATCCCAACATGCCAAAGTGTGGGTGGAGCTTAGCTAAAGATGGGTGGGGCATAGATTAAACTGGAACGGTCCATTCGTACATGAAAAAAAATGTGTTTTATTTATTGTGGACACATGTTACATTATTACTCAACTGTACTGTACATCTTATTTTCCAATATAATATATTACTGCACACATTACGTTTTAAATGCTTTCTGCAGTCATCTGGAGAACTGCCTATTTGCAGGTCAAGAGAATATTTTTGTACCCTTTAATCCTCAATTTTGTTGAAAAAATTTAATTTTTCTCAGAGAAAATTACTATTTGCAGACCAAGAGACAATTTATTGTTGCACCGGTTATCGAACCAGTTATTCCAGGGATAAATTTTCAAAAATATTCTTCTTGACATTTCCCAAGACCGCAGCAGAAGCTGGTTAAGTTTAGGCTGCTTTAGGGTTGAAGGGTTAAACGGTACACCGTAAGGCCGGCCAATGGTATGTTTAAAAAAAATAAAATTCTTCTCATGGCCTGTAAATGGACATTCCCAAACCCTTATCACTCTGATGTCAATATTCTATCTTCTACTGCGTCAATAGCAAAGAAACTGGTGTACATTTTTCAACAATTTTAAGGTTGTCCATATATGTTAAGCTAAATGACAAAGAAAATTAGAATCACTTGCTTTGTCAAGTAAATTCTGAAGAATTGACCATACTGGTTACTCTTTCTAATAATTAAATAAATAAATGCCTTGAAACAAAGGGTTAGTCAGTAAGTATCAAGAACACACTATAATACTATTAGTCTGAATATGTATCATGGTTGCACTGTGTATGATTAACAGCCAAAGTTTAGTTGCCCTGTTGAAAATCAGCTGAGTAATTCCAGTGGTAAATTTTCCAAAATTGTATTCTCTTGGCCTGTAAACATGGTAAATGGACATTCCATAACAACATAAGAGGCCAGTTTTGGCCGGCTTGACAATTGAATGGTTAATTTTCTTGGTGACACACATGTACAGTATTTAACTATATTGGTGTTTTATCTATTTTGCAGATTTCGATGATCTGTTTGATGATGATGATCTGTCATAGCCTCGCTGAATGTTTTATAAATGAACAGACTACTATCAAGCATGTCAATCATGACATGGATCACAGTGCGATGACACTATGTCATGATGTGGGACGAGCTCACGCATTTACACTACCATATATCATATGCCTTTGACTGGATTATTCACGGATCTAGCTACATATAACTTGTCAAGTGCTTATAATATTGAATTCTGGATAATAGAAAGCAGGATTGACAAAATCTTTGATTAACATCATTAATATATAATTTCTACCTTGATTAGCGTTAACCTTTTAATGGTCAAATTTGGTCAAGAAAATTTCAATATCTGCCTACTGAATGTCCATTTAAAGGACAAGAGAATAAAATTTTTGAAAATTTATCACTGGAATGACTCGCTCGGTTATTGAGAAATTGTATTCTCTTGACCTGTAAATGGACATTCCACTGGACCATAACAGAGGCTGGTATGACTATTAAAGTGTTAAAGGTCAATATTGACACCAAAATAATTCAAAATAAAATTGTTAAAATTGTATACATGTACAATGCGCTTTTAAATGCTTAAATTTTACACAGCGATGAAATAAAACGCAAAAGATTTTTGCATATGATGATTTCGTTCCGTATAAATTAATAAAATTTATTTAGTTGTGAAGTTGAAATCGAGATTTGTGCCTGTAATTAAATTTCACAAGTTAAACAATTTTGTTAATTTATAAAGCGTAATGAAATCGTCTTGTTTTAAGATTTATTTCGTTTTGTTATATCTAAGAACACAATATCTATAGGCCTCTAAAACTATATACATGTAATCTTAAGAATTTTTCTTTCAAGCATTCTGGTGTGAATATATGTTTAAGAGTAGCTGTGGATACCATTTTAACATACTTAACCGCTCTTGTGTCAACAGCGTCTCAAACTATTCAAGATGCCAGTTATAGCAATTAACCCTTTTAAGGAAAATTATCAGTTTTCCCGGCCAAGAGATGGCTATTTTTTGTAAATTTACCGCTAGAATTTACAAAGATTCTGTTGATTTTCAAATTATGGATATTTCTGGAGTGTGTTTTGTCAGGCTTTACCATAAAGACTTAAGGGGGTTAATATTTATTTGGCTTGGCGAGTGCCCATTTACTGACCAAGAGAAGACTGGCTTCAAATGGACACAAGACCACAGCAGATGCTGTTTTAAAGGTGCATATTCACAGCAAATTGCTTGAAAATAAAATTGTTGAAATTATATACTTTTAGAGGCTTGAATTGTGTACCTCGATGTAATGAAATGAAATAAATCTTAACATATCATGATTTCATGCCAGATAAATAAATTTCATAGGCTTAGTTGTGAATTTGAATTAGGAACTCATGCCTCTAATTCAAATTGACAACTTAAAAAATTATATTAGTTTCTACATAATGAAATCATCATATGCTAAGATTTATTTCGTTTCAATACATATAGGCACACAATTTTCAAGCATTCTGTGAATATGCACCTTTAATGACAGACTTGAACATCAAAAGGTTAAATTGATACAAGAGGGGTTAAATTAATATTAACCAGTGAATGGCAAAATCTGCGCAAGAAAATCCAAATATTTGCTTACCACTAGAATTACTGGCTCAGTTATCGAGCCAGTCATTCTATTGGTAGATTTTCAAAAATAGTCTTCTAGGCCTGCAAATGGCTATTCCTCAAGGCCACTGTAACAGAGGCCAATTTTGGGTGGTTTTGCCATGAAAGGGTTAATATAACTAGTATACATGTACATCTTGTAATGTTTTTATTTTGACCCCTTTAACTGTGAAATCCAAATATGTAAGCTGGTGAATATTTGAGACCAATTTGCATGTAAGCTGTTACTACCTTAGGCAACTTGGGCAATGGCTTCCAGGCTAATTAGTTTCAAAATATTCAACATAATCTTGTATGTAGTATGTAGTGGTCAGTTGAAAGAGGATGGTGATGTAGATATTGTCAATATTCAAGATTATTTATTCGAAATTAAGATATTGTAAGCACAGTACAGCTGAGAAATAATAGATTAGAACACGCTCCGATGATGATATAACCCATTCCTGTTCCTTTTCTACCTGGTACCACTATTCATTTTGGAAACAATGTTGCTGTAAGCGGTTACTAACAACTTTAACACCCTACTGGTAAATTTAAAGATCTTAGTGAATATCCACTTTGTTGCTGAAGATTTTTTGAAAATTTATCACTGGAATGACTGGCTCGGGTAGCGAGCCAGTCATTCCACTGGTAACTTTTCAAATATAGATCACTAGAGGTTGGTTTTGGCTGTCTTGACCATTAATGAGTTTAACAGGATTGTTTCTTGAATGTAAAGTTAAGTAGCCTTAACCCTTTAAACACTCATATCAGCCAAAACGGCGTCTGCAGTGGTCTTTAGAAATGTCATTTGCAGACCAAAACAAGAGTAGTTTTGAAAATTTACCACTGAAATGACTGGCTCGTTCCAGTCATTCCAGTGGTAAATTTTCAAAAATAGTATTCTCTTGGTTTGCAAATGGACATTTTATATGAGAAAATTGATATTTTCTTGAATAAATTCAAGGGTTAAATGGTTAATACTGATTGTGCACAGAGGGACCTACATGTAAGTTTCGCCTTGTATAACTTTAGACTATCGCGTACGACAATTTTGGGCACTTATACAATTTGATACTTAACCCTTTAATGGTTAAGATTTGTTAAAAACTTCAAATTAAAATCTAAGACTGAAATTTTACCACTGGAATGGTTGACATGATTATCAAGCCAGTCATTTGAGTGGGACAATTTCAAAAATAATCTTTTGGTCAGCAGATGGACTACTCCGAAGACTAGTTTTTGCTGTTTTGACCAATAAAGGGTTCGACACGTTTCGTGAAACTAGCGTGATGAGTATTAACCATTTAATCCTCGAATTTGGTCAGGAAATTAAAATTTTCTCATAGAAAATGTTCATTCGCATCCCAAGAAGAGTATTTTAGAAAAGGTAACATTGGAATGACTGGACTAGTTATCGAGCCAGTCATTCTGGTGTTCAATTTTCAGAAATACTTTTCACTTGTCCTGCAAAGGGCTGATCTTTAGCTCGACTTTACGAAGTAAAACGAGCAATTGCAATACCCTGTATGTCGCTCTGGTGCTAGTGATGATGTCATCGTCCAATTTGCGTTTAGCTCAACTTTTCTGTTTATATTTCAGGTTTGGATAATCATACTGGACCCAAACTTGGGCACATGCTTCCTTATAATGATACGACATATCACGATGAGTTTGGGGTCAAAAGGTCATGGTCACTGTGATCTTGGTAAAAACCTTGCTTTTTCAACATTAACATTTTCCGTATAGCTCAAATTTCTTGTTTATATCTCAGGTTTGGTTAATTTTGCTGGAGCCTAACTTGTACACGTCTCCTTATAATGAACCTGACAAAAAACCTTTTATTCAACGTTAACATTTTCCGTTTAGCTCGACTTTTCTGTTTATATCTCAAGTTTGGTTAATCATACTGGACCCAAACTTGGACACATGCCTCATTACAGACACGTCATCACACAATGATGTTTTGGTCAAAGGTCAAGGTCACTGAGTAATATGCATGGCGAATGTCTGTCATCCGTCATCAACATTTGTTTAAAAACGCTATTCCTCATTAACCGCTTGGCGGATTTCAGCCCAATCTGGCTGGATGAATGGGGTAAGTTTCAGAATTTGTATACAGAATTTTTATTGGCCAATTTATTTGTGTGAAAATCTTTAATTTTATGAAAGATTTACATAAAATTGTCAAAACTCTACTCCTTATTAACCGCTTGTCAGATTTCGACTTAGTTTGGCTGGAATGGCGTTATGGAGCTATGCTTCAGAAGATACAGAATTTTGATTGGTCAAATTTTGGGTGAAAACCTTAGATTTTATGGAAAATGTACCAGAAATTGTCAATACGCTACTGCTCATTAACCGCTTGGCAGACTTCAACTTACTTTGCCTGGAAGGACCTTATGGGGATATGCTTCAGAACTTATATACAAAATTTTGACTCGTCAAGTCTTTTGGTGAAAACCGTAGATTTTATAAAAAATTTCCTGGAAATTGTCAAAAAGCTAATGCTCGTTAGCCGCACAGCAGATTATGCATCACATCTTATATACAGAATTTTGATTACTCAAGTTTTTTGGTGAAAGCCTTAGATTTTATGAAAAATTTACCGGAAATTGTCTAAATGCTACTCATCATTAACGGCTTGAGATTTCAACCCAACTTGGTTAGACATACTTTATCACAGTAGGCTCCAGAACATCTATTCAGACTTTTAATGGGTCAATTTTTTTGGTGACTCATAAATTTTATGAAAAATTTACCGAAATTGTCAAAATGCATCTTCCCCATAACCACTTGGTGGATTTTATCCAAATTTGGCTCGAAGGATTCTATAGCGGTACGCTCTAGAACTTCTATTAAGAATTTTGGTTGGCCAATTCTTTAGTGGCCATTGGTATTTTTTTTAACTTTCCAGAACCATTTAAAATGCTACCCCTTAATTAGTGGGCCAATTTCAAGAAAACTTGGTTGGAATGATCTTATGGCAGTAGGCCTCAACATGTCAAACAAGAATTTTGATTGGTCAATTTCTTTGATGGCCACCTTGGATTCTTTCGAAAATTATCCATCATGTCTACCTGTATTTAAATGCAAATGGTTCAAATCCTAATGGCCTAGGTTAGCGTTACAGGCCCTTAGGCCTCTTGTTCATAAGGGCTAATATTTAATTTATGTTTGAAGTCAAGCTTCATAGTTCATTGCAGTCGTAAAGTCAAACTTCATGGTTGCATTGCAACCACATTTCTGGTTAAACTTTCTATTAAATAATCTTATTTGGCTCACTTTAAAAGATGTGACTCGTGTGATATGACATAAAATGTGAGCCGCATGACATATAATGTATAAATATGAAAAACTATAAAATAACGTAAACTACTAGGCTAAAAATGTGTGAACATTAACAGGAGATAAGTAAATGAATAGAGACTAGTGAACATACATGTGTATTTGAAAGTTTACCCGTCAGTGAACACAACACTGCTATAACTTGTAGTCATTCGAAATAAACAGTTTATATTCCAAGCAAACTTAGCTTCATTACTGATTTCATCCAAGGGCTCATTTTCAGCCGTATGCTTCTGTTGTTTGGTAATGGTTTTTTCTAAAAGTGGCTGAATGGGAGATAGCCGTTCAGTGCTGTAACTTAACATTTAGAAATGAATGCCATCAGAAGGCATCCCTGAGAAAATGTCACCAATGAAAAGTACTGATGACATTTTCTTATGGTGCACGTTGTTACTGATAAGTACATAGTGATATGTTTCCATGAAACCAAATTTAACAGGCCGCTGCAACTTGGGTCGGATTCCAGTACATGTAGGTTAATGATACCTCATCATGTGTGCAAATAGGTTTTCAACAAAATCCAGAACTGGCATCATGGAATTGGATTACAGTGCTTCAGTCTTCTCCATTTCCTATCTCTCAGTTTGTTTTCTTTTCACAAAGCAGGGACATTTAAGAGCAATATAACAAACGTATCCATAAGGTTCATTTGCAAGTCTACCCATCTGCTCATATGTGATAGTCTGTGGTTGACTTCTTTCCACTGCATCCATGTGGCTGGTGCAATGTATATTAGAATATATTACTGTAAAAAATTATTTTCTTAAAATCATTCAGTAAAGTAGATTTTAGCATTCAAAACTGCGTAGCTGTGTCACGCGAGTCACTATGGAATGGCTGGTATCGACTTCAAAGAAGGAACTTTTGAACTGGACTGAGTAAGCCATACTACAAGATAAACACTGAGGCAATAACAAGCCAATGGCTTATGCCTTGTAAATAATGATGGTGATGATGATGATGAGCAGAGGTTTATCTTATGCCTTACACAGAGAATGTACATCTATCATTAGGCAACAGGAAAACTAACACACTGCCATCCATCCACAGGCTTACCTCAATAACATAACCCCTTACCATGGAGAATCCTCTTTGCAAGGGGAATACACACGAGAAGATTGGATGTCATGACGGAGCTCTAGCTGCGCAATCTCTAATAGAAACATGACCTAAAACCTAACAAAATCCATAAAACTACAGATTGCGACGCCGTACGCTACATATAGCGGTTCTCCGGACATAGACGAAGAGCCCCATGCCATCATCATAGATTTAAACTTCTATTTCTACAGGATAATTGAAACATCACCCTCAGGATACAAATCAATATGTTGTTGGTGGCATGTGCAGATCAGAAAGCTTGATCCTTCCAAAATAGTTCATATATTTACACTTGTCATGGTTGTAGGTTTACGTTTAAACTACAGGACTGGTCCTATAAGTGATTGCTACGTTTTCAACCCAGGAAATGCAAAATAATGGCAGTTGGTAGAAGTTGGAGAGATGAGACGAGAGATTACTTTATGAGAGGCGAGAGTGACGAATGGCCCCCCCCCCCCTCCCCACCCCATCACAGACCGATTAAGATCAACAAAGAGAAAGATCTGGGTGTCCCAGTGGAAGGCCGGCTCTCATTCGAGGATCACATAAGTGAAGGTCGACAAGGCAACAAAAATGATGGGGCTGATCAGGTGGACAATCGTGTGCCGAGACATGGAGAATTTCTTATGGCTGTACAAGGCACTGGTTAGACCCACCTTGAGTATGCTAATGCAGTGTGGCATCCACTGCGAAAGAAAGACATTGTTACAGTGGAGACTGTCCAAAGAGCATCAAGGTTGATACCAGTGTTAAAGGACCTTAGATATGAAGAGCGTCTGGAGAAACTGAGACTACCAACATTAACTTACCGTAGACTGAGAGGCAACATGATAGAGCTTTAAGATGCTGCAGGGGGTGTATGACAGAGATGTCGGTCCAGAGATCCCAGTCAGGGAGTCACCAACAAGGGGGCATCACTTGAAAATCTGCAAGAGCAAGGACTAGCCTGAGAAGGAACGGTTTCTGTAAACGGATTGCAGAGCCATGGAACAGCCTACTTGAATCGGTAGGGAGTGCTCCAACAGTAAAAACATTCGAAGCGTGCCTGGACAGACATTGGAAGCACCAAGCGATAGTGTATAAGTTTGATGCAGAACTCAGTATCTACGCCTTGAGACACAGTGCATCAGTTATGTTAGAGAATTGTGAAGGCGAGGATCTGGACACAGGAGTGATAGGACAATCCTTTCGTCCAGTAATCACATGAGGCTACATGAGGAGGTAGGTTATGTACATAGATACAGTGGCGTGCTACCAATTTAATGGCAGTGATCTTCTAGTCCTCCTGGATACTGGAGCAGTGTGGAATTCTTGTGGTACATCTAGGCTGCTAGAATCTTTGTAGAGTAACACCAGGGAGTGATGTTCAGGTCATTTTTCTAGCATGTGCGGGAAGACATGATTGATATATATATATATGCATGTATATATAAAATCATACACAGTTATTAGGGCACGCAACTAACAAAACATCTTTTTACATTCAGCAATTCAATAAATGAGGACGCAAACTAAAGCATCGCTTTTCACATGGTTTCAGAAAACATTACATTACCAATAGAATAATCGATGCCTGGAATTCACTATCTTATCACATTGTAGCATCCAAAAATGTTAACATGTTCAAGAACAGATTGGACAAATACTAAAATTTAACTATCAGAGCAGCCTAACACTAACGGAACAGAGGCTTTTTAGCCTGTGTTCTGCAAATTGATCTTATCTTATGTCCCATCCGAGTTCCTTCACCATGTTTGAGGTACTGGCAGTCCTGGTGCCGGGATCATATCGTTTGTGTGGCCATTTTAAAACAAATTGTTCTGCCCTTTTCTGAACTGCTTATAGATTGTTTGAATGTGTTGCACGATGGGGATTCAAGACAAGACAGCTGTATTCAAGGATAGGTCGTACGGTCGAACCATCGTGGTGTAAGTTCTGCCTTTGATTGTCTTCAGGCATGATTTCAGGTTTCAGGAGATAAACCCTAGAGCTCGGCTACTCTTCATGGAGATACGATTCGAATATCAGACCAGTTGAGGTTGTTGTAACTGTACCCCTAGATATGAGTTGGCTCTGTTCTTGATAACGGTTACTCCATCCATTTTGTATTGTATAGTTGCTAATGTGCTTGTTGATATTAGCAAAGCTCATTATGTAGCATTTGTCGGTGTTGTAAAACATCTACCAGTCCTTTGACCATTTAACTAGGCCGTCTAGGTCTTCCTGGAGAGTAACATGGCCGTACAGTGTTTGTATGTGGTGGTACATGAGGCATTCATCAGCGAACAGTCTTAGCTTGGCTTTAATGTTATCTGGGATGTCGTTGATGAAGTTGAGGAACAGCAATGGTCCAAGAACTGTTCCTTGCAGGACGCCAGAGAGTACACTGGTTTCATGACTCTACCATCAATGACGACCTTTGGGGTCCCTGTCGCTAAGAAAGTCCTGTATCCATCTCGAGGTATGCCCTCTAACACCCCAGTACTGGCGCTTGCTAGCTAGTCTTTGGTGTGGCACCTTGTCGAATGCTTTTGGCTACACTAAGGACTTTTGCTATATCAGTGCTGTAATGTATAGTTGCGGCTCAGCTGTTAGCGCCTGAATCCAGGCTGGAAGGGGGTGAGAATATCCAGGTTGTCACGGGGTTCCATGATGTTTTGAGACAATGATGTGTTCGAGTAGCTTACAACAGATGCATGTGAGGCTAACAGGTCAGTAGTTGCTTGGTTTGGAACTGTCCCCTTTGTGAATACAGGAACAACTTCTTCCAGTCCCATGGTGTTTCACCATGTTCTAAGGACTGCTGGAAATAAAGGCTAGGAGTCCGCTTATTTGTGGTTAAGTAGTCGAGCTGATACCTTGTCCGAGCATGTAACTTTCTTCGTGCTACGCGCTTCTCTACTCCCTTCATGGTGGTGGTAATGATTGTTATATCTGGAAAGGGTGAAGGGCCTTTGCCTGGTATTGTGAGTAAAAACTGAGGTGAATTTGTCATTTAGGATGGCTGCTTTTTGTCTGACATTGACAGCAACTTTCCTTTGGCTTTAAGAGTCGAGACTTAGATTAGATAAATTACAGAGTTCAGTCTGCCTTTATGGTCTGCTCCTAATCCTTATTTGTAACTGCGATTATATGCTATGTACATTGATAGTGGGATGCCTGCCAAGTTTATACTTACATATGTTGAGTAGTGACTACCCAGACGACATGTTTACATATATACAATACATTTTGGCATTCTTATTTACATATATCCATACATTTTGGGACTGCTGTAATAACCAGTGTGTATTGGTGTACATCGGCTTGAAAAAGGAAATAGGTGATAACCGAACCATTCCCAGCACACACGTAATTATGTAAAATATCCTAGTTTAGAGAGTAATTTGGACTGGAGTGATTACACACCCATTCTCTAGTTCTTTAATGTGCTTATGTGTCGATACATACTTATGCCTATAAAGTAACATATTGTAGTGACAAGTTTTAGGAATGGTATCGATTTCACGCCTATTCCCTAACTCATGTTATGGTTTTAAATTTCATATATTATATCCATGTGAAATACATAACTATTAGAGTATAGGAATGATGTGACTATGTACACACCCTTTCCTTATCTCATAATAGAGTTAAGTAATTAATATATACAAGTATAAATACATTAATTTATCAACTATGACTGATTAGATTATATACACATTTTCTATCTCATACTACAGTTTAGCAATTCATATAAATGGTGAAGATTTTTACACCCATTCCCTAATTCATGCGACATTTCTTACAGCTTAGGAATGATATGATTACACACCCCGCATGAGTTACAGATCTGGTGACTGCATGAGTGACAGATCAGATGACTGCATGAGTGACAGACTGACAAACCACACCACCCAACCACCGGTTCAACAACACACTGACTGACCAAATGACTGCATTGATGACAGATCGGATGGCTGCCTAAGTGAAAGTATGACGGACTGCAAGAGTGACAGATTTAATGACTGCATGAGTGACAGATTGGATAACTGCATGAATGACAGATTGGATGATTGCATGGGTGACAGATCGGATGACTGCCTGTGTGACAGACTGCTTGAGTGACAAATCAGATGACTGCATGAGTGACACTGACATATTGGATGAGTGACAGATCGGATGACTGCATGAGGGCAGATCAGACAGTAGGGCACCGAATATCATGAATCGGGCAAAATCTAAGTCAATTTTCGGTATGAAATTGTGCACTACGAAACTACTTCATGGTAGAATTATTTTAAACTCCACGCTTTATTAGCATATTCATCTACGTGTCTAACCATATGGGTGATATTTTGGGGCCAAACCTATTACAGACTGTAATATCGTGAATCAGCCAAAATCTAAGCCAATTTTCGGTACGAAATTGTGCACTACAAAATTGTCTATTGAGCGCCATGCTTTATTAGCGTATTTATATAACTATCTAACCATGTGTGAAATTTTGGGGCCGAACCTATTAGACAGTAGGGCACCGAATATCGTGAATCAGCCAAAAATCTTTGCCAATTTTGTCTACTATTTCATGCTCTACAATATTATTGTACATGTTTTTCACTTGAAATTTACCACACATATAGTACGCCTCTAGTAGATGTCCATGTTGTCAGAAAAATTGAGCCGATGCGCCATGACACAAAACACTGGTAATTTACACACTATCGCGAATGTGACGAATGTGAATAAGGAGCCAAGTTTAGCGACGTATTGCAGTGTTTCTCTCAAGCGGGGGTGGGGTAGGTGGGAGGGTAAACAAACAGCAAATTACAACTTAGTCGCCTGTTCAATGTGCACGTTGGATTGAATAGACATTATCAAGAATGCTAACAACATCCTTCGTAACCGAGAATTTGTAGTGATATATCATTCGCTAGGATTTTTAATTCATGTCTATTTATACATATGCGACAGAAAACGATGATTAATGCATGTTTACAAGTAAATATATGAATGCACATGCCATCTGCATGAGAATGCCTGGTACCGGGACTTAAATTGAATTTTACAACGCTAAATATGTACAATGATTGACAACTTTCACGGCCGTAGTGCGATACCGTTTGCAATAGTATCCGAGTCCACTAGTCGTCTACTCGGGAAAGCAAATTACTTGGGAGTCGTATACTCGACTTTCACAAGACAAAGTAGGCGTTGCCAAATTAGTCGCCGATATTTTGCGCAGCGACTAATTAAAACATATATTCAAATATAGCGTTAAATAGATGCTGATAACTATGTTGATATATAATGTAGTAGTAACAAATCAGAATTAAAGCTGCAAGATTCACAATTCACTATTTTATTTTTTATAACAGTTAAGGTGATGATATGAACTCATGCACACTATTGCAGTGGTATTGGTAGACACATTACTGCTGATTTCGGTGGATGAGCCTACTGATTGCCATATTTGCCATACCTTGTGCCATTGGAATCCTGCGTAAATTACTTTTAGAACTGTGAGCTACGAAACATTTGCCAGATAGAATTTACTACTACTACTTTGATATTTAAAGTACAAAATTGCTGCATGTTTGGGAGTATCAATACCCAAGTCTAATGGAAGAAAAGAGAACTTCTATATACAATGAACATTTTATGGAATACATGTAAGAGAATAATATTGCCGAAGATAAACACATATACTTATACTTTCCATGAGTGATGAAACTAAGTTCGCTCCTAATTCGTTTACACCGACAAGTGTCAGAAAAAGAATGACTGACATAATGGATAAACCTAAATTACATATGACACACAAGAAACAATGACGAACAGCTTGTGTTACTTATTAATACAATTGATAAAAACTTGCCTGTGGCCGCTAAAGAAATCGCAAATTGTGCTCCGTTTATCAGTACATTATGGAAACTGGGCCACACCACACAGACCCAGTAAATCGAACCTGATATAAACTTATACTTTAGAGGCAAACATAGTTTTCTGTTGAATAATGGTGTATCCTGTGTGGTTTGCAACTTATCATTTCCAATTCATTAAGAAAAAGTGAACCTGCATGTGTCATCCGAATGAAGTGAATCGCACACACGCTCAATATTTTGGTGGTCTAGGTTAGGCTCTGATATTGAGATAATGACCCAAAATGGCTCTGATTGCCAAGATAAATCTTCATTACCTGCATCAGTGAAGAATATGACGTTGTGAAAGTGGACATCTGCTCCATGGAAAAGATTACACAGTCACTTTGCAAGACTCAACAGTTCTTGACAGATCCTGAGATGTCAAATACAAAGTCTATCCTGAAAGGATTCTTCACTATGCTTAAAACTAATTTGTAAAAGCCATGACAGATGTCACCAAATGTCTTCATTTGCATTTTATGATATGTTATTACATCTACTAAGTATAATGTTTTACAATGATTCCACTGTGCTGGCAGAATCTAAGACTGCTGTTCTGGTGTTTGGTCATGAGAACATCCTCATAAAAGATGATTGTATTAGATCATAATTTGGCAAATATTTAAAATCATACATTCACGCTCTCACGATGTTTAACACTTTGAAATTAGGCAAATTTGCTTTTCTGTTCTTTCTTTCCTGTGCATGTTGTTTGGAATCTTTGTATGAACGCTAGGGAATGTTTTCAAGTTTACTTTGAATTGGTTGCAAGATCCTTTTAATCTCCACCAGGAAACTTTCATTACTGTTTGTGAACATGGTAGAGGTCAGATCCTGTTTGTCTAACAATAAGGTCTTTGTGTATATCTTCCATCATGATCTCCCGCATTGTGATATTAGGAAGCACCAATGTTGAAGAAATGCTGGATGGACCGTTACAAGATTCTATAAACTCTAGCATGCTATCAATCTTATATGTAGTTGCTTCTATCACAGCCCTAGTGAACTGATGGTTCATTCTAAGTTCATAGTTGTTAGTGTTAACTTCACTGAGTTTTCTGTGTCAAATGATGTCAGCGAACATCTCATGATATATCATTTCGCTTTTCCTGCGGGTGCTCCCAATAATGTGTGAGTGGTTTATAGGCTGTTCCAGACACAAATCAGCAGCAACGGCTTTAAAATATCCTGGTGTGCATTTTACTACAAATTGCTGAGAAAGGAAAACTGATAAACATCAAGAGCAGACCCTGGAAGTTTTCTCATGTCTTCTGTTTAGAATGAGCATCAGCGTAACTATACTGAACCAAACAAGTTTAGCAACACTGAGAATAGTATAAATGTTATTTAACTAAAACAATAAATTGATTCAAATATATTATTTAATTGATAGGTCATTTTCCACATTGAACAACAATCTCTTGTTACTGTAATGCTAGCATCGCGCCTTTAACACGGCATCATTCAATGGAAGGGTCCAATTTAAATAATGACACTGAGCTGTCAATACCAGTTATGACCTCCGCACGCATTAACCACCGCCGTACATTGCTTTCTCATGCTTCGAATTAAGCACCTGATGTCACGAAGAGGAATCGCATCCCATTCCTGGAGCAGTGCAGCTTCCAGCTCCCGCACGTTGTGAAGATGTGGATGGTTCTCACGCGCCACACGGCCAAGAATGTACCACATGTGTTCGATAGGAGACAGGTCCGGTGATTGCGCTGGCCAGTCCAACACCGGAACGTTGTTAGCCTCAAGGAAATCACTGGTGACCATAGCTGAATGAGGACGGGCGTTGTCTTGCTGGAACAGTCTGCATGATGCTGCATAAATGGGATGACAACAGGGGCGACAACTTCTTCACAGTAACGTTGAGCCGTTAAATTTCCGCGAATCACAATAAGATCTGTTTTGCCACTTTCATGGATTCCAGCCCACACCATTACACTGCCGCCACCGAATCTGTCGTGCTGAATGATGTTGGCTGCATCATACCGTTCTCCTAAACGTCGCCAAACCCGTTGTCTACCATCCGCCACATCCACACAAAACCTCGACTCATCACTGAACAAAACGTGGCTCCATTGTTGAGCACGCCATCGCTGATGAGTTCTTGCCCATGCAAACCGATTCTCGATGTGACGCTCTGTAAGCGGAACAGCAACAAGTGGACGACTGGCATGCAGTCCAGCATCATGGAGTCTGTTTCGCACAGTTTGTGCATGCACTGTAGTGCCGGTAGCGGTGTGCAAATTACGGGACAGCCGCGGTGCAGTCTCAAACCTGTGACGTCGTGATGATGTCACTAAGTAGCGGTCTTCTCGTGGTGGTGTTGCTCTCGGTCTGCCAGATCATGGTCAGTCATTAACATGTCCAGTTTCCTGCTCACGTTGGCGGAGACGGGAAATGGTTGAGGCGTGAACATTAAAATGTCGAGCAACAGCGCGAATGCTCTGGCCTAGCAGCGAGTCTTCCCATTGCTTCATGGCGCTGATTTTCGGGTAGCCCTGGGCTGCGGCCCATGTTCGGTAGGGTTAACTTTTAAGCGTTTTCCGTTAACGTTCGTTATCTGCTTTTGCAATATGGTGAATTTTTGCCTTCGCTACCCGCCAATGTGGGCCAGTGCATGAAAAATGCATTTTCACATGCAGTAAGCGTGCGGCCAAGAGATGCAAGAAATGATTTGCATTTCTTCATGATCAGCGCGACATTACATTGACGAAACATGCCTGCAAATTTGGTTATAAATGGACGCATAGTTTTAATACAACAAACCAAACTTCACCGTTGCTAAACCTTTTTTGGCTCAGTATATATAATTTGATCAAACACTGCAAAGACAGGTAGCAAGTATTGTAGCGTCTTGAAATGAGGTCTCCAATCTCCTTCCCGATGGAAATATATGATATGGAGTCAAAGTATACACCTGACATCCGGTCATATTTTGCACAAGCCGCATAGACCTAGGTACTACCGGTATATCCGCACTACACTCGTGCTTAACGAGAGAGGTGATAACTTTCCAAAATGATATTCAAGTACATGGATGAATATATTCACAAGTTGATGAAGTGGTTCTCTGAATATATAGCCAATGGAATTTATAATTATCATTATTATTGACAAATTAATACCAAATATGGAATACAACAAGAACAAAATGAACACAGAGCAATTATCATAACATAGTGACCGAAGTTGATCATTTTGACATTTATTTCATGTTTCTCTTGTCAAAACTAGTGAAGTTATGATAAAATCAGACACACCCTCGATTTTATTTCATCTTACATGATGCCAAATGATATTCTGAAGAATAATTCTCTGTACATAAAATTCACACAGGAACCCCATAAACAATGATCTAATAAGGGTAAGAGGGTATTGTTTTGAGGGCTGCTTGAGTGTCTGTCCGGGAGATGTATCTCTAAAACTATTAATACAATTTGGCTGAACTGCGTGATGTGTACAATGACATCTTGACTGGGCGCTGTTGCTGCCATAGGCAGCAACAGCACCCAGTCAAATTAGTTACAAAATATTCAACAGCTTCCCTGTATAGTTTTCAGGAAATTGGTAGATAAGGCATTTGGGGATCGATTAATCCTAACATGGCGATGTGTGGGTGGAGCTTAGCTAGTGATGGGCGGGGTATCGCTAAAACTGGATTGCTCCATTACAACCTCAATACAATAAAGGATCAAATATCTATGCATTGGTAAGGAGCAGTGTGTATACTAAACGTGAATAAATATAATTTAACAGTCTCGCGGGTACAGGTCACAAGATAATTTCAATGAGAAAAAAATTCCTGACTTGCTCAATATTTTGAAATCACTTTGACTGAAAGATGTTGCTGGCTTGACCACCAACAACTTTCAGTCAAATTGTTTTCTAAATGTTTAGCAGGTCCAGAGATATAACCCTTGAAGTATGTCGTCTGCAAAAGCTCTGCAGTCAGACACTGAAGACTTCATCCAAGTGGCCAAAATGTTAATATGAAAATTGCAAAATATTCTATAAACACTGATTTCAAGAATGTTGGCAACAAAAAAGTCTAATTGTTTTTTAAATTATCAGCAGAATATTGTAGGATTTGCAGATTTGAAATATGTTAAACAATAATCAGTTCACTATAGAGCATCCGTTTTCTGCTTTCTCCGTTCCAGCACATGTTTTAAGTTTAATCACTACATTATTCACTGTCACTGAACTTAATCGAGTGCACCTGCTGATCAATAGCACCACCTCGATAACTGCCTCGCTTCTTCTTTGTCTTCTCATGCTTGAACTGGCGACCTTTTGTAAACTTAAGATCATGATTTGCCTTCTCACCCCACGATCCTTTAGAGCCACTCTGCAATGAAACACCCGGAGATTTAAAGTTTACACTTTAACCCGTAAGCTGGCTGAAAATGACTTCTGCCGTTGCCTTGAGAAATGTCTATTTGCTGACCAATAGAATTTTAGAAAATTTACCACTGAAATGACCATCTCAATTTACCGAGCCAGTCATTCCAGTGATAAATTGTCTAAAATAATCTGTTGGTCTGCAAATAGACATTTTCAAACTATATTCCATAACGCACTCTGAACACACTGTTGACCGAATCGTTAAAGATAACTTTTTCACCTGCTATTGTTAGCCCAAAATGAACCAAATCTAGCCACTGCATGTGGAATCCATTAGTTTCAGTACACACATGATTTCCATTGTATACAAAGAGAACCACGAAAAGTAGATCACTGTGATTTAAATTTAATGGTTACACAGGCTTGATATTCATTACGCTGTTTAGTTGTCGTGTAATGTTTAGTAAAACAAATGTCATGTTGATAATATATATATATATATATATATATATATATATATATATATATATATATATATATATATATATTAGACCTTTTGTCTCCGATGCAGCCATACTGGTGACCATAGGTAAAAGGATCTTACAACAAAAATTACCGCAATCACATGTTCTCTCTGGTGGATAAAGCCACACACACACCTCAGAAGAGTTATTTGGTAGTACAATTCATAGAATTTTCAGTTTCTTTACAATATGTTAACCCTTTGGCTTTAACACTCAAATTTGTTAAAAGAAAACTTAAATTTTCTCATAGGAAATTATGTCTATTTGCTGACCAAGAGAAAACAATTTTTGAAAATTTACCAGTCGAATGACTAGCTCACTTATCGAACCAGTGATTCCAATGGTAAATTTTCAAAAATAGTCTTAGCATGGTCTCGAAATGGACATTCCCCAAGACCAATACAGAGGCTGATCAGCAACACTGACACTCAAATGTCATACAAAAAGGCCCTCGGGGAGCAGATAGCTAACATCGATGTCAGCTCCGATCCAAACGAAGCCATAACCAAAATACTGATATCTATGCAATCATCAGCTACTAGCACCATAGGTGTTCTAAAAAACAACAGAACTAGGTATACTGACGACCCTCTCGTAGTAAAACTGTCAGCAGAACAGAAAGCATTATGTCTGCGCGTCTATCAAAGTGGCCAAAGTGAAGATCGCACCAAACTACGCCAGGAACGCAATAACATTCTGCGCCACATTAGCGAATGCTTGAAAGATCTTGCTATCCAACAAACAGACGCCCTAGCAGATGGAATCATGGCCACGGATGACTGCCACAAAATGTTTCGGGCAGCCCGAGCCCTGAGAGTTGCTGACTACACACCACCACTAACTGTACACAACTCTGAAGAACACTTTATCGGGACTGACCAGGGCAGAGCCGAGAATCGTTCACGGAACAGTTCACTGACCACGATGATGAGCCTTGCACCCATTCTCAGGAGACCCCAGGCCATTACTAACACCAATTAATACAGCAGAGGTTGAGAAGGCACTTAAAACCCCTGGAAAATGGACGTGCATCTGGACCTAATGACATGAGCAATGAACTATTCAAATATGCAAGTGACATTATCTCAAAACCGATCACGCACATAATCAATTCAGCCTTTATACACCACCTTCCCATCAACGCTGTAGGCCAAGGCATCCTTATTACGCTACCCAAGCCCAAGAAGCCACCTGGCCCCCGGCCAATCTGCGGCCCATTGTGCTCCTTAACAGCATACGGAAAATCCTATCCAATGTTACTCCTAGACGACTTCACCGGATCATGTCAAAGTGCCTTCAAACGTGGACGCAGTTGCACAGACATTATATGGGCTCAACGCATGCTTGTGTCGGTAGTTATGTCCAAACACTGGGATTTCCACAAAATGGGCATTGACATGTCATGAGCCTTCAACACAATTAAACGCTCAAAGATCCTAGATGTACTACGCTAAGCCAGTTGCAATGAAGATGAGCTACGACCAGTGAGACTACTGCTTGCAGACAACAAGCTGAGAGTACGACTCAAGTCAGTGAAGTCTGTAGAGTTTGAGACATCAATCGGCTCCCCCCACAGGGAGATGGTCTATCCCCTGCGCTCTTCACCTGTTACCTGGCTGCTGCATTGAAATCCGTGCGGGGAAAACTCCAGAAGACCAACCCCCCCCCCCGGTGTCAATACTGGGCATGCCGCTAGAGATGGAATATGCCGACGATGCGGACTTTATAGATGAGGAAAAGAAACCCCTTGACGAACTTCTCCCAATAGCTGCAAGCAAACTAAAAATTGAGAATCTCTATGAATGAATCCAAAACAGAGTTCACCGACATATACCTATCTACAAAGCATGAAACCAAAGAAAATGATGATCCACTCCGTGGCGGCGAACCATGGAGGAAAAGTAAAATCCTGGGCTCATTGCTGACATTGCTGCATCATGGGGAACATAGCTTTCCACCGATGCACTATACAAGATGTGTAATACGCCGCCGCTGTCTGTAAAAGTCGCCGAGCAAAGATGGTCCATGTTTGGCCATGTGCTAAGGATGCCAGAAGACACACCAGCACAGAGAGCCTTGGAATTCGGCCTACTCAGAGCCAGCAAATATAGAGCCAGGAGAGGACATCATTGCATAAACCTGCTAAGCGTGCTACGAGGTGACCTCAAGAAAGCAGGATTAAGTACACTCAAGTCATGAATGGACCTGAGGAAGCTAAGGATTTGGGCTGAGGACAAGACACAGTGGGCAAAAGCGAAGGACTGATTGCAGCTGTAGGATGTTTCTACTACTACAGCCGCAGAAGACAGTAATCATACATACATACATACATACATACAATACAGAGGCTGTTTTGGTCCGGTTTTGCCATGAAATGGTTAATGACGCTCCAATATAAAACAAGATGGTCTTGACATTTTGACCTTTTTGTTAGGACACTTGATTCTTCATCTCCACACACACACACACACACACCCCTAAACCACCATCCCACCCCCACCACACACAATAGGCTTTTAAATTTTGCACAAAATGAATGGAGTACTAGTTGATTCTTGTACTAAGTTCATCGTGACAAGGAGATTTAACTGTCTGCCTGCTCAATTTCTGCAGACTACAATTTGCAGTGGGCTTAACTCTGGATATGATGACTATCTTGAAAACAATTTGACTGAAAGTTGTTGGTGGCTAAGTGAAATTACTTTCAAAATATTCAGCAGGTCGAGATATGGCACACCGAAACTATTGTCTGAAGGCTTGCAGCGGTCAGACATTCTGTGTACCCGAGAATCCAGAGGATGTACTATTCCAAATGGCTATATATTTATTATGTACGGATGGACGCCATCATCCGCCTGGGACAGTAAAGGGTATGACATTGATATATACATTTACCTTAGCTTCAAATGAGTTGTCGATCAAACTGTCTTTAACAACAACCTCATCTGATTTCACACGTCTAAATGGAGTGTTAGGAGTTCTCTGCATATGAACACAAAATCAGAAATAACATTAATAAACGTAAATTCTTTGAAATAATAATTGCTGCAAATTTTGTAAATAAATTGTTCTCATAAACTGTTTTTGTCAGATACCATCACCTTTCTCAACAACTCTAGAGCTTCACACCGAGCACAAGTTGTCCATTCACCAGCTTTTCCATTTTCTCCTCATATGGCCTTGAAGGGCCCCGAGTGTAAATAAAGTGAACCATTTAATGGTCAAATTTGGTAAAGAAAATTTAAATATCTGCCTATTGAATGTCAATACAGAATGTCATACATGAATGAATTTATCACTGGAATGACTGGCTCAGTTATCGAGCCAGTCATTCCAGTGGAAAATTTTCAGAAATTGTATTCTCTTGGCCTGTAAATGGACATTCCACAAGAAAATAACTGACAGGTTTTGGCTGGCATGATCATTAAAGGGTTAAGTTGTGCTAGTAGGCTCATGATTACCTGTCTGACTGACCACTGCAAGTCACCAGACAATAATTTCAATGAGCAAAAACTCTGGACATGCAGAATATTTTGAAAACAATTTGACTGGAAGTTGGTGGCTTAGCCAACAACTTTCAGTCAACCTGCTTTCAAAATATTCAGCATATCCAGTTAAAAACCATTTTGGAAAATCTAGCCTGCAGAAATTCAGTAGGGAGACAGTACCGTTATTAGTATTACACGCATTCCTTGTTGCTGATATTGACCATGTGACATATGCCATTTTGATGTGCCACAGAAAACTAATTTGGACAAATATTGTCATGATCGTAGACCTGGGTTATATTCATTGTCATTCTGTAAATGAGCTATGTATTAGGTTAATCAATCACAGGTTTGCAGCAAGGTCTTTGGAATGAATAATATATAAGGATGGAGGGATCCAATCCATTACTCAAAATCAAAAACGTCTGCTCACTAATTATCCGATGTCGCAATCATAATAGCGTATTATAATTCCATTACAAAAATATAAGTCTGCCACGTGTACGAATTGCATGTCTTTGATCAATTTACAATTTAATGAACATTCAGTTTTATATTTTGAAACTAGTTTGACTGCGAATTACAGCAACAGCACACCCCACCCTACAAGTCAAGCTAGTTTCAAAATATTCAACATCTTTCCTGTACAGTTATATTGAAATTTAGATTCTGGGAATTCAGCTTTTAAAGGTTTTAATCCATTCTTCCAAAACGAGTATATACTGGGCGGAACATAAACGGAAATGGGCGGGGCAAAGTTAGAAGTGGGTACACCTTAAACCGTTAACACTCGGATCTGCCAAAAATGGCTACTGCAGTGGTCTTGAGATAACCGGAATGGAATTTAATTTCAGGCTTATGTACAGTACACATAAGTCAGGTTTATGGATACCAATAACCTAACTATCATATATGCTCAGCATACATCCATGTAAATCTCCCTATGACAATCAGTACCCAATAACCCCTCATAGTTACAGCTCATCCTCTCCATACATACAATGGTAGGAATGTGAGGCAGCTTACAGAATCATGTATATACTACAAGCAGCTACAGGTATCATGCTATCGATAACTTAGTTCCTATTCATGAATATGTATGCAGCCAGCCAGCAGCAAGCATCCTTATTAGGAGAGGAATGCTGATTTCCTAAATCTGGGGGTGTATAGCAGTGAGTCATAGTCTGTCTATAGCTAGTGGCAAGTAGTCAAGCATACCGTGAATTGTTCAAAGTTTTAAGAATATATGTCCTATAGAGCACATAATTAGAGTCAACCATCAGAAAAAATGACAGAAATTTTTTAATTTGAAGTGAATTGTTAAATTTCATCTGATGTGAAGTTGTTGGGATAAATTAAGTTACAAGTTATCATCTAATTGTGATAGCAGCAATACTAATAGTGTCATTGAGTTGGGTTGGTTTTTTCAAGTAATCAAAGTAATTGTTTAAGTTTGTTTGCTTGCAGTGTGTTGGTTTTATAACGAAATAATGAAAAAGTGAGAATAACTAATTAGATAAGTCACTGTCGCAAGCCTATCCAATCTCATAGGGTTAACTTCTGTGTAGAAGGTACGCTTAGTTATTCATTTAACAGTTGAATTGTAATAGCAGTAACAGTGTCATTTAAAAGAAAGATACAAGTCTGTTCGTTGATGGTTTGTTTTGAATAAGTCGTTGTCATAGGCCTACCTGGTCTCATAGTGTAACCTTTTCTGTACAATACGGAATTTAAGCATAAAGTCAGTTATTTTAGTGGTTAATTTGCCGACTCAGCTATTCAAGAATGGGCTGTTCAAGAATATCTAGTTTTGGCGTTTCATCATTAAATTCTTGCAATTTAATAATTAATTTCCCAAATCTCACTAAACAGTAGGCTTTTCAGCCTTAAATTCTTACATCCCAACAGGTAATTTTCCAAATTTCAATAGGCAGTAAGGTTGTCATGCTCCACCGCTTGGACACGTGCACCTAGGTAGGTTAGCGCCTTACTGTTCCTTCGCGTCTCCACTTGAACAGTCTCAGCTAACAAGCCAAGAGTGGTGGGGGATGATGTACGATTGAACGTACTAATTTGGCTAGTGCTCCCACCAATGTGACTCTCATCTATGGACACGGACAGTCCGCACTTATCGGTGCCTGTATCTAATCACCTATCCGGCACCTGTGTGACGAGTACAAGCCAAATTTGGGGGGATGAGCTGAGTCTGCTCCACTTGCCAAATATAGTGTATAGTGTTATGAGTTAGTAATATACAGTTATATAGATTGTTCATGAATACAAATGGAAGTACAATCAAATCACTCATCGAAGTGATATCTGTCTTGCTTTTGGCTTTGCAGGCGAGCCAAAAAGTTTTGACCATGGACACCGAGGCCTTTACTCTTTGACCTCAAGGTCATTGTGTCATGCGCTCTCATAATAATGAGGCAGGTGGCCAAATTTGGATGCAGTATATTAATCTAACATATGAACCACTAAGTTGTTCTTAGCAGAAAATGTTACTGTTGAAAAAAACCACTTAAGTTTTTCATCTCAATGACCTGGATATTTTGTTGCCATGGTGAGTGTCTTATGTCAGCGTGTTATTAGGAAGCATCAGCCCTAATTTCAGTCCTGTAGTTTTTAATAAAACATTCGGTATACACCCAATAAACTGCTCAGTTGAGTAAAATGTTAATGTTAAAAAGGTTTTCTCAAGGACACAGTGACGTTGATCATTTGAGCCCAAGGGGATTGTGTTATGTCCTCTCCTAATAAGGAAGCATGTGTACTAGTTTAATCCTTTAGTGTCTAAATTTGTTCCTGAAAATGAAAATATTTGCTTTTTGAATGTGCATTTACAGGCCAAGAGAAGACTATTTTTGAAAATTTACCACTGGAAAGACTGGCCCAGTTATCGGTTGTAAATTCTCAAAATTAGTCTTCTCTTGGTCTGCAAATGGGCATTCCTCCAGACCACTAAGGAGGCCGGTTTTGGCCGGTATCGTCACTAAAGGATTAAGCACCCTTTACATTTATATTCCATGATTTGTTAATCCTGTTTGAGCAAAACTTTGATACATGATTACCTAGTGCTAGGAAACAGCGTGTTGACACTGAGGTCACAAGGTCAAAGATCAAGATCACTGTGACAAGGAGACTGGTGACAGGGTTGGCAAGTTTTGGACACTAGTTGTTTAAACCATGGTTTAAACCAGGATTAAACCGTCCGCCCAAAATAGGTTTTCGACACCTTAAAATGTTCAAAACTGTCCAAGACCTAAAATTTTAGTCCTGGCTGTTTCCTTTGAAAACGAGATGTATGTAACGCATGATTGGTGAAAGGGTGAACATACATGTACATAGATTAGTTTAACACAATTTAACTCAGTTATCTTAAGTGTAACTCCACGTACATATACAGTAAAATCTTTAATAATACTATATCACCTATTTATACAGCAAAATAATGTATGCATAATAGGAAAACTGTTGAATATTTAGAGAATAATTTGATTGAAAGCTCTTGCTGCCTTAGACAGAAACAGCTTCCAGGCAAATTAATTTCAAAATGTTTAACAGAAAATTTGCTGTATAACAGCTAAATTGTAAGGAATATTGCCATTTCTGGTCATTATCATTGAATGTGTTAACTAGAGGCTGTAACTCAATTGTAACTTCTGTTCCTTGACTGGGGACAGCAAGACCAGCAAGGCTGGGTGGACTAACAATGGGTTCTTTGTTAAGCATAACCAGCAGGCACTTCTGTAGATGTTATGTAACACTAACAGGTGAATGAGCCTATAATTAGGTGCTTGCATAGTTAAAACTAATCCAGCAACCCTTTCACCCCTGTGAATTCCTCTATACTAAATGGACTGAACCATAAAATCTGTTAAAGGTTTTGAAAATAATTTGACTAAGCTTTTGCTGATTTTGGCAGCAATACCTTCCAGTCAAATTATTTTCAAAACATTCTATGGAATATTTCTTACTTGTTAAGTAATTGTTATACTTTGTCTGTGTCATTGATAGGGTTTATAGAAAGAAGAAGTTGTATTTAACTCTCTTATCCAAGAATCCTATTATTAATGAAATAAATTTTGGACATTTATGGACAGGTAAGGAATGGTTTAAACCCTTTTAGACATGTTTTAGACATGTTTTGGACAAAGTCTGTTCAGAATTAGTTTTGGACAATCCAAAACCCATCCCTGACAGGTGAGAGATTTAATTGTGGAATTCTTGTTTCCTGTATATCTCTCTTGACATTGAGACACTGGAATTTCAATGATTAAAGGGCTTATGTGGATTGGTAGATTGCTATTACTATGCTGAAATATGACATAGTAGGTACATGTATTCATAGGAGAGAAACTATTGATCGTATGTTCATTTCTGAGCTCCTATTTAACCATCGAATGTTTTTAAAAAAATTAAATTTTCTCTTTAAAAATGTTCATTTGCAGGCCAAGAAAGTATTTTTGAAGATTTATCACTGGAATGACTGGCTCTGTAACTGAGCCAGTCATTCCAGTGATCTCTCCAAAAACATTCTCTTGGCCTGCAAATGGACATTTCTCTAGACCACAGCAGAGGCTGTTTTTTTCGTCAGGAAAGGGTTAAAGTGTTACTTCATCATACTAGTACTTACCTGATTTGATTTTGCTTGTTTCCCTTTGGCTGTCTCTGGGGTAATACTGGGGTTGTTTGTTATATTTCCCTGAAATAATTCATATCAGTTATTATAAGTAGTCTTAAATAGATTAATCAGTCAATGTATTTGAACTAGGAGCATGAAACATATGAAACACATTGCTGGAAATACACTGTACACTGGTCATACAAGAATTTGATCGATTCATTCAAACACTTTTCAAGCACTATGGCTATCATTTTCAATGACTAAAACTGGGATATCTTTAGGGGGGGGGGGGGTTGCAGGAAATTTTGCAAATTAGATGTTCTGCGATGCCATCTCCTTCAGTGCAGAGTGATAATCAGCAGCCTTATATTGTATGCCATCTTTGGGAAAACACATTTTCAAGTACTTTTCAATGCCTTACTGACATTTTCAAGTACTTTTCAAGGCAATTTTCAAATTCAAGCACTTTCAAGGCCAAGTTTCAAGGACTGATGCTAAAATTCAAGTACCTGTACACACATTTCTGTACAAAGCATCAATTCCAATTGTGACAATTTGAGAGAAAATATGAAAACTTGGCAATGTCTTTTCATGTATAAACTTTACTTGAACAGACATGAATAGTGGATAATTATATTTGCCAAATGCCTCGCCTTCTTCAGAGGGCCTAACGCTGCCCTAGATAAAACATAGGGTTTCTGGAGTTTGAAAATTGTGCGAAAACTAGGTTATCCGAGATGGCAGCCATAAAAATCGACCAATCTGGTTCTGTCATGGGTTCAGCGTTAGATGAGGATTCGTGAGTTCTAAATCAATTATTGACAATCAGTCGAGCAGTATCGGAGAATTAGATGCTTAAATGTGTTTCTAAAATCTGCAAAATTCAAGATGACTGTCACTAAAATTGACAATCAGCTTCGTTTGAGTCATCTTAGGTCGCTGACCCAAAGATACAAGTTTTCTGACGAATCTCGTTGAAAATGGCCCTGTCGTTCATGAGAAAGTCGCTTAACCCTTTCACCGAAAATCCCTGAAAACAAATTCTTTCCAAAATAAAACTTACTCTGTTGAGCATTAAGGCATCAGCAACAACTTCCAGTCAAATTAATTTCAAAACATTCAACAGAGTAAGTTTTATATATATGCCTTAGGCAGCAATGGTATCCAGTCAAATTAATTTCAAAATATTCAAGTTTTCCTGCATTGCTTTGAAAATGAGATATCAGGAATTCATTGGTGAAAGGGTTAACAGACCAAGTTGACCAGCCAGATGAAAGTTGATGGATGGTTGCCTTGGCATCAGCTCACTTTGGCCAAAGGCCAGGTGAGCTAATAAATCAAGCGGATTATATATCGATTGGCATATGTCACCTTTAAAGGAATGTCAACCATGTAATTGTTAGATATTGACAGTGTAGATCAATGTATCAATGACTTTTATTTTAATGTACAGACTATTTGCATTTAAATACACATGATTAGGGACAGTGGTTTTTCGTTTCAATATTTCCCAGTTCACAAAATTGGGGATTCCGTTTCACTTCCATTTCGCAAATTTACATCATCAAAGCTGCATGTACACTTAATAAACTGAATAATAGTCAAATTTGTGTTGTGCAGTATAAAGTTAGGATGGCGCAGATACGGCTGGATAAAAATTTTAAATTTTACATGAGAATGTCTCATGTCTTGGAAGAAAATGTCTTTGACCCATTAATTTCTGCTTGTATATTATGTTTCCGCTTCAATTTACAAATGCGTTGAAGAAATATGTGATTTTCTGTTGATTTCCGTTTGAAAACCACTTTTCCATTTCAAATTGCCAATTCTGTGAATTCAGTTTGTTTTCTGTTATCGCGGAAAACCACTGCCCCTATACCATGATAGTTTTCGAAAAATCCAAGATGGCCACCAAAGAATTTGACCAATTAAAATTCTCGTTTGGTATGTTGAAGTCTACCGCCATACGATCATTTCACTCATGGTTCGGTGATATCAGGGCATTTTAATTAAAGAGTAGCGTTTTAAACGGCAACGGAAAATTAAAAAAAAAATCCAAGATGGCCACCAAACAAAATTCCGAATAGAAGTTCTAGAGCCTACCATGATAGAATCCTTCCAGCCAAATTAGTTGAATCCGACAAATGGTTAATGATGAGTAGCGTTTTGATAATTACCACTAAATGCTTTATAAAAGATTTTCACCCAAAAAGTTGACCAATTAAAATTCTGAATATATGTTCTGGAGCCAACCCAGATAGTGGGGTGGGGGTACGTCCAGCCAATTAGGGTTGACATCTGTCAAGCGGTTAGTGATGAGTAGTGTCTTGACAATTTCAGGTAAATTTCTCATAATCTTAGATTTTCACACAAAAAATTATGTATGTACAAGTTCTAAAGCCTACAGCCATAGGGTCCCTCCAGCCAAATTAAGCTAAAATCTGCCAAGTGGTTAATGAGGAGTAGAACTTTGACAATTTCTGATAAATTTTTCATAAAATTTTAGATTTTCACCAAAAAAATTGACCAATCAATATCCTGTATAAAAGTACCTCGATAGGATCCCTCTAGTCAAATTTAGCTGAACTCTGTCAAGAAGCCAAGGAGGAGATATGTTTTGACACTTTCCTGTAGATCTTTTACATAATCTAAGATTTTTCACCCCAAAAATTGACCAATAAAAATTTTGAAAAGAAACTCTAGACCCTACCACAATACGATCCACTTCAGGCAAAATTTAGTTGAAATCTATTGAGAAGCTAAGGAGTAGCATTTTTCCAATTTCTGCTACATTTCTCATAAAATCTAAGATTTTGACCCGAAAAATTGAGCAATTAAAATTCTGAATAGAGTTCTAAAGTTTCTATCTACTATAGGTTCCTTCAAGGGAATTTAGTTGAAATCAGTCAAGAAGCTAAGTAGTAGTACATTTTGGACAATTTCCAGTAAATTTAAATCTAAGATTTTCACCCAAACATACCAAAGAATTGACCAATGAAAATTCTAAATAGGAGTTCTAGAGGGTACTAGGATAGGATCCTTCCAGCCAAATTTGGTTGAAATCGGTCAAATGGACTCAAACCGTTGGAGCAGAAAAAATTTGACGGACGATGTAGGGCCACCATGGCATAATGTCACCTGGTCTGAAGGTGAGCTAATAAGTGATCAATCGCGACATTAACCAAGCCAACATCAAGCAGTTCTGTTCATATCACTAATCATACAGGTACCCATTAACACGCAGGAGCAGTCGAGAAGACTTAGCCCGTACCACGCTGATGTTAAAATTCTAAATTTTCTTATTAAATTAAAAGATGAACTGGTGTTTATTTTTCAACAAATTTGGTGGAAGATGGTGCTGTCGTAGACAGCAACATTGTCCGCCAAAATCTTGAAAAATACACACCAGTTTCTTTGCCATTCACACAGTAAAAGATAGAATATTGACATTAGAGTGCTAATGGTTAAACATAGATTGTCTCTTCATTGGCCGAGAATATGTTACAAAGCTTCTCACTGGAATGACTGGCTTGGTTACTATTGCACCAATAATTCTGGTGGCAAATTTTCAAAAATATTTGACTCGTGATCTGCAAATGACCATTTCTAAAAAATTATTGCAGTAGCTACTTTTGGCTGGCTTGATTCTTTTGTGATTAACCCGTCAGTTATCAACAAAAGTACAATCCTTGCTTAGTGTATGACCATTTGCAAGCCAAGAAGATGAGTTTTGAGAATTTATCAAATGCTGAAATGACTGTCTAGCACGCGCGCGCACGCACGCACACACACACACACACACGAAGATGAGTTTTGAGAATTTATCAAATGCTGAAATGACTATCTGGCATGCACGTGCACGCACACGCACACACACACACACACAAAATGGACATTCGTCTAAAACACAGGTTACAATGCCAGGCTGAACTGCTAAAGGTTTAACAAAACATCAGTGTTACACCGATGGGATATTGGCATAAATCTTGGCAATAATATAAGACAATATTTTGAAATAAACAAACAAGAGGCCCAAGGGGTCTGCATCGATCACCTGGAATTATTGACCAGTGGCACAAATGAACAAAATGGGATGACCACTGGAAAAATTTCTGTGACGTTTTATTAAAATTGGCCCAGTTGTTAATAAGTAGTCTTTTTATGATATTCTCAGAAATTTGCAGAAAATGCAAGACGTCCGCCAAAAATGATAAATTTTGATTGATTCATAGCGGACATGATTTTTTTATGTATCAACTTTCCATGGACAAAATTGTTTCTCCAAAATTTCGGCCCGATCCGTTCAGCGGTTTTGTAGAAGCCATTTTCATGTAAACTAGCTCATCCAAGATGGCCGCTGAAGTATTTGGCCAACCAAGTTAGCAAACCAACTTGGTTCAGCTGTTGCTCCAGATGATGTTTCATGAGTTTGGAATCGATCCCAATGCGGTTTCGGCCAAAATCCAAGATGGCTGCCGACCAATTTGGCCGATAGGCTTCCTTTGAGCAAACTTGGACTATATACTCTAAGGATGCTTCCTGCCAAATATACTTGACATCGGCCCAGTGGTTCTCGAAGACATTAAAAATTTTCCCTTGATTTAGTATGGGCAATTTTAGCAGGAAACAGATCCAAGAATGCCACCAAACTGTTTATCCGACAGTTTCGAAAATGGCAAATTTGAAATCAGAATACCCAAACACCTATTTTAAACCAGTTTCGGCTTCAAAATTCATCAAATAAGAATATCCACTATGGCCGCCAAACACTACATTTTCATTGGTCCACGACGGCCAGGTTTTTTATGCATCAACTTCCCTTGAACAAATGTTAATGGCCCTTAGTCCCTAATCATATCTGCCAAATTCCGGCATGTTCAGAGTTCTCCGTGGTTTTTGTGAAAAGTACGTCATCCAAGATGGCCACCAAACCATTTGGCCAATCAAGTTCCCTTGAACAAACTTGTTTCATCTCTTGCCCTAGATAATATTTCATGAGGTTTGCATCAATCCCCTAAGTGGTTTCGGAGATTTTTAAGTTTCTAAATATCAGCCAAAATCCAAGATGGCCACCGGCCAATCAGCTTTATTTGAACAGAATTGGATCCCTATGCCCTAAGGATGCTTCCTGCCAAATATATTTGAAGTCGGCCCAGTAGTTCTTGATAAGTCATTTAAAGAAAAAGTTGACGGCCAGATGCCGGACAGACAGCCGATGGATGGTCGCCATAGCATAACCTCACTTGTGAGCTAAAAACTTAACTGTAAATGATAGTGTCATACCAAGGACATAGAAATTTGATCGCATGACCTCAATTTCATTGTGCTCCATCATTTTGTCCAAGTTTAGTCCCAATAGGGTGAAGTTATGCCAATAATAACACTTAGGTAAGCTGAGACAGCACGAACTGAAAGAGAAACTCTAAAGATCAGACAATTCAAAATAAAGTACAATGATTATGTAAATACTTACATTTAACGTGGCTGTGTCTCCATATCCATTCACTACTGTAGTATTTGAACTGTGTTTATTTTTTACAGCTGACGGTGAATTGGTAGACTTTTGAGCTTTGCTTTTCTTGGCCGGTGATGCCTGTTTATGTGTAACACTATCACCCAAAGCGGTTGGTTTTGTTTCAGTGTCAGATTCTGAGTCCGAAGAACTGCTACTGCTAGAGTTATTTGCACATGTGTTAGCAACAGCTGGTGATTTAGCAACTGCTGGTTTTGGAGTTCCAGTTTTATTCACTAACACAGGTTTTTGTACCACAGTCTTGGGTTTATCATCATCAGAATCAGACTCCGAAGAACTACTGGAATCTTTCGCTGCTGTTTTAACAGCAGCTGGTAATTTAGTCAAAGAATTTGGTTTTCCAGGTTTAGTTACTGTCGCCGGTTTTGGTGAAACTTTCTTAGAATCATCATCAGATTCGGAAGAACTACTACTGCTGGGATCTATTGCCGGGGTTTTACTTGCTGCTGGTGACTTCGCCACTGATTTTGGTGTTCCAGTTTTAGCCACTGCTATCAGTTTTGGTGGAACTTTCTTAGATTCATCATCGGATTCTGATTCGGAAGAACTGCTACTGCTAGGATCTTTTGTTGGTGTTTTACTTGCTCCTGGTGTCTTAGCCACTGATTTTGGTGCTGCAATTTTAGCTACTGCTACCGGTTTTGGTTGTATTTTCTTAGATTCATTATCGGATTCAGATTCAGAAGAACTGCTACTGCTAGGATCTTTTGTTGGTGTTTTACTTGCTCCTGGTGTCTTAGCCACTGATTTTGGTGTTGCAATTTTAGCTACTGCTACCGGTTTCGGTTGTATTTTCTTAGATTCATTATCGGATTCAGATTCAGAAGAACTGCTACTGCTGGGATCTTTTGTTGGTATTTTACTTGCTGCTGGTGACTTACCCACTGATTTTGGTGTTGCAATTTTAGCTACTGCTACCGGTTTGGGTTGTATTTTCTTAGATTCATTATCGGATTCAGATTCAGAAGAACTGCTACTGCTAGGATCTTTTGTTGGCGTTTTACTTGCTGCTGGTGACTTACCCACTGATTTTGAGGTTGCAATTTTAGCCACTGCTACCGGTTTTGGTCGTACTTTCTTAGCTTCATTATTGGATTCAGATTCAGAAGAACTGCTACTGCTGGGATCTTCTGTTGGTTTTTTACTTGCTGCTGGTGTCTTAGCCACTGATTTTGGTGTTGCAATTTTAGCTACTGCTACCGGTTTGGGTTGTATTTTCTTAGATTCATTATCGGATTCAGATTCAGAAGAACTGCTACTGCTGGGATCTTTTGTTGGTGTTTTACTTGCTCCTGGTGTCTTAGCCACTGATTTTGGTGTTGCAATTTTAGCTACTGCTACCGGTTTTGGTTGTATTTTCCTAGATTCATTATCGGATTCAGATTCAGAAGAACTGCTACTGCTGGGATCTTTTGTTGGTGTTTTACTTGCTGCTGGTGACTTACCCACTGATTTTGGTGTTGCAATTTTAGCTACTGCTACCGGTTTTGGTTGTATTTTCTTAGATTCATTATCGGATTCAGATTCAGAAGAACTGCTACTGCTGGGATCTTTTGCTGGTGTTTTACTTGCTCTTGGTGTCTTAGCCACTGATTTTGGTGCTGCAATTTTAGCTACTGCTACCGGTTTTGGTTGTATTTTCTTAGATTCATTATCGGATTCAGATTCAGAAGAACTACTACTGCTGGGATCTTTTGTTGGTGTTTTACTTGCTGCTGGTGACTTACCCACTGATTTTGGTGTTGCAATTTTAGCTACTGCTACCGGTTTTGGTTGTACTTTCTTAGATTCATTATCGGATTCAGATTCAGAAGAACTGCTACTGCTGGGATCTTTTGTTGGTGTTTTACTTGCTCCTGGTGTCTTAGCCACTGATTTTGGTGCTGCAATTTTAGCTACTGCTACCGGTTTTGGTTGTATTTTCTTAGATTCATTATCGGATTCAGATTCAGAACTGCTACTGCTGGGATCTTTTGCTGGTGTTTTACTTGCTCCTGGTGTCTTAGCCACTGATTTTGGTGCTGCAATTTTAGCTACTGCTACTGGTTTTGGTTGTATTTTCTTAGATTCATTATCGGATTCAGATTCAGAAGAACTGCTACTGCTGGTCTCTTTTGTTGGTTTTTTACTTGCTGCTGGTGACTTACCCACTGATTTTGGTGTTGCAATTTTAGCTACTGCTACCGATTTTGGTTGTACTCTGGGCTCTGGTGACTTAGCAACTGATTTTGGTGTT
This sequence comes from Chaetoderma sp. LZ-2023a, assembly GCA_034401795.1. NCBI lineage: Eukaryota > Metazoa > Mollusca > Caudofoveata > Chaetodermatida > Chaetodermatidae > Chaetoderma > Chaetoderma sp. LZ-2023a. The sequence goes on from CM067374.1 coordinate 80,995,065, forward strand.
CCAGTTTTAGTTACTGCTACTGACTTTGCTTGTACTTTCTTAGATTCAATATCAGATTCAGACTCGGAAGAACTACTACTGCTGGGATCTTTTGTTGGTGTTTTACTTGGGGCTGGTGACTTAGCTACTGATTTTGGTGTTCCAGTTTTAGTTACTGCTACTGACTTTGCTTGTACTTTCTTAGTTTCATCATCAGATTCAGAATCGGAAGAACTACTACTGCTGGGATCTTTTGTTGGTGTTTTACTTGTTGCTGGTGACTTAGCTACTGATTTTGGTGTTCCAGTTTTAGCTACTGCTACTGACTTTGCTTGTACTTTCTTAGTTTCATCATCAGATTCAGAATTGGAAGAACTACTACTGCTGGGATCTTTTGTTGGTGTTTTACTTGTTGCTGGTGACTTAGCTACTGATTTTGGTGTTCCAGTTTTAGCTACTGCTACTGACTTTGCTTGTACTTTCTTAGATTCAATATCAGATTCAGACTCAGAAGAACTACTACTGCTGGGATCTTTTGTTGGTGTTTTACTTGTTGCTGGTGACTTAGCCACTGAGTTTGGTGTTCCAGTTTTAGTTACTGCTACTGACTTTGCTTGTACTTTCTTAGACTCATCATCAGATTCAGAATCGGAAGAACTACTACTGCTGGGATGTTTTGTTGGTGTTTTAATTGTTTTTGCTAAGCTGGACACTGATTTTGGTGTTCCAGTTTTAGTTAATGACACTGGTCTTGGAGTTCCACCTTTAGTTACTGAGATCATTTTTCGCGCCACTGTCTTGGATTCAACGTCATCAGACATGTCAGAATCAGAGCTACTACTGTTGGAACCTGTTGGGTGTGACTTAGCCAATGATTTTGAAGTTCCAGTTTTTGTTACTGCTGTTGGTTTTGAACTTCCAGTCTTAGTTACTTTTGATGAGACTGATGGCACTTTTCCAACTTCATCATCCTCAGAATCAGAAGAACTGCTATCGCTAGATTCCTTTGTCATTGGCTTAACACTTGCTGGTGATTTAACTCCTTGTTTTGGCGTTAGAGATTTAGTTCCCGTCACTGGTTTTAGTGTTTGGACGGTTTGTGGTTTTGATGACACTTTCTGGATAGCTACACCTTGTGATTTCACGGATGGATTTGTCATGTCAGATTCCGAACCAGAATCTGATTCAGAGTCGGATGTACCAGATTCACATTTCTTTTTCAATTTAGCGGAACTTCCCACATCAGATCTTGAATCACTTGCAGAACGCTTTACTGGAGTTGACCGTAATGCTAAGGTGTTTTTATTTTCAGCTGCTTCATGTGAATCACTGCAACAAGAAGGGGTAACTATCGTGATAATGAACTATCACAATGACTACAACTTAAATGCAAATTCTGTCAATGCAACTGACCAATAGAGTGATCCCTTTCTTGCAATGCCACAACTATTTTCAGGGTCATTCCATATAAGGACCAAAATTTTTGAAATCCGTCAAGTCATAGTTTCAGATTTCCTTCAAACTTTGTCAGAGTAAGCATATGTATGTATTAACAGGAAATTCCAAGTATTATAGTGAAAGGTCAAATACTTTTTGAAAACTGGCCTATCCAATACCCCCTGCCTAAAATTGACAAAAATTTGTAACAAAATTTCTATGTTTGAGGCTTCATATCTCACCGACTACAGTGCTCACAATACTAGGTCTTTTTATTTTAACAGTCTGGTCACCATAGTTCGAGAAAATCACAAGCATTTTGTGCTGACCTGTTTTAGGCATGTATTAGGGGTCGTCAAAAATGCCAAAAAATGTGATTTTTCATATTTTAATCCAAATTTGGTGATGCCGTAAAATGTATTTGTATTTGGTTTACACAAATGATTTATATCCTGTTAACTAGAGCTACTGCTACTTTAGTGATATTTATTACCTAATGGCAAGATATGCTCCGCAAAAATTTTGTGGGAGCCATACCCCCACCCCTGTTCGCCAAAATGGGGTGACTTCATAACATGTTTTTTCAAAATAACCCCTTTCAATTTTTTTAATATTTTGGTGAATGTTATATATATGGTCAATGGTTACAGGGCCAAAAGGTTCACTCTTACATTTGTTTCCTTTTAGAGCTATGGCAAATACAAAATCTGATATTTTTTCAAAAACTTGTATGATATTCGATTTTGGGGGGGGTTAATAATTTTAAAAGTATACACTCTAGAAGTATGAAACAAGAGATGTAGCGCGTTTCCCTGCCTTATTAAAAGAAACAACCAGCATTTCCCTTTTACAAAATAGATAAACATGGATTTTAGAGATGTCAAAACCGTACTTTGTTAAAATTTGACATTTTTGTGGGTAAACTACAAGTCATTATTCAACAACATTTTCAATGGGAATAACATATTGCCTGGAGAATATTTAAAAAACAATTTGACTATAAGTTGTTGCTGACTTAGCCATCAATAATTTTCAGTCAATCATTTTCAAAATATACACCAGGTACAGAGTTTGTCCTGTAAGCTGGTCGAGCTGCAACAGCTCATCACTCAGTCTTGAGTTATCCAGTGTTAATAAAGACTGAGAGATTTCATATCTAGAGAAAATAACTCAACCTTCAGAGCTTTGTATATAATTAGGTCAATTGCTGTAATAGACATAGGTAGTGAGGTGATATTGATTAGTCACATGGTCTCAGTTTTTATCAGAGATCTGCATGCAAGTATTGCTATCAACAAGAGTTCAGTCAAGCATTTTAAGTGATCAAGATTAGGCAGCATGACCAGTGAAAGTGTTTAATAATTACTGCTTTGAAACATTGACATTGTTGCTGATACACAAATGTTTAGATATTTACTTTAGAAATTTAATAATTCACTATACATTTTAATGATAAATTAGGCCTTTTAATTTGAAGTGTAAACTTTGACTAGGACACGTTGCACAATGGCTGAATTACCAGAGACATTTTGTTCAGTTGGACGTCTCACTAATGATAAATGTCATAAGTTTACGGATAAATGCTCTGTAAATGATGTTGTACAATTGACGGCTACAGATAAAACACTTGTTGCAATGAGAAGTGGCCAGAGTGAGGATAGTTTAGAAACAGTGTGCTGTTGCCACAAGAAACACTATCTGCATATATTCCCGATGATGAAGCAGAACACTTCATGTTGTGATCCCCTAAAAGTTCACAAAAAGCTTATTAAAAAGGGACTAGTTAATATAGATCAAGAAATTGTGGCATTAATACAGTCGAAAACTAGAGAGAAAACAACCTGGCCAAAAGATTTGCCATCATTGTTTGCAGGAAATTAATAACCTGACAGATTGTAGTGACAGTGAACCGGAATCAATGGCCATAGCAGATACTTTGTACAGTAATGCTGAATGCCTCAACTCTAGTTTCTCAGCAGTTGGAGTTTCTCCCCTAAAGAGTGTCCATTCAGAAAGGAAAGTATCATATGGTAAACGAAAAATCAAACAAATGGCAGAAGCAACAACAAGTCACGTGGCATCCCACCTAGGTTTTCCACCTAATAAATTAGTTGCTGACACTTCACAAACTGAATGTACATGTGATTCTAAGTTTGATGTGGACTACTTGGTATCGAACATGAATGAAAAACTGTCTGTGTCATCACGAAATCAAAAGATACAAGTATTGACTATTACACCTAAATCATGGTCGATAGATAAAACTGTTCAGGTTTTTCAGGCATGTGGTGTTACGCGTTATATGGTGAAACAAGCCAGACAACTTGCGCAGAATGATGGAATACTCGCTGATCGTGAAACCTTAAAAAGAAATAAGCTTGATCAGCATACACTAGATAGTGTTATTAACTACTACCAAGATGATACTGTATCTAGACTATTACCCGGGAAAAATGATTTTGTTACTATAAGAATTTGTGGTACCAAAGAACATAAGCAAAAACGGCTAATCCTGACAAATTTGAAGGAAGTACATGCTAATTTCAAAACAGAAACTGGACTTAAAATTGGTTTCTCTAAATTTGTTGAGTTAAGACCCAAATGGTGTGTAACTGTTTCTTCTAGCGGCAGCCACAATGTTTGTGTATGCGAAAAACACCAAAATGTAAAGTTTATGGTGGATGTTATCTCTGAAGACTATCATAACCTAATTGACAAATCTGTATGTGACAGTAGTTCTAGAAATTGCATGCTGCAATGATGTGAAGTGTCCAGGAACTGCATTTCTCAAAACTTACTTAGAGCAAGACCTTTACGAGCACATGGATGAGGATGACATCATTAAATTCAATGAATGGGTATTCACAGACCGAATTGAAATCATGCGCCGAGAAGTATCAGTTGAAGATTTTATTTCTATATTATGTCAACGGATCCAAGAATTAACACCACATTCCTTCATAGCGAAATCTCAAAGTGAATTCTTGAAAGCGTGCAAACATGATTTAGATGACACTACTGCCATTGTTGTTCCCGACTTTGCTGAAAATTACAGCAGTATTGTGCAAGATTGTGTACAGGGATTTTATTGGAACAATTCTCAAGTCACGATACATCCTTTGGCATTTTATGTTAAGGCTTATGGAAAGTTGAATGAAGAAAATGTATGCTTCATCTCTGAGTGTCTGAAACACGAAACAAATACTGTGTACTGTTTTCAGGAGATTTTTACAAGATATCTGAAGGAAAAGTATCCCAATATTCATATAATTAAATACTTTAGTGATGGGTGTGCAGGACAATACAAGAACTTCAAAAACTTTATTAATGTCTGCCATCATTTTTCAGATTTTGATATTAAGGCAGAATGGCATTTCTTTGCTACCAGCCATGGTAAAGGTGTTTGCGACGGTATCGGTGGCACAGTGAAGCGCTTAGCCGCAAGGGCTAGTCTGCAAACAGCGCTTATACGAAATGCTAGTGAATTGTATGAATTCAGCCAACAGAACATAAGCAAGATCAAGTTCTTCTTAGTTAGTAAAGATGAGATCCAGAGCCATCATACAATGTTGGAAGAGCGGTATCTCCTTGCCAAAACAGTGCAAGGAACCAGGTCATTCCATTCGTTTGTTCCAAATGACACTAACTCTATCACAGTAAAGCGAATTTCAACTGATGATGTTTCATACACTCGGTCATTTTCTAACACACAACCTGGTATGTCATCAGAGATTCAGAATTTAAATATCCCTATGGAACTGTCTTTGAGTGACTATGTTGGTGCATTGTATGACAAAAATTGGTGGTTTGGCATAGTGTTAGAAATTAGTCTAGAAAATGAGGACTGTCTCATTTCGTTTATGAAGCCGCATGGACCAGCTCGATCCTTTAGTTGGCCAAGGCGCACAGACCAGTGCTGGGTTCCTTTTTGTGACATTCTAAGTAAGGTGTCAACACCATTGACAGCAACTGGCCGGCAGTACACTTTTCCACAAACTGATATCGACTTTATAAATGGACTATTTAAATAATTTGGAGGAGCGGTATATGCTGGATCATGTACCGTATCATCAATTATTGCTGAGGTATGTAGTATTATGTACTATCTCTTAACACTTTTATATTATATCATGTGTATTAACCAATGCCTGTCTCAGTTTATTAAATAATTCCATGAAATGGGTGACATTTAGGCATACTTTAGTATGAGAGATTACACATATTGGCCTGGTCGCCGTGTGTCAAAATTGTCTATAAATGGCCATAGAAGTCCATGTAGCTGTACTAATATGACCATAATATACCATTCAATGTCCACCTATGATGAAAAAGTATCTAAAATGCTAAAGTGGAGATATTTTAAACTTTTTAAAACAAATTAGATTGTCGCGAAAAATGTCAAATTTTAACAGAGTCAGGTCTTTGGGTCTAGAAAATCGATGTTTATGTATTATATAACCAGGGAATGCTGATTGGTTCTTCTAATATAGCAGGAGAACTGGTTGTATCGCTTGTTTCATGCCTCTAGGCCCTATAATTTTAAAATTATTAACCCCCAAAAATGGAATATCGTACAAGTTTTACAAAAATATCACATTTCTAATATGCCATAGCTCCAAAAGGGAACAAATGTAAGAGTGCAACTTTTAACCATGTAACTATTGACCATATATCTACCATTCACCAAAATAAAATACAAATTGAAAGGGGTTATTTTGACTTAATAGGCGATGAAGTTGGCCCTCTTTTGTGAACAGGGGTGGTGCATTGGGCCCCCAAAATTTTTTGATTAGCAAACCTTGCTGCTAGTCAGTAAATATTACTAAGCTAATATTAGCTCTAGTGAACTGGGTAGAAATCATTTAGTTACAGCAACTATAATATACATTTTACTGTATCACCAAATTTTGTTGAAACAGGAAAATTAGCTGTTTTTAACGTTTTTGGTGACCCCTAAAACACACCCAAAACAAGTCAACACATATTGCTTGTTATTTTCCTCAAGTATGCTGACCAGAGCATTAGAATGAAAAGATCTAGTATTGTAAACAGTATATTGGATGAGATATGATGTCTCAAACATTGGATTTGTACTTGGAACTTTTGTCGATTTTAGCATAGGGGTCTTTGAGAGGGCATTTTTCAAAAAGTATTTCACATATCAGTTAAAAAATTGTCATGCTCAACTAAAACATCCATATGCTCACACTGAGAAAGTTTGAAGGAAATCCGTGACTATGAGTTGACGGGCATTGGTCCATCTTATACGGAATGACCCTTCAGCTAATCTTCGTCCATGTTTTGCAGTTGTTGGAATCACTTTATATATGCCAAACCTTCAATTCCTAGAATCCCAATTACGAGCTAACCATACAGTTAAGTTGTTGAATATTTTGAAACCAATCTGACAGGATGCTGATGCTGCCATAGGCAGCATCAGCATCCAGTCAAATTGGTTTCAAAATACTCAACAGAATCTGTATTAAATAGTAAATCAATCAGACATACAATTCGTACACTTGACGGACTACTCATTATGGAGCTAGATACATTATTTCATTCAATACTCATTATGATTGTGATGTAAGCGTACCTGTGACTTGATTGATTATGATGTCATATACTTGAGTGACAGATCGGATCTCTCCATTATCAATATAATTAACAAAGAAACCTACTACCATGGGCAACAGCAATCAGTGTGAACAGGGAGGAAGCATAGATGCCTGCAATAAAACTTTGCAATCTGATTTCACAAATGCTGCATGCTGGGAGTATCTCACAAAACAAATATAAAACCAATTTCGGCTTCAAAAACCATTAAAAAAAAAATCCAATATGGCCATCAAACATGCTGCATTTTGATTGGTTAACGATAGCCATGTTTTATTATGGATAAACCAATTTAACCAGTCAACAAACTTTAATCACCCTAAGTCCCTAATTATATATACCAACAAGCCTGAAAATAAATGCTTGATACCTGACATTATCAGGCACAAAACATGAAACTGTCTGACACAAGACACTCCAGTACCTGACATTTTGTCAAATGAGCTTTACTGCTTATGCCGTGGTGACAGGGACAGATTTATAGTCAAGGTTAGTTCCAATGTGCAACCAAACAGCTGATATACAAAGCGACACAATGTTCATCAAGCAAATGTGTAGTATAATCATCAGCTCAGTTTACATATTTTCAGTTTCTAATAAAGCACATTCCTGTAAATTCTGAATGTCTGTTACAACGTAGTTGGTGGCTGACAAGGTGTCAGACAACACTGAAATAGTTATTTTCCGGCTTGTACACCAAATTTCGGCCCGAGCAGTTCAGCGGTTTTAGGGAAGACATTGTTTTAGCGAAAACCAAGTCATCCAAAAAGGCCGCCGAAGCATATCGCCAATCAAGTTCCCTCACACAACCTTGGTACAGCTGTTGTCTTAGATGATTACTCAAGCGTTTTCAATCAATCCCACAAGCGGTTTGGTAGCAGATCTTTAAAGACGTTTCTAAAAATCGGCCAAAATCTAAGATGGTCGCAGGCCAAAGTGGCCAATCTGCTTCATTTGTTCAAACTTGGATCTCTATGCCCTAAGGATGTTTCCTGGCAAATATAATTAAAATCGGCCACGTGGTTCTAGAGAAGACATTTTAAATTTTCTAATGCTTTAGTATATATGCAAGTTTTTGGAAGGAAACTGATCCAAGATGGCCGCCAAACCGGTTATCCGACAGTTTCGAACCTGGCAAATTTGAAATCAGAAAACCCAACAACCTATATAAAACCAATATGGCCATGAAAATCCATCAAATAAAAATCCAATATGGCTGCCAAACACGCTACATTTTGATTGGTTTATGGCAGCCATGTTTTTTGACATATCAACTTCCCGTGACCAAACTATAATGGCCCTTCTTAGTGCCTAACAATAGCTGCCAAATTTCAGCCTGATCCGTTCAGCGTTCAAGACGTTTCTAAAAATCGGCCAAAATCCAAGATGGCGGCCAGTTAAATTCGCTGATCGGCTTCATTTGAACAAACTTAGATCTCTATTCCCAAAGGATGCTTCCTGTCAAATATAATTCAATTTGGCCCAGTGGTTCTTGAGAAGTTGTTTAAAGAGTTGACAGGCAGACGCAGCAAGTTGGACGGAGAGCCACCATGACATAACCTCACTGGGCCATTCTGGCGAGGTGAGCAAATAATTGAAATCGGCCTAAAGGTTTGTGAGAAGTCGTCAATAAAGAAAATGTTGATGGACAGACAACAGATGTACGGATGACATGGATAGGCGGTCACCACGGCATAAGCAATAAAGCTCATTTGACGTTTCAGGCCACGTGAGCTAAAGATCCATTGATGATGATGATGTACTGCGCTTTGTGGTTGTCATAGCAGCAACATCCTACAGTTGCATTTAGTCCTTCATCTTTGACCACTGTCTTGTTCTCTGCCAAAATCTGTATCTTCCTTAGGTTCATTCAGATTAATCCGAGTATACAGTCCTGTTTTCTTAAGGTCACCTCACTTAACAGATTTATGCAATGACATCCTCTCCTGGCCTTATATTTAATGGCTCCAAGTAAGTTGAAACTCGAGGCTCTCTCTGTGGGTGTTCTAACATCCTTAGCACATGGCCAAACATGGACTATCTTTGCTGGCTTACTTTTACTGACAGCGGCCATGTATTACACATCCTGTATAGTGCAAGATTTGGAAATTATGCTGTCCGGCCATGTGGCCAGTGCTGGATGTGTTCGCAGTGGCAGACATCACGGGTGTCAAGAGTTGCCGATTTGTTACAGTTGTACAGAATCAATGATACACACGCTACAAACAGTCTTTTTGTCAAGGGCATCTTTGATCTATGAATCCACAGCTTCCAGGACGCTTTTCTTCTATGGTTCGCCGCTACGCAGTGGATCGTCATTTTCTTTAGCTTTGTCGATAAGTATATCTGGGTGAATTCTGTTTGGGTTCATAAAGATTTCAAGGTTGCAGCAAGGTAGCTGGTGAAAAGAACAGTAGTCGCAGCTCATCTTCATTGCATCTGGACTGGTGTAGTACATATAAGATCTTTGACATGTCACGTACCTTCGATACAATTAAATGCTCAGTAGTCATGTCCAAGCACTGGAATTTCCAGAAAATGGGCATTGACATGTCACATGCCTTCGATACAATTAAATGCTCAATGCCCATTTTGTGGACATCAAAGTGATTGGCCATGACTACTGACACAAACATACGTTGAGCCCAAAGCACGTCTGAGCAGCTGCGTCCACGTGTAAACCACTTTGACATGACTCCGCGAAGTCAGTGAAGTTGTTTTGCCAACTTCCTTTGAACATTCTTTAATAGTGGCCATTAGTCCCTAATCATATTTTCCAAATTTTGTCCATATCTGTTCAGTGGTTCTGGAGAAATCATTGCTTCGAAAACTAGACCTGTCATCCCAGATGGACGCCAGATAAATCAACCAATCAGGTTCTCTCAAACAAACTTTATTCAGCCCTTGGCCTAGAACAAATTTCTTGAGTTTCAAATTAATCCACCAAATGGTTTTGAAGATGTTTAACCCTTTTAACATTTATATCAGCCAAAAACGGTTTCTGCAGTGATCTTGAGAGATATGCCCATTTGCAAACCAGGACTATTTTTGAATATTTACAACTGGTCATTCCTGTGGTGAATTTTCAAAAATTGCCTTCTCTTGGCCTGCAGAGGGACATATTTCCACCGTGCGACCATGGTGTACTGCAGACAAACAATCGAGTTGTGTCATCATATTTGAAGAGCTCCATGTACATTTTGTTGGCATGCCGATGTGACAGTCATTAAAGATTAATAATTTAATATGTATTTATAAGGCAAGTTAAAAACCTTGAAGGGCTGGATGCGGAGGCTGGGGATCTTTTAGATTTCTTTGCCTGACCATCTCCATCTTGGGAAATCTTTCTCTTTGTGCCACTAAAAGTATACGCAATAACATAATACATTAACATCAGCCAAGTGTGTGTGTGTGCGTGCGTGCGTGTCTTTATGTATCAACTTCCCTTGAACAAATGGCTCTTAGACCGTAATCATGTCTCCCAAACTTCGGCCTGAACGGAGCATTTGGCCAAACAACCCCCTTGAACAAAATTGCCGTACGTCCCATAGGGAAAACAATCCTAAACGTTTTGCTAATCCACAAACAATTGACAATCTGCTGTTTTCGCATTAATTATATCATATAATATACAAAACGAGAAAAGCCGATTTTGGATGCGTAGAGCGCTTTGGAGCATTTCCCTATGGAACGCAAGCAGGTTCAGCTGTTGCCCTAGATGATGCTGTACTGTACGAGTTTTGAATTAATCCACCAAGCAATTTCAGAGATTTTTAAAGGCGTTTCTAAAAATTGACAAAAATCAAAGATGGCCACTGGGAAAATTGGCCGACCGGCTTCATTAACAAACCTGTATCTCTGTGTTATAAGGAGGCTTTGTGCCACATATACTTGTACACTGTCCAGTTGTTCTCGACAATGCAATTTAAATTTCCTATTGTTTTAGTATGGGAGTCATTGGTGAGAAAAAGATCCTGGATTGCAGCAAAACCGTTTATCCAAAAGTTTCCAAAATAGCATATTTGAAATCAGAATTTATTTCTTCGTCAGACCAGTAATCCTTATTAAGTGTCAAAGCGATCCGCTAAACGGTCAAGGAGGTATCGTTCGGAAACAAATTTTCAAGATGGCTGCCTCTGACTGGTGGCTATATTGGATTTCGGATTATCGTAAATTTCGATAGGTTTCTTCACCAGACATATTCCAACGACCCTAGGAAGTGATCCGATAAATGGTAATGGAGATATCTTCCAGACCAACTTTCAAGATGGCAGCCCGTGGCTGGCGGCCATCTTGGATTTTGGACCAGTGTCGATTTTGATAAGTTTCTTCCTCAGACCTAGTCCAACCACTCTTATGAAGTTTCAAAGTGATCCGATAAACGGTAACAGAGTTATCATCCGGAAACCAATTTTCAAGATGGCCACCGGTCATCTTGGATTTCGGATCAATGTCAATCTAGATAGGTTTCTTCACCCGAGGTAGTTGAACCACCCGATGAAGTTTAAAAGCGATCAGATAAACGATAACAGAGTTATCATCTGGAAACCAATTTTCAAGATAGCCACGGGTGGCTGGCGGCCATCTTGTATTTTGGATCACTGTCGATTTTGATACGCTTCTTCAGCAGACCTAGTCCACCCACTCTATGAAGTTTCAAAGCGATGCGATAAACGGTAGCGGAGTTATCATCCGGAAACCAATTTTCAAGATGGACGCCGGTGGCTGGCGGCCATCTTGGATTTCGGATAATCGTCGATTTCGATAGGTTTGTTCCCCAGACCTAGTCCAACCACCCTATGAAGTTTCAATGCAATCCGACACACGGTAACAGAGTTATTATCCGGAAACCAATTTTCAAGATGGCCACTGGTGGCTGGCGGCCATCTTGGATTTCGGATCATTGTCAATTTCGATAGGTTTCTTCTCCAGACCTAGTCTAACCACTTCATGAAGTTTCAAAGCGATCCGATAAACGGTAAAGGAGTTATCATCCGGAAACCAATTTTCAAGATGGCCACCGGTGGCTGGCGGCCATCTTGGATTTCGGATCCTCGTCGATTTCGATAGGTTTCTTCCCAAGACGAACTCCAACCACCCTATGACATTTCAATGCGATCCGACAAAAGGTAGCGGAGTTATCATCTGGAAACCACTCCGCCGCCTACATGGCCGACCACCAGCCCGGATGGATGGCGACATTACATAATACCCCCGCCAAATTTTTCGGCGGGGTATAAAAATCGGTCAAAAATCCAAGATGGCTGGTGGCCAAATTGGCCGATCGGTTTCCTTTGAAAAAACTTAGATCCCTATGAGTTACGGATGCTTCCTGGTAACTATCATTGAAATCAGTCCAGTGGTTCTTGATAAGACACTGAATTTCCCATTGTTTTAGTATATGAGCTTTTGACGGGAAAAAGATCCAAGATAGCAACCAAACCATTTATCCGACACATTCCAAAATACATGTAGCAAATTTGAAATCAGAATTCCGAAAAACCTATAAATAAAAGCAATTTCAAATAAACAAATCCAATATGGCTGCCAAGCATTCTACATTTTGATTGGCCCACAGCGCCCATGTTTTTTTACGTATCAACTTCCCTTGAACAAACTTTAATGGCCCTTCGTCCCTAATCATATTCCCAAAATTTCACCCCAATCCATTCAGCAGTTCTGGAGACATTTTCGCTAAAACCAGGTCATTCAAAATGGCCACCAAACTATTTGGCCAATCAAGTTCAAGAACAAGCTTGGTTCAACTCTTGCCCTAGATTATATTTCACAAGTTTTAAATCGATCAAACAAGTTGTTTCAGAGATTTTTTTAAAGACGTTTCTTAAAATCAGCCAAAAACCAAGATGGCCACCGGCCATTTTGGCCTGGTGAAATAAGCTAACAATCTATCATGAAGTCAGAAAACATCTCATAGAAAGATTTAGTGATCTATAGTTTATGGAATTAGGCTGGGCTTTGTATGGACTGTATATATAATTGGTGGCATCTTGAAAAGCCACACTGACTGTTTTATAAATCCTATGAAAATTTACAAATTATCATAACTCCATTTTCTTTTCAAATTCCTCTAGAAACTGTATCTTTAGGAATAGATGACAACAAAATGCTCATAAGCTGCCCTTTGCAATGGTATATAGATGTGTACATCATATTCTTAGTGTGGATGATTTCTGAAATGAAACTTCACACTAAACTTTATGAAACACATCAATAGTTAGGCAACCAGATAGTTGTATATTAAGAAAGAATGGGCAGGTAAGCTAATAATAGGGACAATGGTGTTCTGTTTCAGAATTTGTCATTTTCGTTTCACAAAATTGTTAATTCCTTTTCATTGCCGTTTCATAAACTTTAAATTAATCCAATAAAACTAATTCGTGTTGTTTATTGTGTTTAGCAGAAAATTACTCTGGGGAAAGAGTCTGTAGACCTGACTATAATGTACCGCATAAAGAATATTCTGTTCAAATCTATATATTTTTAACCCTTCAAGCCTTAAATTTGTTTCAGAAAATTTCAAATTTCTCATGAAAATGTCTATTTGCAGACAAAAAGAAATTTGTGAAAATTTACCACTGGAATGACTGGCTCGATAACCGAGCCAGTCATTCCAGTGGTAAATTTCAAAAATTGTCTTCTAATAGAATAGAAATCTCTCAGTACTACGGCAGAAGCCATTTTTGGTTGGTTTGAGTGTTAAAGGTTTAAAGCACTATGACCTGCCAGTTAAATCTCATGATCAAATTACTTTCCGTTGATGTAAATAAACATTTCACTCATTCTCTTCTCTACTCACGAATTTCTTCTGGCACTTGTTTGATTGGACGTTTAAATATGATTGCGTTTGTGGAGCCAATCAAGTTGTGACAAATTGTTACCTTCTCAACGCAGAGGTCATGGCCAAAAGATTTAACTTGTTGTTCCTGTACCAGGAACCCGCCCATTCTCTGCTCAGAAATTGCTTCTGACAATTTTGTTTCAATGGCTGTTTATATATAATGGACCTTTCCAGCTTTAGCTATGCCCCACCCATCTCTAGATCTAATCTCCACCCATACTCGCTCGTGTTGGGATCGATCAATCTCTGAACTTCTTGACTATCAATTTCCAGAAAACTATACAGGTAAGCTGTTGAATATTTTGAAACTAATTTGACTGGGTGCTGTTGCTGCCTGTGGCGGCAACAGCGCCCAGTCAAATTAGTTTCAAAATATTCAACAGCATGTTTCTTATATATCAAAAACATACATTAATTAGACTATTAACCGTTAAAGACGGGCATAATCGAATCATTCATGACATCATCATTACGACGTCAGCATACATGATTATGACATCACACGATTGAGTGAGGAAATGGATTTATGAATTATTCCTTGCTTGTGTAGCCAAGCAAATTGTGAGAAATTATTATCTTCTCTATACATAGCCGAATGATGTAACTCGTGGTTCTTATACCGGGAACCCGTTCATATTTTAATAGATGGAGACAGACATACTGGGACCTTGTTGGTGTTGGTATATAATCCACTGACGCTTAGATCATTATCAAGCCGTAAAAAAAATAATTTTCCAATGACCTACATGTAGTTTTGAATGTGGTCTGGGAGTAGTTTTCCCGTATATCAGTGGTGATATAATGCATTGTTCACGCGATAAACGCCCTAAGTCATCCGCCATATGCGCCAATAAAATTGATATACATTGCGCTATATGTCATTCATTGCTACGGCTAGTAGGGCTGGGCGCGGATCATTCAACTGATTAATGAGTTTCTACATTCAAGTGTAGTACAGTACAAACCTGCTCAACTTGCCGTACGCTGTTCTCAAGTCTGGCGTGCTAGGAATCACTGGATCTGACTTCTGAAATAAACAGAAACAAGAATGATAATCAAAGATTATTGAAACCATCCCCTCCAAAAAAACAAAGAGACCCAAGGCCTGTATCGGTCACCTGGAGTTACTGTGCACTGGCACAAACCCAGATGACACACACACAAAAAAGGAAACATCTACATGTACCAATCTAATTTCTGTGAAGAAGATTTATCTCAGTTTTATTAAAATTGGCCCAGTAGTTAATAAGTAGTCATTTATTATGCTTTTCTCAGAAATTTCCTGAAAATCCTTGTAGGCCGCCAAACACGCTAGATTAGGATTGATCCACAGCAGCCATATTTTTTTACATATAAACTTGGACAAGCTTTAATGGGCCGTAGTCCCTAATCATTAGCATTGACATGTCACGAGCCTTCGACACAATTAAACGCTCAAAGATCTACGTACTACGCCAGGTCAATTGCAATGAAGATGAGCTATGACTAGTGAGACTACTGCTTGCAGACACCAAGCTGAGAGTATGAGTCAAGTCAGTGAAGTCTGTAGAGTTTGAGACATCAATCGGCTCCCCACAGGGAGATGGTCTATCCCCTGTGCTCTTCACCTGTTACCTGGCTGCTGCATTGAAGTCCGTGAGGGAAAACTCCACAAGACCAAACCCCCCCGGTGTTAATACTGGGCATGCCGCTAGAGATGGAATATGCCGACGATGTGGACTTTATAGATGAGGAAAGGAAACCCCTTGACGAACTTCTCCCAATAGCTGCAAGCAAACTAAAAATTGAGAATCTCTTTATGAATGAATCCAAAACAGAGTTCACCCATATATATATATCTATCTACAAAGCATGAAACTAAAGAAAATGATGATACACTCCGTGGCGCCGAACCATGGAGGAAAAGTAAAATCCTGGGCTTACTGCTTTGCAGTACTGCTGACATTGCATCATGGGAAACATAGCTTTCCAGTCCTTCTGGAAGCTATGGATTCGTAGATTAAAGATGCCTTTGGTAAAAAGACTACGTTTATACAATGCAACCTGCGTATCCTTGATGTATAACTGTAAGAGCTGGGCAGCTCCAAAGGCAGCTCTAGACAAACTTGACGCCTGCCACCGCAAACACCTACGCACCATCACTGGACACCGATGGCCAGAGAGCATAATTTCCACCGATGCACTATACAAGATGTGTAATACGCCGCAGCTGTCTGTAAAAGTCGCCCAGCAAAGATGGTCCATGTTTGGCCATGTGCTAAGGATGCCAGAAGACACACCAGTACAGAGCCTTGGCATTCGCCCTACTCGGAGCCAGCAAATACAGTCAGGAGAGGACGTCACTGCGTAAATCTGCTAAGCATGCTACGAGGTGACCTCAAGAAAGCAGGATTAGGTAAACTCAAGTCAGGAATAGACCTGAGGAAGCTAAGGATTTTGGCTGAGGCCAAGACACAGTGGGCAAAAGTGAAGAAGGACTGACTGCAGCTGTAGGATGTTTCTACTACTACAGCCGCAGAATACAGTAATCATACATACATACAGTCCCTAATCATATCTCCTAAATTTCACCCCGATCTGTTCAGTGGTAGTGAAGAAGCAAGGTTGGAAAAAATCATGGTTTTTAACCGCATCGCTAAACTTGGGTGCAAGATTCTCTATGTTGTCCCGAACACATATATGCCAATTTTGAGGTCTAAAATGCAACAGCCTTTAGCAACAGTTTACAAAATAGACATTTTACCCATTCTTCAATAACTTTGGTTCTAATGTTCCATTGGTGCAAACTTCTCCAAACTTGGGTGGAAGCTTGCCTATATGCAGGGTAACGAAGAGTTGCAACTTGATTTGCACAATAGATTATTATTAAAGTTTTGATTAATTTAACTAATGTTCGCAACTATTGTTGTTAATAATAATCGTAATTTCACTGAATACTGAATAGTAATAATAGTTAATACTCCGCAAGATGGTCACTCCACCGCCCCTCCCCAACCCCTCCCCCCCCCCCCTTTATGTAAAACGGTATGTCATAAGTCATGTCGCCACACGTAATTTGTTTAAATGTATTGTATCGTACTCTATGTGACGTCCTTTGGATAAAATATTCATGTTAGTTGTATAAAGGTATACTATGGGTACCGAACTTCGTGAATCTAAGCAAGTAATGCACTCGTGAAAGAAAACTCTTAAACAGATCTGCACAAGAATTTAACACAATGTGAAATAACACTTCCGAATACAAAAGAACCAATTTCAGTACAAAATTTTAATTTTTAAACAAATCCCAAGCATTTGAACGGACCCACCTCGCCAGGATACGTGTGAAATAGCGGTACCGAATTTCGTGAATTGGTGATTATGCATCTTCAGCTAACTGGTACATGCTTTAAATCCTTAAATATCACTGTATTAGTTTGTTGAATGTTTCAACTGCTAATTTTGAGCGTTTTAACCAAAAGATTTGTCTTACAAATAAATGTATAAACTATAAAAGCAGTTGATACATTTCAAGAGAAGAAAAAAACCCCAACGGGATGCCGCTTTCGTTAGGTAGTGACGTCACATGAAATTCACAAATATTAATGAGCGGAAGAATTGAGCTAATGCTAGGGTCTTTAAAACATGTTCAGCAGGCATAAAGGAAAGAATAAAAAAAAATTCTATCATTAAAAAAACCATGTGTGTACTTTATGGTAATTTTGACACTTTGGATAATGATTAATAAGCATCCACCCCTTCCTCTAGAGCCTCTCCAATAAAATTTAGACGCGCTCCCGTCAATCAGGCTAATCCGATGCGGCGAAAAAATATAACCAAAGCAGGTGGTAACTTTGGATTGTAAAAATTGCTCATTTTAAGTGGTAAATAAGCGCAAGTAAGTAATCTAAGAAAGTGCATTAAGGAAGCTTGCAATTTTTATCACTACCATCAGTAATTGTATGAAAAGTTTCTTGTTTTGACCGTATTTTGCTCAAAACTTTGTCAAAAGCTTCAGAACTGTCAATCGAAAAGTGGCTATTGTGTAGATGCATTCCATGCAACGTTACATCATAGAACGAGAGCGATAAAAACAAATTCACGAATTTCGGTACTCACGAATTTAAGCAACTCGACCATATATAATTATTATATAAATGTTATATGTATAAACATAATATTACAAATTTATGTTATATGTCAAGGGTCCACCGCATCATAGGCCTTGCCTTTGGTGGATGCCTGTATTGAATTGTTGAACTATTTACCGATATGGAAATAAAGAATCTTGAATCTGCATGAAATTTGAAAACACGTGGAGATTATCATTATTATTTAACACTATTTTTGGAACTATTTACTGTCTCTAAATTATCCAAATAATTATGTATCATTAAATATCATACTAGTTTAAACTTTTTAAACAGAAAATCTGCAGCATCTGGACATGTTTCTTTAAGAAATTTGTATACAATCGTGAATGAATTGTTCCATTTTGTAGTGACACTAGGCTCCGACATTTTGAAGTTTTCGTGAACTTTCTTCTTTTTGTGCTGTATCTGCCGCCTCTCTTAGGTTTACCGTAGATGGCGCTACATAGATTTCATGGGATAGCACTGTGGACTCGGGCTTATTCAGCCTTTATGTCCGCCTCTTCAGTTGTGGATGAAACATAACACTCTCGCACGTGCACATGCTTTTATAGTCTGCAATAAAGTCAAATTTCATCTCCTGATCCTTCCAAAATTTATCCAGTCCTATCTCGAGCTTACCCGGATAGCAGCAAACGTTGGCCCAGTGTTGGCCCAACGTTTACGACTACGGAAACTCACAGCCTCTTACAGCCACATCACCAGCATCCACCATCAGCAGTAATTCCGAGGAAAGCACCCGTTCAACATCATGGATCCGCAAGAAGAACCATCATACAAAGAAAAGAAACATCCCACAACACTGTTGCTTCTTCTACGCATCAACTAAACATCCCGTAAAAAGTGGCTCACACAGGTAGCCCTCCTCCACGAACGTGAGAATCCTATCCGCACTGCAGTATACACCAACACAGCTTACACAGAATGAGGAACAATGTCACCACCACTGCTACACCCGACCCCGTCATCACCTAAGCAATCACAGCAGCAGCGACGACGAGTCGGCCCTTTCCATACCCAGCCACCAACTGCACTCATGGAAGCTATTTGGAAACAAGCCGACTATATACAGAATGATATCGCACCACCATCACTGCCTCAAATGGTATCATTGGAGACTCTTCCGCAGGCTCAATGTAAAGTGATATATAAATGTGCCTGTCTGTTTAGCGGAATTTCCACCAGTGCCACTGTGGACACTGGAGTTTCCATCACCATCTTTAACAAGTGCTTATATGAGAGAATCTCACCTCATAAGAAGCCACCCCTTAGACCTACAAAAATCTTTTTACAAACAGCTACGGGAGCAGATGTACCAGTGGTTGCCGTAGTAAACCTCGTAATACAGATAGAGGGGATGCAATTCATACAGCGAGTCATTATCGCCTCTATCCAAAATGATGCCCTGCTTGGTTCTGATTTCCTCAGTGCCAGCGAAGCCGTCATACATTGTAAACAACAGGAACTAGACATACACGGCCAACGGATACCTCTTGGACCGGAATCGTCATTATATGATATCTGTGCAGTGATATTAGTGACCACCGCCACAGTTGAGCCGGGACAGGAAAGGATCTTGTAGGCCACTGCACCACAATCAGGAAACAACACTCACACAGCCATGCTGGAACCCGACCCTGAATACATGCTCGCCTCACAATGCACCAGTCCCCGCATCATCATTGACACCACCAACAAAAATCATATACCGTTCAGAGTATTCAATGGCACTGCGGACCCAATAACACTCAGACCAGGAGTCCATTGTGGCCATTTTGTGGATGTGATATCACTGGAAACAGTCCCAACCGCAAACACCACAACAACAACGTCTGATGATTTGCCCGAACACTTACATGACCTATATTTGTGTGCCACACTTGGATTGATGCAATCCCAAAAATTACAAATATGGAAATTACTTCGCAAATATCGTGATAGTTTCTCATCGGGAGACATGGACCTCGGAGAAACTCATCTAGTACGACACTCCATCGACACTGGAAACAACCGACCCATACGTCAACCCGTTAGATGTCTCCCAATTCATAAGGAAGTGGAGGCACACCAACAGGTAGAGGACATGTTGCGGACCAGAATAATTGAGCCATCAGCACCCCCCTGGGCCAGTCCCATAGTACTAGCAGGCAAAAAGGAAGGATCTTTGCGGTTTTATATAGACTACCACTGCCTTACTGATCTTAGCATCAAAGACGCTTATCCATTACCTCAGATAGATCAGGCCTTAGATTCCTTGTCCGGAGCCAAGTGGTTTTGTACCCTTGATTTAGCTAGTGGGTACTGGCAGGTAGCCATGGATGAGGCTGACATGGAGAAGACCGCATTCATATGCCAGGGCGCTCTTTTTCAGTTCCGCAAGATGCCCTATTGCTTGTGCAACACTCCTGAAACTTTCGAGCGTCTCATTGAGGAGGTATTAACAACTCAGCAATGGGAAATCTGTCTGTGTTACACTGACGACATAATCGTCTTTGGTCCAACGTTTGCGCAAACTCTTTCCAATTTAGACACCGTGCTGTCAAGATTCCGCATGGCTAACTTGAAGCTCAAACCAAAGAAATGTCACCTCTTCAGACAGAGCGTCGAGTTCCTGGGAGATGTCATATCTGGTGATGGAGTGGCTACCCAACCGTCAAAGACAAAAGCGATGGCAGAGTGGCAGATCCCCGTGTCTGTCACAGAAACTAGGAGCTTCCTTGGTCTATGTCAATACTATCGTCGATATATCCATCATTTCAGTGAGATTGCATCACCTCTCTTCAAGATCACCGAAAAGGATTGACCCTTCGAGTGGACGAGTGAGTGTGATGGTTCCTTCCGGGCATTGAAGGAACTCTTGGCGGGCACGCCCGCCCCCATTCTCGCTCATCCTAACTCTAACCTCGATTTCATCCTGGACACTGATGCATCAGGTTACACTATTGGCGCAGTTCTATCTCAGGTCATGGAGGATGGAATGGAGCAGGTATTGGGTTATGGTTCGCATACTCTGAATAAAACAGAGAACCGCTATGCGACCACCAAGTGAGAATTACTGGCTGCGGCCTACTTTGTCAAGTATTATAAACACTTTCTGTACGGTCACCCATTTACTCTCCGTACGGATCATGCTTCCCTACGCTGGCTCAGAAACCATAAAAATCTGGAGGGCCAAGTAGCGAGATGGCAGGAATCACTGCAGACTTTTAACTTCAATGTGGCTCATAGACACAGCAAACTGCATGGAATTGCCGATGCCTTGAGCAGAATCGGGCTCGAGGATGAACCCAAAGTGGCCACCACCATGACACATACAACACAGCCATCTCTTGTGTTCCCCAAATTGTGGTGCGCAGAGTGGAACACAGAGAAAGTCGCTCATGAACAAGCAACAGATGCGCAGACATGAAACATATATGCGTGGATCCAGGAGGGTGTACGCCCTCCCAGGGAATCTGTTACACCACTATCTGCAACAGCCAAGTACTACTACCAGCAGTTCGAGGAATGCCACTTAAAGCAAGGAGTTCTTTACATTAATAACCGCTTGGTGATGCTGGAATGTTATCATAAAACAATATTACAACAATTACACAATAATGCCAGACATTTAGCTGTGGAACGAACATTAACGTGGATAAAACAGAGATTCCACTGGATCGGGATACGCAATAGTGTAAAGGCATGGGTCGCCAAATGTGTCCCATGTCAAAGACGCGCAGTTGGCCAGCACTATTCCGCACCTCTCCAGATTAAGATTGTTGGTGCACCATGGTAGCGAGTGGCTATTGATGTGCTCGGACCCTTGAATACGACGGATGAAGGAAACAAATACATCCTCGTAGTACATGATTATTTTACGAAGTGGGTGGAAGCATTCAATCTGCCAGACCGAGAGGCATACAGAGTAGCGGAGGTATTGGCAAGCAATGTGTTCTGCCGGTTCGGAATGCCCTATGAGCTGCACTCTGATCAAAATTTTGAGAGCTGGCTGATCTCCGAGCTCTGCAAATTGTTCCATATCGTCAACACGAGAACTACACCATATCATCCCCGCAGCGACGGTATGGTCGAAAGATTCAACCGCACACTGGTGGAGATGTTGACAAAGGAAACTCACCTTGATTGTCGTGATTGGGATCTACGACTCCCATATGTGCTCATGGCATACCGCACTTCAGTACATTCCAGCATGGGTTATACCCCTGTGCGGTTAATGTTAGGCCATGAATTAGCCTTCCCACTGGATCTGGCTATGCCCAGGATTCCGGGGGAGAAAACTTCACCAACTCTCTATGTAGAGCTCATGCAGCAGTTGATAGAACAGACCCATGAGCTAGTGAGAGCTACTTTATCCACTACACACTGGCATCAGAAAACATGGCACGACAGGCGAGTGCATGGAGATGCATATGAAGCGGGAAGAATGGTTTGGGTACACGATTCACGTTGATCTGCAAACGTGCCGAGTAAACCGTGTTACCAGTGGAAAGGCCTCTATGTGGTAGTAGGTAAAACGTCGGACGTGCCCTACCATATCCACGCTTCGGATGGCCTGACCTCAATCATCAACTTCGATCAGTTTAAACCTTGTGTCAGTGATGACCCCCTATCAGAGCTCGGCATGGGCGTTCCACGTGACACTGGTACCCAGACGGATGTCTCTATGGAGATGAGTATTCCCGACGTTAGTCTAGAGCACCACAGTGACCATGCCCAAAAATCGTGCAACCACACCCCACCCAAGGTACTCCCCGATCCTTTGCCCCACCACTGGCCCATCTCCAACGTGTGTCCCTTCTATATGCACCAAGTTCGGACATCATTCGTCATGTCCATTTCACACTCCACTCGTCGTCTGTAGACTGTCCATCTTCAGATATGAGAGAGTCCGCTGTTACAGAGGAGGTGGCATCCCGCACTGCAGCAACCAATGGCCCCACCCACCCCCGCAGGCTGTGGGCAGGGAAGCAGCCTGTTCAGCAGACTCTTGGCTCGAATTTCCCGGTACTTAAAAACTATGATAGAGTACCAACCGTCATGTAATGGGAGATGACCAATGCCCCATTCCAACGGGCAACCATGTCCACATATGCCCGATCAACCCACTGCCCCCCATGCACCCCCTCCTCCCCCCACCCCTGCCCCCCGTGAGCAGTCAGGACATCACACCAGACAGACACAGAAACCAAGATGCATACAGAACACAGTTGCCCGCAAGGCTGGATACACCAATTCATTGTAGTGTGAATACTACATACATATCCGGTTATAAGGAGGATATAACGGAAACACTCAACATCAGCAACAACAAGATATAGCAAGCACCTAACGTTTTAGATCGAAAAAGTTAGAAACACCGTTTTCTGCAACATTCCTCTTGCACTGATGCAGGAAGTATACCACTTCCTGCGATCCCGACTTTTCCGCAACCGCAACAGACTCGGCATTCACCAGCGTGGAAACCTGGATATGCCCAATCTGCAATACACCAGCGTCATACAACAGCCCAGACTTCTCTACAACAGTACACTACCGCCATCAACACCATTCAACATTTTCCGCAATCAACTTCTTATCCGGTTTACGGAAAACTGATCATATGGAAAGGAGCACACTGCAGCCATCTACAGTACACGCTACAGGGGAATTCCTCCCTGTCCCCAACCAGCCCCCTGAACTGTCATACAGAAATAGCTAAAAACATAATACTTCATTCACCCGTAATAACAGTCAATATTATTAAGAGAGCAAGATGCGCGCAGAAACATAGACACTCAGCATTCACAATCTCCATACGACGGCATTGTTATTGTAAACTGTGGCACACATCTTCCGAGCTGTATTATAGTAAATTAAGTTTGGTCTAGGTAGGGATGGGACTTGTCCTACCTACAGAGGAGAATGCTTGGCAGTCCACCCAACTGGAAAACACAGTCCAGCTTGGGCGGAGTTAGTATACTTATTTCCGCAAGTAATGGATCTGTTCATACCAAACAATAATTATAGACAGCTATATTGTCCTAATTTTGATTAAGAACAACATCGTTCTACCGTGTATACAGATCATTAGCGCACGGACCGATGAATCAGCATCAAAACTTCGACAGTATAATATCAAGGAGAATTTCAAATATTCTCTTACCTACATATTCCCACACAAGATCAACACGGGCTGGAATACATTCTTACAGACAAGACACAGACGCATGTATAAGATCACGTGCTTACATGGGACACTGTTCTGAGGAACAGAGTTAAAAACATATATTTCCGTCTTTCGCATCAACAACGAATATTCATCAGCATCAACACTCCGCCATTACATAAATATTGCCTAAGTTTCTGATCAACCACGTGCTTTCACAACAGAGAACCACGTGACTTTCACTTCCATTTTGAGTAAATTGGATCATTGGCTTTAAACACAAGAACCGCTCAAAACGTGCAACTACCACAGCGTGATGGAAGAGGCGAGAGGGGTGAGTCAGGGCAATTGCCGCTGACGTCACTGCGCTCTCTCATACCCCATCGAGTGCTCCAGCCTGACATTAAAACAGGTAAGTTTATAAGCATCCAATCTGTAAAACCACCTCACACTACTTAAAAGGTGAGCTACCACAGGAATAAGTAGTTCCAAATTTTCATGTTGATCAGAGACTTGTTTTCCCGTAGAGTAGAGACGAAAGTGATATACATTTCTTCCTATAATAATAATTACTCCCTTTACACGGGAGGAATAATTCATATGACTCCAGGTTTTAAGAAATCAAAACATTTCTTATAGGGCGTGCCAAATCACCATAGAACTTTCGGGTGTGGTCAACCGCCCTCCTGTGACGTCACCAAAAAGCATAAAAGGAGGAGATCGTGCACTGAAACATCGTCTTCCCGTCAAAACTTGACACAAGGGAAGAACAAGTATTTGGCAAAACAAATTCTGCTGTTTTTCTTATTATTAATTTATCACTTCTATTATATATTACTTGGCCAGGTAAGTTATAAAGAGCGAGGAAAAATTAGATTATGTTAGGCAGTCCACGCCGCCATTGATATGTGGAAGTAAGATGTCACTTGCCAAGGACCTTGCCTTGTCCGACAGTTCGGACGAGACGATGCCAGCACTATCCTGAAAGAAATATCTGTGTTCACCATTTCAGCTCAGTGGACAGCCATGTCGGCGTGCCTTCTCCTGTAATTCAGACTTGATGCTGCATGTCAATCGTGACCATTTTATGTAGAGAGCTTTTGTATGGACTGCAAATACCTTTATACCGCTACCCGTTACGGTGTGACCCACGCATTGACGGATAAACATCATGTGCTGGTTGTTACATTACAGCCTGGTGAACAAAGTGAAAACGTTGATCTGCTAGCCGCTCATTTCGCTAGACTTCCTATTAATATGCTCCCTATGAATAAGATGGCCAAAACTAAATGTACGAAACGGCGACAATCAGACTTCCCGCACTACCGACGAGCAACAGCAACTACCACATCTGCAACACAGCACGCCCTGAGACATTACGCAACCATCGCCACCATCACGACGGAACCAACAGCATCATCAGCACCGGCAGCACCTGCAGAAACGGTACCAGCACCACCTGCAGTTTCCACTCTGGCAGCACCCGCAGCAATGCCACCGTCTGCATCACGCACGTCACCAGCATCAGCATCCGCATCCGTAATGGGGGGCCCATTTCAGTGATTATTATGGCATCCGCGTTACAAGCGTTACAGAATATTATGGATAGATCTATATCTCCTTGTAGCCTTATCATCGACGAGGAGATCAGCCTTATGGAAGCGATCCCGACCACCACATCATGAACCAGCGTCACCACACACCCACGCAGCAGTACACCAATGGATCCAGCAATATGGAAGATAACAACACCAGAACGTTCTTACGCCAGGAAGAGACGCATAGCACATTCACAAGAAATCCGCGCCAGGCCAAGGACAACCGCGAGTAAACTTCTGAAGTCCACAAAGATCTGGAAACTATCTGCCAGCACCGCATTCGCCACAGCATCAGCAGCAGCATCCACGAAGACATCACCATTCCGGCGACACTAATCCACTTCACGGCACACAGCCCGCCAGCAGCACGAACCACACCGACCACATCAACAACAACAACAGTGATGTCAGCAGTCACCTCACCACACTCACTTTGCACATCGCCAGTCATCATTTCCGGCACCACCAGTGCTTCTATGGACACATCCATACCATCTTCCACCTACAGCCTTCCAGAGATGGCCCTGTATAGTAGTGCTATATCGGCAGTAGAGGATCACCTGCCACGTTCATCCTGTACGATTCGTGGTACCCAGACCCGCTGGGGAAACTTCAGCGCAGATGTTTGTGGACACTATTGCCAAGGTTGCACCAGGATTTATCAGTAGTTGTGCGAAAACACAGAACTTATTATTATGTTTATTTTTAAAATACTTTTCTTATTATTATATATGTTTTAACTATCGAAACCCAGTCCCTAGGCTGACTACGGTCATCCTACACAGCTGCGCAATATTCTTGCATAGCTGTGTCTCACCATAAAATCGCTGCCGATTCCTGTGTTGTAAACACGTCGTGTGCGATGTAAGTACACAACACACCGTAGCGAATATGTCATAATCCCGTCATGCAGCCCCAGCGTAGTTGAGACTAGTCTTTTTACCGTATTATTATATATTATATTTCTTATCATTTTTAAACCCCGTGTCAGTACGATGGGGGTGGATTTGGGGCAGCGAGAGCTGCTTGTGCGGAATCTGCACTGTATGAAAGTTTGCTATTGCCACTTTATCGGGATCTATTAAATGATGGTGATGGAATATTAGAAATATTTCTACGACGAATGGCAAAAATGGCATAAAACATGTAGGTACAATTTAGCAATTTGAAAATGTTTCTGTTGTGGTGATGCCTCCGGAAGTGGACAATATTGACCATAACCGCAGTTCGAACACAGCCCAAGGATCCATACATGGTCCTGGAATATTGTTATTTCATCACCCAAATTCTGTTGTCAGTGGAGGTGACAGAGAACCCATGGTCATGGATAGTATTGATACTAACAGAAAGACCCTGACACCGTTGACAGAGTAGTGTTTATGTGTACCACCTGTTGCCATGTGCAGTAAAACTCCACTGGTACCTCCAATACAAGGACCAATTGTCAGCAACTCGCAGACGTTACAAGCCGCCATCGACACCGAACGCAGAGGGGTACATCATGTAAGAACTGAGGTTGAAGATGATAATTTTGAAGACCAGGAATCTGTCTTGAGCAGCTTTTCATGCACATCAGATTCAGTTGGTGCAACGCCCTGCTTTGGATATCTGTTCTTTATTGCCGCCTTTTGGAGAACATGCACAATCAGTAGCTATGATACGTCATGCGATTGATGTAGTGAAAAACGCTGTATGTTTCCTCAATCCTGGACAAATTCCTGTGATAGCATTTAACCAACCTCTTTTTGCGATTGCCAAACTTATCCAATGGAACTGGATCGATCCCTATGGAGAACAGCACGTAGTTGCAATGTTGGGAGAACTGCACACAGAAATGACAGCATGGAAAATTGTAGGGAATTGGCTTGAAGGATAGTGGAGGGACAAATGCTATAGTACAAGCTAACATTGCATCAGCAGGAATGGCCGATTTCTTTCTTATGGCCTCGCATGTATAAAGAACCAGACATGTACATCAGGTGAGAGCATGTGCTCTCCATATGCTCACGAGCGAGGCATACAAGAACCATGTTGAACAGCTTGGTCATCACGCAGACATTCCAGAGTTTGAGAGTTGGCAAACACGCAAAGAAGCTGAGAGTACACAGTTCAACTATTGGGTCATTACACTTCGCTTGGAACTGCTGATTCTAATGTTTGTTCGGTCTCATTGAGAAGGTAATTTCCAACTCTACAAGGATACGTTCACTACGCTTATACCATGGTTCTTCACTCGTGACCGTTCAAACTATGCATGCTAGGTGCCAGTCCATATTCGTGACATGATGGCATTGCAGAATTTGCAACCAAAGATCACAGAGGAATTTGCAAAAGGAAATTTCGTTGTGCACAAAACACATCACACTTTCTCCGCAATCCCGCTAGATTATGCATATGAACAAAATAACAAGTGTGCTAAAGGAGATGGTGGAGCAATAGGTCTAACTGAAAACCCTTCCCAACTTCTTTGTTGGATGGTATCTGGACCAGAAATCGCCAGGCAAATAAATGAGTTTCAAAATTCTCAAGAACCCATCAAGATGAATCAAAGCAAGGGTCCTGACATTCCTCATCATGAATAAATGAAAGGAGTTCAGATCAAATACAGGAATGAAGTGAAATCTTTGTGTGATACAATTGAGGGAATGGGTAATCCATTTGAAGAATTCAGTAATGGTCTTCTTGTGTTAGACACTCATAATATTGCCAACTCTAGTATGGTTGACACTTTTTAGAACTGTAAACCATTTTAAAATCGGCCCAGAAATGGCTGAGTTATCGTCGAAGCTCCCCGTTAAATTATACTTAGAATATTGCTATAACGTCATAATCGCGTGTATATATTAAAGTAATTACAGAGTGGTTTGTACACGTGGTCGATACATCACTAGTATACCAGCAAGCTGATTGGCTGGCGCTCGGCCGATGATTGGTTGAGGTGCACAGCTCTGACGTCACAGCGAGTATAAAAGGGGTGAAAAATCGAGAATCAGGAGCATCATCGGCGTGGAGACTGACCTGCCGAGAACTGACTGGAGGTGCAGACTTGATGAGTGGACCGGAACCCCGATGAAACATTCAGCACATCACCGTGGTTTCTTGCAGCTTTCAGCTCACCAGTACGTAAAAGCAGTTCTCGGACTTTCCGCATTACGTAATTTTGGATGCTCTCGGACGGCCATCCAGGAGCAAAATAATTAATTAAAGTTATGGTTCCCACTTCTGAACTTTTCTAAAGGGAACACCTGTGGAAAGGGCCCTTGCGGCCCAGGATGTGATCCTACATGATGTAGAGCTACGGTGATTCTTGGTGGACGACTCGCCAGATCTGCTGACCACGTTGAAAAGTGGACACTAATTTCTGCACTGCATGTCGTGTGTGTTTAATTAACCTTTGGCCACAGTTGGGTGGAACTTTGCTAGGTGCGCCGCAAGAGCTATGCGATGCATCCCACACCATGTGCCAGTTTATGTAACTGCTTAAACTTTATAAGCCCTTCTTACTTACGGGCAAACCTTCAACTTTAATACTTCTGTCGCCAGACGGAAAACTTTCTCACTTCCGTATAAATTGTGATTTAGTTACAGAGACTATCTATTAGATGTTACTTCACTGCTCTGCTTCACTGTCTTGAGCTTGTACCGTATCTACCCTGGAGCTGATTGTTTGAGCCTGGCATGCTACATACTAAACCTTACTATTCAGCTGGATAGGATAGGTTAAAGTGGTTAGTGACAATCTCATCATTAGTTGACATATAGTGTACGCATCTTCTCCGGTTGTTGCGATAATATAGCCCCGCACTCTGGCAAGGTTGTGTAAAATTGACCAAATACCTATAGGGCTTCATATATAACAAGTTATTGTCTCTTTCCATGATCCACCAGCCTCATGGCTCTTAATTGTTTGGCCGTCCCATCAGCATGTTGATCGGATTCAACTCTGGGAAACTATCGGAGGTTTCCGAGCAGTGATGGTTAAAGTGCTGATTTACATACATCTCCCCCATATCCTTGGATACTTGTTAGCTAGATAACCCCGCCAACGAAGAAAGCACTGCGAACACATATAGTTATAAATGTGAGTTTGATAGTTTATTTACCGACCCACAGTGCATATCTGGGAGCATTGGAACTTAATCCTAATGACAGGTCAAAACTTAGATTCGTAGGAATCGGTGACGGACGAGACGCGCATCTCCATCCAACTCATTGCAGTGTCTGGGAAGGATCTTGGAATCGACCACGCCCTCACGGGAAGGACACTGGCGATGGATATTCGCCTCTCTATCCCCGCCTTAATGTTATGTCAATGATCAAACTTGCTTATGTGAAATGTAGCCATTGTCCTGGTGATATCTTATGTGGTTGCGCAGCAGCGTAGTCAGATTTTCATCAAATTCAGATGCGTTGTGATGTAACATGTACGCATACTGTATGTAGGTAGATGCTCTGTCAAAGCGACCTACGGGAAGCCAAGCATCTGTGCCCATTAGACAGCTGTATCCAATGATAGATAGGAATCCCTGCCATTTGTGGCCAAAGCTAGTTTTTGTTTCTACCAACTAAATGGTAGGTTAGACTGTAGCAGAAGGCCTGTATAATTAAAGCGGCGTCTACCAATACAGCATCTTGAAACTACATAAGATGGTGACGTGGGAATTCTTCGGAAATCGCTCGTTCCGTCTTCACGTAAACCAGTATGCATGCATCACGTTAATTATGGTTTCACTAGGATCTTCACTTAGCATTTTTCTGCTGAACAAAAGAGTGGCCCTTTTTGCCAGCTTTTTTCCTCCGCTTCAGCGTCGAAGGCATTTTCCTGTGACAGAGGCCCACACGAGGCAATTGCCTCTTGCAATGGCGAGAATTCCTTTGACGGAGGCCCACGCGAGGCACCTTCCTCTCGCACTATTATGAAACATTCAGTGATGGAGGCTTGCGCGAGACACTTTCCTCTCGCAGCATCATTATTCTCTCTGTGTGTGTTAGTGGTATATTAACTTATATTAAGTTACTCAGTGATCTCGCGTTACGGATGCTTCTCTTATGGTGATACCTCTGTGGATCCAAGGATCTGTGTGGTACCTCCGGCGACACCACGTGCAAAGAACACCAGCTAGCTCTATATTGTGTATTATCGTGTGCTCACTTACTGTCAAACGATTGTCTTGTTTGTATAGTATTTATTTATATTTCTAGTATATTATTCTAATTGTTCCATTCTCTAAATTAGTATGGATAGACACAAATAGTTGGGATGACACCGTGTGGTTCAATCTCGGCAGCAATGGTCGCACAGCCCTACTGGAACATCAGTGTTCCACCGGCTTTAGAAGTCTGTCTTTGTACACCACGGAGAGACATCATACGGGATCCACAACCCCGAGATCCGCAGCTAACCAGCCATCCTGGTCATCGTGCACTTGCGGTGCGATGGGCGGATATCTATCGGTGGACCAGCACGTACCTCTGCGAGCTACACAATGTATCCTTTATTTCAATGAGAGCCACCAAATATCAGGCAGTTTTGACAGTATGGTTGGAAACAAAGTGTGCCGCTGAAAGTGCAAAGATTCACGTGTCTGTGTTGTTCACGGTCAAAAGGTCAGCTACAGGGAAAATGGCAGCGCCACTTAGGTTTCTCAGTGAGACGGCAAAAATACGAACTAGAGGAAGATAACTCATATGGCAAATTTGCCCTCCCATTGTTGTAAATGTGCTCAAGCTTTCTCATCAATGACTGCGTGATCTCCACCCGTATTAACTATGCTATTATCGTTTAAACATTGTGTCAACTCATCATCTTCACATTTACAGAAGTATGCCTTTTCCAAAGCGGCATGAATAAGTTAACGTGTGAATAAGTTTACACCATCGTGACTTCGCCATTTCCAAAGAGGCATAAATAAGTGTCACGCTATTGTGACGTGCACCATTTCCAAGGAGGCGCAAATCAGCATTGCTCATTCAACTTCATAAAGCGCGTCGCTCCAAAGAGGTGTCCACCATTTCAAATTATAACTTAATTACTACTTCGCCGATGACTAAGAGGCGACTGTAGGTTATTATTGTTAGTATCTACTGTATTGTGTGCTGAATACAAGTAGTCTGCAGCTTGACCGTTATTAATTGTACTATGTAAATTGTATGCAGCGAGTGTCATTCTTGGACTATACTTTTGGTTATGTTTAGTTAAAGCTAGTCTCATAAAAACCTCCACTTGCTTAAATAATACACTCTAGCATCAGTTAGTGGACCACACCTAAAAGTGTATTTTATACAGCTACACATTTCCACAAGGACCGTTTCTCATGCCTGCACCAATAGACACGACAAATGGCATAATCCCTAACCTAAAATATTAACTCAGGTATTTCGGCTAGGTGTTGTAGCAGTCAGAGGAACTAAGGCACACTGTTTATTGTAAAGCTCGCCTTTCGGGTCCACACACGTAGCTGTGGATAACCATTGAAAAAGTCTTAGCACGACCATTTAATTACCTTTACTTGCAACTAACTCTGTCTGCAACTATACTCCGGCCTCTCTGGCCATTTAATTGTCTGTTAACTCCTCCCACCGGTTGTGTTAGAGCCGATCTTTGAAATCACTGAGGTTTCTCGATGGCTAGAACCCAAATGGTGAGGACTCACTCACACACACCAGTACCTTCGCTGGTATCTTTAGAAGACTTTCGCCAAAGAGGGATTTCACAGCGAAAACATAATTATTGTAGTAACAGCCTAGCAGTGAAACTTGGGCACTTACGTAAACCTAATGCAGTTAGAAGTGAGCTCCAGTTGAGTCTTATATGGCTCGCTCCTGACTCTCTGGCGATGGCAAAAGATGCTGATAGCAGACTCAACGGTAACTGAAAGGATCTGTGGGCCCTCCATGCATTCAAGGAAAGTCACCATAGTCTGCTACTGTTTTTCGGTACGAAACGGCGAGACTGACATTACTGGAGCTATAGACGCCCCTTTATAAACTACCAAGCACGCGACCCTATTACTGTGCGTCCTTGCTTTCATATCTTTCTATCTAGGGCCAGCTCACCACTCGCTGAGCCCTCTTAACGTAATCTTGTAAAGACACACTCTCTAACATGACCTGTAGAATGCAGACACTCCGGCTACACCAAAAGTTGGGACGACACGGTAGTGTTCACCGCTGGCGGGAATGCTCGTCTGGCCCCACTGGAATGTGATTGTTCCACTGGTCCTAGAGGCCGGTCTTAGTACAGGCCG
The DNA here is from genome assembly GCA_034401795.1 of Chaetoderma sp. LZ-2023a. Taxonomy (NCBI): domain Eukaryota; kingdom Metazoa; phylum Mollusca; class Caudofoveata; order Chaetodermatida; family Chaetodermatidae; genus Chaetoderma; species Chaetoderma sp. LZ-2023a. The sequence continues at coordinate 81,028,076 of CM067374.1, forward strand.
GTCATTACCGGCCTTCCCTCTTATTCCCCAAGGCAAGCTAACCAGCACCATCAGGTCGGTTCATACCATGGGTACGAGTCAGACACCGAAGAGGAACACAATGTTTTTGAGAACTTCTCTGGTGCTGGTAACTATATTTCAGTGTCTTGTTTAGGGCTTCGTTTGGATCGGAGCTGGCATCGATGTTAGCTATCTGCTCCGCGAGTGCCTTTTTGTATGACATTTGAGTGTCAGTGTTGCTGATGAGCATTGGTAGATTGTAGGTGACTCTACCCTCTTGCCTGGTATGGTGTTTAAACATTAGGTAGAGATGGTTCATCTGAAGGAGTGTGATGACTGCCTTATGGTCAGAAGTGAGGTCTACACCTCCATAGGAACAAGCATCGCGAAGTAGGTGTTTTGCCTGTGTTTTGCATAGTATGAAGTCTATGTTGTTGACGACTGCTGTTGTAGCCTTAGAGCCTTTTGGGGCCTTGCCATCAGCATTGTGTCCTGTCCTGTTGTGCGTTGACGACATTGGTGTTTGAAAGCCATATTTATGACAAATAAGCCACTGGAACTAAGGAGTACCATCAGTGTATTTCCATTGCTGTTGTGTGTGCCCTCTCCATATGATCCCATGCGCAAGCCAAGTCCTGAACCTTTGTCCACATTGGCGAGCTTATCCAGCTTGGAGTTCAAATGTCCACACACAAACAGTTGCCATCTGGCTGGGATTGTAATGACGGAGCTCAGTTATGGATAGAAGGAATATAATATTGCTGGATTTCTTTCTCTTTGGCTTTTTCGGTATTTGAGCCATATGCATTGACTATGCGGCACTTGGTGGTCATGTATTTTCATGTTTGTTTAGCCAGGTCGATGAATGCAATGTGATCACTGACGTATGAAAAACTAATGACATGGTCCAAGAGCTATGGTCCGATTATAAAGCCTAAACCCCTGTGTGTAGCCTGTTTTTGCTCCATGAGCACTAGTGTATAGGCTGTCTGAAGGTGCTGCTCTGCGTGGATAGACACCTTACTCTCTTGAATGCATGTGATATCGATGATATTGTTCACAGTCTGCACCTAAGGTATGCCTCTTGGATGTTGCAGTCAGACCATGTACATTCCACATAGCTATGTTAAGCTCCTGGGAGGATCGCATCATGTGATGATGCTAAGCACAGTTTCTAGTTCGAAGAAGGTTAGACATGATCAGAGTTGCCTCTGCTGATGCCAGCCCACACTCCTTGATGACTTAGTTTACCAACAAAGTTGGTACTTACGGAGACCAGTGATACCCAATCTACGAGACAAGATATCCAAGATATCTAATCTCATGCCTGAACAACTCACACTTCGAGGCTTTCAGCTTGATACTGGTGGATTTGAGTCTTTGAAGATGTACAAGATGCCGATGAAAGACATCCCTATACACCAGTACATGATCAAGATAAGGCTTGGATAATCTGATGTGCTCTTCTTAACTCACCCTCATCTCAGTAAATCTGTGTATTGAATTTTGGAGTCGGTCAGCCTTCCATGCGGATGTTGCGGGTTGAGGCCGATCCACACTCCAGGCATGGGCTCACATGCACTCCTTTCTCGGCCTGCTGATTGGATTGGAGTTTCTGTCTATTGCACATCATCTTTGCACTCATGAGGCAGCTGCTATTCTCAACTGACCTACATGTACTTGAAACTGTACCAATTTAGGGTATCAATGGTTAAATAGAGTTTCCTTGAAACAGCGTTTTTGGGGGAGGGCATGCTTAGACTTTTCTATGTAGAATTTATTGGGAATTCTGAAAGCATTTTTTCAAGCGGCACAGTAGTTAGAATGTTATGATTTTCCAGCCTCCACCATATTTTGGGGAAGATGCCTGAATGTGCCATAGCCTGGGTCGTTCCTGGTGTCTGATTGGGTATATGGCTCGATTTTCCCAATCTTCTAGAAGTTGGAGGCGTCTGATATAAATAGACCTGATTCGCTTATTCCATGTGCTTTTCTTCCCTAAAGTTTGATTACCAGTGCGTGTGTGGCGTGTTGACAATTATCGACAGCGGGGAATTTTAACCGACAAAAGGCCATACAGGCCTCATAAATCGTAATGACTAGGTGTTCCATTTTATTTGAGTCAGACTGCAGCCATCTAGTTATACGGATTCCATCTCAAACACCCACCCCCTCTATCGTGATAAACAGCGTACCTCAGAAATTTGGCACCATTGAACTATAGAATTGACATTACAATTAGAAGAAATAACTGTCTTGTGCTGAGAAAGGTTCACCATTTATAGTTATTTTGACAAGCACATGCCAAATGGCTGTAGGCGTCCTAAAATATGCTGGGCACTCCTGAACTGTTAGCCCAGTTTTGGCCCATGCTTTCACTTCCCGATAGAACTTTCCTGGTTACTGTAGTCTTCCGCATATAGTGACATCGGACTCATACAAAGCGGTATTTTAAAACACATAGTTACTGTTGATCTGATCTGATCCTGATAGAACAGAGTTGTTGGATTACCTGTAGATTCCAGATAGTGAAGAACTTACCCCCGCTTTATTGAGTTTATGTTAGCGAACTCTCCTTGTTGATTGGTCATCCTGGAATACCAGATCCTGAGCATGTGGAGACTCATCAGTTCTCCTTTTCAGTATTCATCTTCGTCATACCCTGTGGTGATCCGTTTCCGTTTAGGAAACATAGTTTCCAGAGAGTGGTTCGATTCTGCCACAAATCCAGACATCCTGTTCCCAGAGACTTTCATTAGTAGCTGACCAGCGGTTGTCACCACCACATCATATTATGCTTACGTTGTCAGGCCCAGGGACAGTGGATGCTGCATGTTCGTGTTCAGCGGATAATATTGTCAGCTGACACAGTGGCATCGAGCCATTGATGAAGATTGATTGCAGTGGTGCTCTAGAGTGATTCCTATTTCCTGGAACTTCACGTGATTCCAGTGAAGATGGAAACATCAACACTCTGACTGATGTGACTTTCAGCGATGACATGTCCTTCCATGCAGACCTCTCTCCATCGTAGGATGGCGTAATTGTTTTCCCTGGGTTCAAATACTGATTTTCATGGTGACGGTTGGGGGATGCTTCAACCTCTGCCTGAGTGATGATACCAGTCACTATTGTAATGGATAGAACGTTGCTGACGATTCACTTGAGGTAGATCTTTCTCCTCTTTGGGAAGGAGTGTTATCATAGAGAAGCATGTCAAAATCTTGTTCCATCCGAGCGGAACCGTGCCCATTTTACACAATCGAATTGGGTTAGTTGGTATTTGAGTACTTTAGCCATTGAAATTGATTGTAGAAAGGATCCCGACATTGGCAAACCTTAAACTTATATTGAATTCTTTAAACTGTTGGGGAGTTATATGTTGTAATATGTCTCTTTCGCTGCCTTTCTCAGAACCGGTCTTAGCTCTTTGTTACCGTCCTTTTTGTATAGATCCTTCCAGCTAGAATGTGTGTTTCCAAGGTGTAAGTCATTGCACTTATCCGGAACTCGATGGTCTCGCTGGATCATATTTCTCCATGCCGTGTGTATGAGTAGACAGTTTTTCCATTTGTTACTTCTCCGGAATGAACTTACTATTACCCGAGACCCTACATCCTAGTTTCATATAGTTTGAACATCAAGGTTGGAGAGTTGAATCGATAGCAGTTAATAGTAATAGCTCTACATACACTTTTTGTCATATGAGATTGTACTTAAAGACGTCCAGCACTCAAGTATTTCCGTGCATATCTATATCCACTGTTGTGATACAGTCCTTAAAGACGCCCATCACTCAAGTATTGTTGTGCGGCTCTACATCCGCTATTTTAATACTAACACATTGAAATGATCCATGCCAGTTCATGAACAATTCTGGTCAACACTTCGATCCAATTTTATTTTATACTCTTGTCACTTATTTATGCAACTTTATTATCTGAAGTTATACATCATTATTTACTTTTAGTTATTACTCGCATGTGGTTTGTCATGAGATGATACCAGAGTTTGTAATTATCCTTGTTTTGTAAATTATTGCTCAATAAATATTATTATATATCATTGTCAACCAGTGTTGAGTTGCCTCTTGAATAGCTCCTTGGCGATCAGATGGATTACCCCAATGAGAGTTCTGAGTCTGAGGACGAAGGTTGTTTCCATATTCGCTACTCCCCTTACAATTACCAATGGTTTACTGTGCATCAAGGGTTCTTGCCCAGTGGAAGGTCCCTGAGACCCTGTGGTTGTGGAGGATGCACCAGGTGGATGCGTTGTCATCGTCCAATGGGAGCTGCCTCACCAAGTTATTGGACAGCAGCAGCAGCCACAGCAGCGGTGGTGGGCACAGCACGGCACATCTGCTGGGTATTCTTTTACCTCTTGCGGCACGGCTGGTGGAATAGACATGTAGTTACGTTGCACTGGTGAGTTATCATTAAGGTTAATGTGCAGCACCAAATCTGGAACATACCCTATCTCGTAATCATACGTAAACATTCATCTCGCAGCATGGCCATCGCTTCTTCCTTCTGTTTACTAGTCAAGTCAGTGTTTTCTAGATCTGTGATCTTCTAGAGACTAGCTGGACAAATACTAAATAACATTATAGCCAAGAATAGCCTACCTGATTTTAGGATGATCACAAACCTAAAATGGAAACAGGAGACCCTCTTTATTGGAGCTCATTGTAAATCTCAGGCCAACTTACCTAGAGAATGGTATATCCGGCCAATTTGCTGACTGTGTAGTTAACTCATCATCCATTAATTCATATAATGACTTAACCTTGTGACTTCTGAATTCACTGCACAATAAGGCACCTGGAATCATCGAAACCTGGAAACCAGTGCCCCAAAGGGTTTGCACTCGTACTCCAGCCAGTGACCAATTCAGGACACCCATCTCAACTATTAGCCTAACCCTCTGACTCTTCTGCTTGGATGACAGCTGGTATACCATATCTCACAACCTTTCCATGGATACACTGCCTCGTCGTCTCCGGCGGCACCAAGCATTGAAATGCTCACTACTGCCACAAAACCAGCAGTCTCTGCATTGAAGTGATGCGCCCTTTTCCTTGCCAGCCTAACAATCTGAATTTGGTTGCTGTGTCTGCTGTGCATTTGATCGAATTAGCTGTTGCTCTCTTGGCTCGGCTGCAGTCCAAAGGACAGAACTTGAAACCAACTCTTTCAACTCACAAACCTCTCTTCTCAATTTGGCTATCTGAGGCTGTCCAGCATCTCGCTACTCAGTAAATTTCTTCATTTCTTTCTATTCTCGTTTCTCAGCAATGTTACTATCAACTTCTGAAACCGATGTCTCTCCTTTACTCTTCTTCACCTTCTGCAATCTCTCATTTTCTTGGAGTGAAATTTAATTGACATTTTGAAGCAACTGCTCATAAGTGATTCTCTTATTTGCAGAGATGACCTCATCTGCTGCCATATGCTCTCATCCATGAACCTGGTGTAGACAGTATGCAAAAACATCACTTTAACGAATTTGGACTGCAACACAGGGCATACTCTCATTTGTATCTCGAGAGATCTCCTTCGATACGCGATCGAGAAAGGTATCTCGTATGTATTGAGTAGCCATTAGCGTAGTGATTCCACCAGAATATGGTGGTAGAGAGAATTGAAACTTAAAATGACACGAGCGCTACTCTCTTCATACCTGACAATATTATTTCACGTACAATGAGATGATATACAGCCTATAGTAATATGTATGGCAAGTAGCTAACAGAAAAATAGTCCCTCTGAATTCGTCATAAAATTCAATTCTGTCGCACACAAAATGAAGTCATGAATTTGTGAAGTTGCATAGATGCTAATATCACACGAACCACTGGATGGATCGAGTCGATTTTAATGTATGTATCAAGCTAGTAAAACAGAGGTTAAGATGGTACCAGAATCAACTCGATCCACAGTGTTTCTTTTTACAGTCTGCGCCAGAGAAAGACTGGGTCCCGATCTGTCTGGTCTCCAAAATCGAGTCTGTGTAAGAGTCTAGTCATTGTGATGATGTAATAAGATAGTCGGTCATTACATTAGAGGTGTATTCTCGAAGAAGCTACGCCTCTATTTTTATATTGGGTATGCTCAGTCCCATTTGAAGTTGGCAGAATCTGCTGCCACAAACCCAGCACACTAATAAAAGTCCTGACAATCTTCCCTTGGCTCCTGACCTATTAATGTTCAGTTGCAGTCTTTCGCTTATAATATGAACGGATAAATCCCTTGAGTACTGGAAGGGTTAGATCATCATAATTTTCGAACTATGTACGTAATCCTGTTCCGGTGTGAAACACATGGATTACCACTTCAACTACCTTAGTTCTCGAATAACCTTTAGTTATTCACACGTTCGATTAGGCGAGATAAACTCACATAATTGAGGCAACCCTTCGAGGTGCCAACCTGTCCGACAATTTTGAGTTTCATCTTGAAAACCGAACATGTTCCCATCTATTCGACCAGATTCTGAGTGGGATCGTCTGACAGCGGCAGGTCCCCAGCTTCTGCTCCCCATTTTGCCATGTTCCCATGGCCAGTGGATGCAGATCAGCAGAGGACAAATCCAGGACGAGCCCTCAAAATATTACCCATGATCCTGCCCTTGGCATGACATTAAACTAAATTGATGAAAACCAGACTTCGTCGAAATTGACTCTGACTCGCTGCCGCTATAAATGGTGCTTACACATAAACAATTAAATTTAATAATACATGCAACTACGTCAAGTAGCATAGCGTGCATAACAGACATAAAATAACAGTGCTGGTTGACCATTCAATACACCATCAATCATATGGTCATAGTTCCTCCTAAATCTGATACCGTTCTGGGCAAGTGGAATAATATGGTAACATTTTCCACATATAATTACTGACAGATTTTTCAGAACATATGAATTGAATGGCAAATTGGCGTCAATTAATGCAATACATAAATAAGAACTATTTTGAAGATGCACATTAAGCCCATAAGGGCACATATGTTATGTACCAGATGGACTCTCTGGGCGTCCTCTCCCGGGAAATTTGTGAAATCTAGATGCTCGCAGAGAGCATCCCATCCATTTCTCTAAGTAAATATGGACCTTCAGTTGGTAGTTATTTTATTTTTACCTATTTTAACCTGAAAAATCCCCATGACATTATTCTCAAGGTAAATATTTCTACCCCAACATCTGAGCTGTGAGCCCTACGCAATAGCATAACCCACTATGAGGATTTAGTAATATATAAAAAATACAGAATTACAGAATGGTGTAACACACATACGGGACCTCTGATGTATATAAAAGGTGTTCCGTGTATCGTTTATCTGATCCCCAACATGATTAGTTATGGTGATAAATACATAGAACATTATTTCAACATGAAATCTAAGAACGACCTTGACCAGAGAAGGCTTTGAGTTTTCTGTAATGTAGCACGTCTCTGCTCCATAGTAAAATCTAAGAGCGTCCTTAGCAATCTGAAAATATGGCATTCATTCTGAAAGCACAGTTGAGAAGCAACCCCCACCCATACCCCAAAACCCGCTCCAAGCTAAATGGACTCGCTTCGATCGCCTGATTGTGCACTTCGAAATTCTTCTTGAAGGAAGCTGTGACACTTTATATCATATAAACGCCTTAAATATTACAACACACACACACCTTTATATTATTTTTTTTAGAGAATTTTAAAATCTGTATGCTTTTAGAGGGCATTCCTCATCAGTTCTGGAGGGAAATATCATTATATGGACTGCCAGATGGTTGTCGAAGTACACTACTTAATAGGGGGTGGGATGGGGGTGGGGAGTAGGCTGAATTGATACCACTTGTCAGTTAATGCCCTGGTCGATCGCTCCTCTCACCCCTGCCCCACTACACCGCTGGCAAAAATCCTCTATTTGGCATTGATATGTTCAACAATTTGACACTCGATGACCCTCTATCCTTGGAGGAGAGGGGAGAGGGAGGGGGCAGGCAAAAATTCCCAATTCAATACAGCGTCTCCCAAGTTCTGTGGGGCTGCCAAACTAATTCTGATATGGTGAACTGCTGCTGCTGCTGAAATTATTGCCCTGACCATTGGAGTTTCTCTGCCTATGCAGACAGCATACTGTCCGACGCTACATTATAAAAGATGTGCAATAGATTCCCGCTGTCCATAAAGGTCACCCAGCAAAAAATGGTCTATGTTTGACCATGTGCTAAGCATGCCAGAACACACACGCACGCACGCACGCACGCACGCACGCACGCACGCACGCACGCACGCACGCACGCACGCAGAGCCCTTGGATTTCACCCTACTATGAGCCAGTGAATATGAAGCTAGGAGAGGATGCCACTGCATAAATCTGTTAAGTATGGTGCGAAGTGTTCTCAAGATAATAGGAGTCAGTACACTCAGATAAGCAATGGATCTGAAGAAGCTAAGGATTTTGGGTGGGAACAAGACACAGTGGGCAAAACCGAAGAAGGACTGATTGCAGCTGTATGATGTGTCTACTATTACAACCACAGACTATGTATGCCTACGACGAGTTCTGTTTCACTATTCTGGCGAGTCGCGCCATCACATTAGTGTATTCCTGAGATATAGTAACACTATGAAGCTGCGCCTTTCATTGTTGAAGTAATCCTACATGATCTGACGATACATTTACATTAAGATTAATAATAATTATTTTTGTTATCTGGTGTTCAAACATCTTTTATCTTTTTCAGATGGCAAAGATTCGCCAGTGTAGTGAAAGAGAATAGGTCGGAGGCATGCTACCCTACCAGCAGACCTGCTAGCAATATGTACCTCATAAAAATCTTACAACGAACTGAAAAGAAATGTTCACCATTTACCACCATTAATGAAGCCTCAACAGGCTCATTTACATTAGCTTCTCGACAAGATCAAAAGACTCGTCATGTGCCTTTGAAACGTGGATTATTTGCCAGACAGATGGGAATGATCCAAGTGACAGACGAAAGTTACAATCACTTTGAAAATTGGAGCAGGATAAACTAGCTAAGACATCTAAAGATGCAGCCTTCCTCCAAAAGAACAAAAAAAATGACCAACGAATCTGGAGCACATGGATGTTATATCTTTTGATTTGTTTGGCTGTAAAATAGTGTATCAAAATCTGTTTACAGTACATTGAATCCTGGGCCATGCATTCATCTATTCACCCATCAATCTCTCTCAAACATCTGTTCATCAATCCATCATAAACTATGTCAAAATTAATACGAACATGATGATCAGACAATATCTCATATCTGAGATGATGCAGCATCACAGAAAACGAGGTCATGATAAAATCATGAGGTCAGAGATCTTGCACAGGATGTGTTAATGGAACTTTCCATTTTTAGCTATGCCCCGCCCATCTCTAGCTAAACTCCACACACACACACACACACACACACACACACACACACACACACACACACACACACACACACACACACACACACACACACACACACATCGCTCGCGTTGGGATCGATCAGTCTCTGAACTATACAGGTAAGCTGTTGAAAATTTTTAAACCTATTTGACTGGGTGCTGTTGCTGCCTATATTAAATAGTAGAGCCATACAATTCTTACAACGTGTCAGACTATTAAAGACGGGCCTAATAGAATCATTTGTGATGTAATGATTATGGCGTCCTCATATGACGTCAAATCATGGATGGATACTCTGGAAAGGTGAATTCACATATCCAATATCTACATATGCCCACGAACTGAAACTGAATAACCGTGTTGTCAGACTGTTATTCAACTACTGCTACAGCACTAACAGTAACCAATCATCATAAATGATACCCGCCATGAACATGTTACCTAATGACACATCACATCTGATATGTATGCAATGAAACTACACATAATTAAACCACTATGATAAATCAATATAGTAAAAATCAAGATGGTAAACTACCCCGTAAGAAGATAAATGTGAAAATCATCAATGATAAATATTTAGAAAAGGTCTGATAAATAATATAATCAATAAAATAGTGATACATTCAACCATCACAGCAAAACAATTCAACAGTAACTATGATACATAAAACAATAGTCTAATGCTATACGTGAACAGTGAATAAATAAATACTGATCGATCGGGTACTAATTTCGTCAATACCGGTAGTTCCTAAATCTATTATTAATAATAGGTTGCAAATATTTTCCATGATCATTGCTAACTAGTTGCAACAAAGATTTATAACATAAACTTAGGCCAAACATTTTCACAATTTATTTCAATTTAGAAAACATGTTTATTTTTGTGACGGACGTATATGGTAGCTAATTAATTCTTGGTAGAATGATATATAAATATTTGAAATTACACGGTAAATGTTTTTATGAGCCATAAGACCTACAATCAAAATCTAGGCTCCTTCAATTCAATGAAACAATTAGTTCAAGAGGAATACTATAAAGCACAGAACATTTTTATTTTAAGACATTGCTGATCCAAAAGAAGAAATTTAAAAGGGCTATGATGGTACCCTTAAAGAAACTAATGCAACTTCGTAGGTATTGACGATATTATTAAACTGAATACATCTACTCAAATTTAGAGAGTCCATTCTTTCAGAAAACACCAACAGTCTTGAAAGAAAAACAACTTTCAAATTTCATCCTACTTCTCATGGAATTGCTCTGCTGCCCACATGAATATTCCCCTCACACACCCGAGGTCCATCGCCCGGGTTTTGTATTAAACAGCCAAGTAGGTGCAGGCAGAGATATGCAAGCTTCAGGCACTGGTTCATTTCCTGTCGCGATCATCTTGCATTTATTCAAATTTGGTGGTTTTGGGCATAATTTTTCCATGGCCAACCAGCTAATCAGTTTCTATGCATATTAACCGGCATATGTGCCAATTTCGGCAGACTCTATCATAGCACATATTCGTCCCACTAAAATGTGGATACATCGTTGCCCCACTAAAACAATGTTGCCACATGGTCGCCTAACTAAAACAATGTTGCCACATAGTCGCCTAACTAAAACAATGTTGCCACATAGTCGCCTAACTAAAACAATGTTGCCCCATAGTCGCCTAACTCATGCATATTAACCAGCATATGTGCCAATTTCGGCAGACTCTATCATAGCACATATTCGTCCCACTAAAATGTGGATACATCGTTGCCCCACTAAAACAATGTTGCCACATGGTCGCCTAACTAAAACAATGTTGCCACATAGTCGCCTAACTAAAACAATGTTGCCACATAGTCGCCTAACTAAAACAATGTTGCCACATAGTCCCCTAACTAAACAATGTTGCCACATAGTCGCCTAACTAAAACAATGTTGCCACATAGTCGCCTAACTAAAACAATGTTGCTACATAGTCGCCTAACTAAAACAATATAGCCACATAGTCCCCTAGCTAAAACAATGTTGCCACATAGTCGCCTAACTAAAACAATGTTGCAACAAAGTCGCCTAACTAAAACAATGTTGCTGTAAGCCCTTGCTAGTTAATAGATGGATCCATTTCTAGCTATGTCCTGCCCATTTCTAGCTAAGCTCCGCCAATGCTTTTGACGTGTTTGGATCGAGTTATATACTTTGAATCCGGACAGAACCCCAATTTCAAGGCATTGACAGTGGCCATTATAGATATGTTAGAGTGAATAGCCATTGTATGCATACAAGAAATTAATACCATAATGAAGTTTTAATACATTTATTATAGGCCTGTTCTAACTGTCTAGATAGTACCGACATAACCTGTATATTTTCAAAAGTATGAAAATCTGGTTACACAATTAGCATATTTAGCAGTTTGGATGAATCAAGTCACTAATATGCGAAAAATTTTAAACCTTCATTTTCGCATATGCAGTTGATAACTGTTCAAGAAAAATAGGTTGTGTTTTGTACTGGGTACTCCCATTTTGTGACCCTTTTGAGATCTGGCCGCAGCACTAGATACCATCGAATACCTGTAATGGGTATTATAGACGTTTTAACGTTACTTGTTTTTTAGTCCGAGTCTACTGTGACTCTCAACCAGCCACGCGACAGATATTTGGACAGACGGACATGGCCAGTCTGTCTGTACAAATATATGTCGTATAGTATAGAGTCAATTCCGCGTTAAGCCTTGCCAGGGCTGGGGCGTGGGTGGTGTGTGGTGGGGGCTATGCTTGGGATTAGGGGAAAGTGAAATCTAGATGCTCTCATCTCCTGCATGCCCAGAGGTAAATATGGACCATCAGATGGCTGAAAAATTATATTATTTTAGCCATTTTCTTTCATCATGTCCACAAAGTCTGTAAAAAGAGAAACTGCATAAAAAGATATTATTGACTCACCTGGCCTGGAAGGCCATGCAGCTTTATGCCATGACGATCGTCCATCCGTCATCCTTCCGTCAACCTTTCCTTTAAATGGGGTTTTAAGGCCCATTGGGCGGATTTCAATTATATTTGGCAGGACGCATCCTTAAGGAACAGAGTTCAATCGTAACCGATCGGCCAATTTAGCTGGTGGCCATATAGGATGTTGGTCGATTTTTAGAAATGTCTTTAAAAATCCTCTTCTCCGAAACTGCTTGGGGATCGAATACAAACCGCATGAAAACATCTAGGGAAAGAGGTGAACCAAGTTTGTTCAAGGTAACTTGATTGGCCAAATGCTTTGTCGCCATCTTGGATGACCTAGCTTTCGCAAAAAAGTGACATGTTCTCCAAAACGACAGAATGGATCAAGATATGCTTAGGCACTAAGGGCTAGTAAAGCTTGTTCAAGGGAAGTAGATACGTCAATAACATGGCCGCTGTGGACCAATCAAATTATAGCGTGTTTAGCGGCCATATTGGATTTTGGATATTGGATCCATAAAATGGATTTTGAAGCCAAAATTGTTTTTATATAAGTTTTTGGGTATGCTGATTTCAAATATGCCACTTTCAAAAGTGCCGTTTGACGGCCATCTTTGATCATTTTCCTCCACAAAAATAGCTTCTCGAGAAACATTGGGCCAATTTCAATTATATGTGGCAGGACACATCCTTAGGGCACAGAGAGCTAAGTTTATTCAAACGAAGGTGATCAGCTAATTTCGCAGGCTGTCATCTTGGATTATGGCTGATCATTAGAAACGGCATTAGCAATCTATTCCGAAACCGCTTGGGTGATTGATTCAAAGCTCAACAAACTTGAAAGAACATATAGGGCAACAGCGAAGTTTGTTCAAGGGAATTTGATTACCCAAATGTTTCGTTGACCATCTGATATGGTCACGGTTTCGTGAAAACAACTTCTTCTCCAGAACCACTGAACGGATCGGAATGAAACTTGTAAGATATAATTATGCACTAAGTGTCATTAAGGTGTGTTCAAGGGAAGTTATCACGTCAAGAAACGTGGACGCCGCATGTATGTATGTATGTATGATTACTGTATTTTGCGGCTGCAGAAGTAGAATCATCTTAAAGCTGCAATCAGCCATTCTTCAGTTTTGACCACTGTATCTTGTCCTCAGCTGCCTCTGCCCCATTCTTGAGCGGAGTGTATGGAGTTCTGCTTTCTTGAGTGATGACGTCCTTTACTGGCATTATATTTACTAGCTCCCAGTAGGGTGAATTCCAAGGCTCTCTGTGCTCGTGTGTCTTATGGAATCCTTAGCACATGGCCAAACATGGACCATCTTTGCTGGCCGACTTTTATTGACTACGGCGATGTAAGCCTATTACACATCCTGTACAGTGCATCGCTGAAAATTATGTCCTCTGGTTATGAGTGTCAAGTGATGGCGCGGCCGTATTTGCGGTGGCAGGCATCATGTTTGTCTAGTGATGCCTTTGGAGTTGCCCAGCTGTTACAGTTATACATCATCATGGGTGCGCAGGTTGCGTTGTATTTAAACATAGTTTTTTTTTGTCAAGCGCATCTATGATCTACGAATCCATAGCTTCCAGAAGGACTGGAAAGCTATATTCCCCATGCGGTAGCGCGCAACAATGCCAGCAGTACTGCAGAGCAGTGAGCCCAGGATTTAAATTTTCATCCACGTTTCGCCTCCACAAAGTGGATCACCACCGTGGACCAATCAAAATGTAACGTGTTTGGTGTGGATTTCCCCCGCCAAAACCTCACATACTAAAGCAATAGAACATTTAAAATGTGTTCCCGAGATCCATTGAGCCAATTTAAATTATATTTAACAGGGGACCATCCTTAGGGCATAGAGATCCAAGTCTGTTCTAACGAAGCCCACCAACCAATACTAAAACAAATTTGGGAGGAAGCATCCTTGTTCTTGTTGCAATTTTGGCGAAAACTTTAGGGTTCTAGTCGGAGGCGACGACCTTTCTAGTTGAAATGCCTATGTTCCCGGTGAGCGATGCAGGTTCCTTGGGCCACTACTCACTAACAAGTTTCGTTGCTAGAAAAGATTTGGGGCTGGTCAAGATCTGGGACCGGTAGGCCCATGCTGCCCCTATTATAATCCGCTACTGCCTGTTTTTGTGGGATGTAATACTGGTAGTTGTTGTTGGGGCGGTGGTGGGGTGGGTGGGTGAGGGAGACAGATGCAGTAGTTGTTGTTGGGTGTGTGGTGTGGGATTGGAGTGAGGTGGGTGGGGCGGTGGTGTGTGGGGGGGGGGATCAGTGGTGGTTAACCAATCCTTTTATTTTTATTCACATCTATTTCTGATTGAAACCGATGATTGCAGTAAGAAAGCCACGTGATATAGAAATTTCCCGTTTTGAATAATTATGAGATTTTCCGTGACCAGACTAGATGGATTGGATAAGGCCATTAATGGTTATACAAATGCGTTATTTGACGATCGCTGTAATGGTTGCGCTATATCGATTTATTGGCGACATTATGTGCACATGCTTCTAGTTACACATTGAGTTGATTTATATAGCATAGAGCCTATATATGCTCTGCCTTTGGTGGACCGTCTATATAGGCTCTGCCTTTGGTGGACCACCTGCTGAGTTATTGCAGATTGTATATTATATATCAAAATAAATGAATTTGAGCTTGAACTTGAAATCCAGTGGAAATGCAGCTTTAACTGATCGATTTATCTTCAATACGCCAGCGGAGTAAGATACCGATACGTTGACATTGACTGCCGCATTCAGAAGAGTTTTGCGAACAGATTGACCTAGATTTACAAATTTCGTTCCGCGAAGTAAAGTGCACGTATACGTGCATCAGCACAACAGCACGGGTAGTATTGAATCACACAGTATACAACGTATATTTTATAATAGGCAGCCAGCATATTTTGCTTACGGTGAGGACATATTTGGAAAGATAGGCAGGTAACGTTTATTAACTTGGATTTAAGTACTAGGTGATAACGATTGAATGATTGATTGGGTGGGTGATTGACAATTTCAATGTTCAGATTAGTACAGTAGCCTAGTCTACGCATTAGAGAGAAATCGATATCATAATTATTCTATCATTCTATGGTGTTCTATATCACGCGTCTGTGTGATTGAATGATTGTATGATTGCGTTGGCGATTGATTTGTGTCCTAAAACTTAATTTATTTAATTTTGACTAATGCCCTAATTTTACAGCAAAAATGCCTAACCAATTTACCTCTTTTAGCACCCTGCCCTTTTGTCGAACAGATTGTCGGCGATTTCTTGAGTTGGAGACTGTATGGCCGGTGCCCAGACGTAATCCCACCGGACATAATCCCATCGGATATAATCTCACCCAGACAAAATCCCACCCGACATAATCGCACCCGGACAAAATTCCACTGGACATAATCGCACCCGGACAAATTTCCACCGGACATAATCTCCATTTGGACATACTCTCCATTCGGTCTCCAGCCAACATCCCACAATGCATTGCGCTTACTACTGTTTAACGTTAAACCGGAACACGTGCCAGGAACAGTGTTCCGGTTAACGTTAAACTGTAGTAAGCCCAATGTGATGTGGGATGTTGGCTGAAGACCGAATTAGGCATCAACCAGAATCAACTCAACTTTGTCGAGGACGCCACATATATATAGGCGTCACATTACGAATAGTTGCCAACTTGTCAGCGAGCTCGAGGCTATTACATCCCTTGACTGGAACCTATTACTGTCTAACTAACAGATTCCTGTCGAAGTTATTTTCAATTTAATCAACATTTTATACGTTTTGCTAAGGGTGGTCATTAAAGACAGTACGTGGTCACATATTGTGTGCACGCTTTAATGCGCTTTATCAGGTCTGAATCATACGGACATGATGAAGCGCATTTATGGGCGAAAGTAGTAATAGTGGCGGCAGTAGTAGTAGTAGTAGTAGTAGTAGTAGTAGTAGTAGTAGTAGTAGTAGTAGTAGTAGTACTAGTAGTAGTAGCCTATGGAATGCCTACTGCCGGTTGTCCATTCGTTGTCCGTCTGTCTGTCAACCTTTGCTTAAAAACTTTACTCTCGCGTAAAACACGGTGGTCGATTTCAATAAAAGCCGACATTCTACTACTACTGTTGCTGCTGCTGCGCCGCTACTACTACTACTACTACTACTACTACTACTACTACTACTACTACTACTACTACTACTACTACTACTAGCACCACTTAAAAGATCGTTCTTGAAGCGATTCGAGCAATATAGATTTTTCTTGAAAACGGAATCGTTATCCGTGTGGTCTGACCCGTCTCAATGATTCAATGGGAGCGATTTTACAGATTTCCCCTTGTACGGTCGATGGTATTAGGTCGGATTTTGTCTGGGTGGGGATTATGTCCGGTGGGATTTTGTCCGGAATTCGTGTTGCCGTGTGCCAGTGTGGGTGATTGATTGCGTGCGTGTGTATGCGTGGGTAGGGTGTGATTGCTTGGGTGATAATGATTGAGTAAGTGATTGGGTGGGTGCCCATGGGTGGGTGATTGCTGGAATTGGTGGGTGTGTGTGGGTGGGTGATTGCTGGAATTGGTGGGTGTGTGGGCGATTGATTGATTGATTTAATGAGCATGTGTGTGGCCAATTAATGATGCGGGTGGCCGGGCAGGTGAGCGGGCAAGTGATTAATGGTGTGAGTGATTGATTAATTGAGTGGGTGAGTTTTAACGGCCGTCATTGAATGAGTGATTGCCTGAGCATTGGAACAAGGATAGGAGATTAATGAGGTGGGGGGATTAATGGCATGATTGTGTCATTCGAGCCAATGATTGGCTGAGTGTTTAGTGAAGTGATTTATTGAGTGATTTGTGGGTGGGCAGTTGTTGGTTGGATTGAGCGAGTGATTATGACGTCATACGATGGATGGATAAACTGGAAAGGTCCATTGCTCGCTAGGAGAGAATTGCTCACATTGCATTTCATGCGCATGTGTGGCATTCAGCGATAACGTCAGTTCTGTTTGTCCACCCGTAACTGGTTGGCACAGTAAAGGTTTAAGATATCTCTACCCAAAGCCCCACGCCCACTGTTCGGCGATCAGGATATTTACTCACAGTGCCTGCACACTTCCAATCAGAGTTGGTCTCGATTAAAATTTTTAAATAAGCGCTCTATTCTGATGAGAATTGTGCTCTACCCAGAGACCCAATAGACACGAATTAAATGATGGGCTGTCACTGTGGATGTGTCAAACTTGATGACATAGGGGCCATTTGTATAGGCATTACTCATGTCAGGCAGATGAAAATGACTGGTTGTCATTGGTACATCGATTTTAAATTTTGAATGGCGATGTGAGGGGTCATTAAGGGTATGCTTGAGGTGGAACCATGTTGGTATGAAAAGACGAGCATGGGCTACACATTGCTTACAATGTGTAGCTTGCTGTTCTGGAGTCAGTGGCAAGTGATGCTACATCATCGTTTTGTATCTCGCCTTCATGAAGTGAAAGGAAATTTTGAGATTGGGTGGGGGGGGGGGGGTATGGGGGTATGGCGGCGTCTGTGCAGGCGTCCGTTCTCGTTAGGCTTTTTTCAAACGACACTTACGTCACCAATGGCGTATCCGATTTAAATAAAACGTCACAGATTTGTTCTATACGATGCTTAGGACTAGTCTGCAAAAAAAAATTATTTTCCAGATTTTTCCATACTTTTACTGCGTTTGAACTTAGACTATTTTCTGGGTCCAGTTTAAAGTTTTTGTTGCGGTTAAGCTTCTATCAAACGCCATTTACATCAACAAGGGGTTATCCGATTTGAATAAAACTTCTGAAATTTGTTCTATACGATGCTTAGGACTACTCCACATAGGAGAGAAAGCGATTTTCAATTTTTTTTCATATTTTTATCATATGACATAGAGTGTGATGAAGACCATAGTAACTATTCAGTTGATTTGTGGAACGTTTTGAAAGCTAAATCACGTGAATGGGCAGGTTTAGATAAACACGGGGAACTCTATGACAATGCCAACTGGGATGCTGGTCCAATAGGTGTACATCTTCACAAAACGGGTAGGTTGATCTTGCCGGTTAAAGGGAACTCCAACAAGCCACTGCAAGGAAGCAAAAGAGAACGCGGGAGGTGGCGCAACAATCATGTAATGGTGATGCATCATCCAACCTGTATTCTAGCCATTGTCCATCTATGTCAACAAGAAGAAATTAACAGAGTACCAATGGTCCCCCTTCACGAGAAGAATATATGCGTTTGGGGTATGAAAGCAGAAAACACAAATCATCTATTGCGAGACCACTGTGTCTCCTGCAACAGGAAGATGCATGGTGTACCTTTAAGTGTCATACAATATATTTAAATAACTATGCTACGCGAGAGAGGATTCTGCATGCTATTGATGCGACGGACGACCCATTTCCTACTGAAATTCTGCATCGTCGGTCCTGCTGGAAGAAGTATATATCTCCATTATATCATCCAGATCAAAACTCTGACTCTCAACTCCATCTGCAACAAGTACGACATGCTGAAGAGCAGCAAATGTCTTTCAAACATGTTTGCACTAGTGTGCTGGAAATGGGCGAACCCAGAACTATAAGGACTTCTGTTGGAATACCACAATCTGATGAGAAAGTTTGGTTTTGTTGCCCGTTCAACCAAGTCTTGCACATTAAAACCAGGGTTGTTTTGATTTAAGCAAATCGATTAAATCATATGATTAAATCAACGATTAAATCAAGCTGAAAAAAATCGACTTTTTAGATTTTTTTTGATTTTTTAGATTTTTTTCCTCCTCAACTTATCTCCTTTGCACTATAAAATTTCTAAAGTTTTTTTTTGATTTGCTAAAAGTTATTGTAGCTATTGTTTCAGATGGTTAATAGGCCTGATTATACAATATTATGCTAATATAAGAACTAATAAGCTTTATTTCTATCTGTACAGTTAGTGGAAACTTTCCCTAGTTGTTATTTGATGCGTAAACACAGCACAGACCAATACGATTTATAACAGTTCTGTGGATATTATTTCTAACTGACTTGAATTTGACTGCTGCCAGCCACTAGACAATAATTTCACTAGACAATAATAACTCTAGACCAGCTGAATATTTTCAAACAAATTTGACAGACAGTTGTTGCTGACTACATTCAGTTAAATTGTATTCAAAATATTTTATACCATGTCCAGAGTTATACACCCGTATACAAATTTTATACATAAAATATTAAGATGGATAAAATGTAGCCCATCAAGTGTAAACAAAACATGGTTACGGTAGTGTAGGTATGTTTATTAGAAATTTGGTCAATTGTCACGACCCCGTCCAGTCGAACTGCAGTTATTTCAAAATGTGACAACAAATAAAAAATGTCTTAAGAACAACAAGAGCAAATTCTCGGATGCTTATTGTTATAATACATTTTAATAGTATAAATAAGTTCAACATTGTTTAGAGTGATTATATTCTATTTAGTTCCGAACATGAGTGCATGTAAAAAAAAATCAATGATTTTGTTATAGTTCTGGTACAAAAATCATAAAAATCGAAAAAATCCGAATAAATCGAAAAAATCTGATTTTTTGATTTTTTTCTTAAAAATCATGCAACCCTGATTCTGCAACTGATTCGGAGAGTGATAATACTGTGCTGGGGGTTGTAGTCTCTGTTATGTATTTCAGTTTGGCATTCAACTTTAATACTAATTATCGCCCTTGATTACTAAAATAAGACAATCAAGAATTATCTCCCTTGTTTACTTCCTGTCGAGTCACTACTACATAATATACAACTGAACAGCCATGGTGTCAGATTGAAAAAGAATCACAGCAATCCTCATAATTGAGAAGACTAAAAAATTTAAGATAGCGTGAATGCTATTCATTTGCGTCCACCAGAAGCCCATACCAAGGACACAAGATCCAGAAAAAATCTGCCCAAAATGGAAACAGAGATTTGAAATTTTTCTGCAAGCATCCAAGATGGCGGAGGAGTCGAACACCGTCAAAATGAGTTTGTTGCTACATTCCTTAGGTCTTGATGCGATTGACGTCTACAATTCATTCAAATATAGCGAATGAGAGGATTCAAGCAAGTATTACGTAATTATTCTGAAGTTTGACAGATACTATCAGCCCAAAATAAACATTACCTATGAAAGATAGTGTTTCAACCGGCGTAATCCATCTCCTAATGAGAAGATTGATCAATACCTAGCTGCTCTAATGTCCCTTGCAAAGAACTGTAATTTTATGGATTTGAAAGATTTACTAATGAAAGACAGAATTGTGTGCGGGTTAATAGACAATACAATTTGAAAGAGGGATAGTTTTACAAGTTTCCGAATTAAAATTAGACAAGGCACTTGATATAATCAGAGCTACAGAATCAGTCAAACAACAAAGTAAACAACTATCTGGGTATTTGCATGACGATGTGCAAAAGATGTAGATTCGGTCAAACAGAGGTCACATAGATATGTACATGTAAAAACACAAAAACTGATATTATTAGCTGTTCACGTTGTGGTCGTAATCATAAAATTCGTCAATGCCCATAACAGCAGCATAACTGTTGATGGGTCGTAACTTAAGAACAACTCTACCATGTAATCAGAGTAAACTTAAACCATCTACACTTGATAACAATGAGTTTAAATAAAAAAATCATTCATTATCAAAGTAAAAGGAGGATAAATTTCAATAATCACAATCGTGTTAGTGATCGCGAACCTTTAAGCAAAGATCAGCTAGTGCACGATGGAACAAAACAGAGTCACGAAACTGTAATGAACCATAGAGAATCACTGGACGTCATTGTACACCACGCTCATACATCGTTCATGGAGAAACTACCAAACGAGAGTTTCATCAGAATGAACAACATCTACGCATACCAGACGCCACAGATGCAGGTGCTACCACTCGAACCTTCATTCCTGAAACAATCAAACCTGAAACAATCCAACCATCTTCTGACATTACCAACAATGTTCCAATTGCGTGAACCACTGGCAGAGTTGTGAAGCTTCCTGAATATCTAAAGGACTATCACTAATTAGAGAAATTGACTCTAACTATTGAGGTCAATTAATTTATCTTCCATAGAATGGAGGATGTTATATATTTAAGGATTATCTCCCTTGTTTACTTCCTGTTGAGTCATTACATTATATACAACTGAACAGCCAGCCATGCTCTGTGACTTACAACAGTCCCCATAAGTTCTTCATAGCCAAAGTAGGTTTCACCTTTGGGTTTATAGTGGTTACAAGTTAGGTCTAGTGGGTCAAGTGTACGGCTTTGTATGGTGAGCTAGGAATAATGTGTCTTGTGTTAATAATGCTCTGTTGGGGAAGTAATTCCAGTAAGTATTTCATACCCAAAGTAGGTTTCGCCTTATAATGCTCAGGTTCAGTTGATCAAGTATACCGTGGGTTTTTTTGGATTGTGACCTCGGATTGATTTGTATTAATAATGCTGTGTTCAGTCGTAGTACCCATACCTTCATCATACTCAAGATTTCACCTTTTGGCTTATAGCGGTAGGTCTGTTGGATCAAGTATACTGTTGGATCGTGAGCTCGGATGATAAATCAGAACATATTTAACCCTTTGAACCCAGACGTCCACGAATATCACTTTCAGGACAGTCGTACATGTAAGCTGTTAAAAATATTGAACTAATTGGACTGGAACCCGTCGCTGCTATATGCAGGCACATCTATCTTTTAGGTATTTGGCATTTTGTGTTCAATGAGTCAATTATGCTGGCAAATTATGGAGTGGAATCGAAGCTTATTAAAGTGATTGTATCATCACACTGCTATTTAATATTATGATTATTTTGATGAATTGTTTGATATGATTATTGTCAGTCATAGTGATTTATTAGTATTTCCTGAAATTCTTATCCACAATGTTCATTCCGTGAATAATCAGATTGTTCAGAAAATTCTGGTATTTTTTAAATGCATACATGATATAGTTGTTACAAGTTGTTGATATATTTTTGTTGATAGCTTTTTTCAAACAACATTTACATCATCAGGAAGTTATCCGATTTAAAATAAAACGTTAGTGATTTATTGTATATCTGATGCTTATGACTAGTCCACGTGAAAAAGAAATTGATTTTCCAATTACCCCCCATATTTTTGGGGGTTTGGACTTTGATTATTTTGGGGCTGATTTGCATCCAGGTTATACACATTTTGCTGTGGTTAAGTCTGTTTCAAACGACATTTACATCAACAAGGGGGTTATCGGATTTTGAATACAACTTCAAATATGTGTGCTCTACGATGCTTATGACTAGTCTACATAAAAAAGAAATAGATTTTCAATTTTCCCCCATATTTTTCGGCATTTGGACTATTTTAGGGCTGATTTGCATCCGGGTTATATGCCTTATGCTGTCGTTAAGGGTTTTTCAAAGGACAACAGGGTGTTATCCATCCGATTTGAGTAAAACATAGCAGATTTGGTCTATACGATGCTTTGGACGAGTTCACAACAAAAAGACATTGGTTTTCCAAAAATTTCCATAATTTTACAGCGTTTGAAGTTTGATTATTTTAGGGCTAATTTGCATGCAGGTTATGCTCATTATGCTGTGGTTAAGCTTTTTATCAAATGACATTTACAGCAACAATGGGTTATCCGACTTTCAATAAAACTCCAAAGATTTTGTTCTATAAGATGCTTATGACACATAAAAAGAAATCCATTCTCAAATTTACCCACATTTTTTCGCGGTTTGAACTTAGACAATTTTATACCTTCAGAGTAAGAATCTTTTGCCCAATATATACAGTGTTTGGACTTTGATTATTTTAGGGCTGATTTGCTTGCAAGTTATATGTATTATGCTGTGGTTAAGGTTTTTCAAATGACAATTTGGGAAACAAAAGGTTATCAGATTTGAATAAAAAAGGAATTCTTTTACAAAAGCTATCTGTAATTTTACAGCGTTTGGACTTTGATCATTTAAGTGCATCACATTTTTATGTATTGCACTATGGTTAAGGTTTTTCAAACAACGTTTACCTCAACAAGGGTTTATCCGATTTGAATAAAACTACATATTTGTTATATACGATGTTTAGGACTAGTCCACATAAAAAAGAAACTGATTCAAATTTTTCCAAAAATTTTTTCGCCATTTTAACGTAGACAATTTTATGCCTTCAGGCTAAAGATTTTTGCTGTGATGTTTACAAGGTTTCGACTTTGATTATTTTAGAACTGATTTGCATCCAGGTTATATGTATTGTGATGTGGTTATCGATTTTTTAAACAACAGCATGTCCTGCAGGCTGTGTCCTGCGGCAACATAAGACAGTGAGATATTTGGTATCTTCTGATACCTCTTGTTCATTTTTCCTGTATAGCACCTAGTCTGGAGTGTGATTAATCATAATTTGAAAGAGCATAAGTTTGAATCATTGTGAAATGGAAGGGTTAATCTGCGGCCCATTGTGTTCCGCAACAGCATACGGAAAATCCTATCCAATGTTACTCTATGCCGCATCCGAGACAAGATCGATGAATTCACTGGATCATGTCAAAGTGGCTTCAAACATGGACGCAGCTGCGCAGACATTGTATGGGCTCAACGCATGCTTGTGTCGGTAGTCATGTCCAAATACTGGGATTTCTACAAAATGGGCATTGACATGTCACTCGCCTTCGACACAATTACACGCTCAAAGATCCTAGATGTACTACGCCAGGCCAGCAATGAAGATGAGCTACGACTAGTGAGACTACTGCTTGCAGACACCAAGCTGAGAGTACGAGTCAAGTCAGTGAAGTCTGTAGAGTTTGAGACATCAATCGGCTCCCCATAGAGAGATGGCCTATCTCCGGTGCTTTTCACATGTTACCTTGCTGCTGCATTGAAATCCGTACGGGAAAGTTCCACAAGACCAAACCTCTAGTGCCAATACTAGGTATGCCGCTAGAGATGGGATATGCCGATGATGTGGACTTCATAGACGAGGAAAATAAACCCCTTGACGAACTTCTCCCAATAGCGGCAAGCAAACTAAAAATTGAGAATCTCTTCGAATGAATCAAAAACAGAGTTCACCCATATATACCTATCTACAAAGCCTGAAACTAGAGAAAATTACGATCCACTTCGTGGCGGCGAACCATGGAGGAAAAGTAAAATCCTGGGCTCACTGCATTGCAGTACAGCTGACATTGCTGCATGATGTGTCATGGGGAACATAGCCTTCCAGTCCTTCTGGAAGCTATGGATTCGTAGATCAAAGATGCCCTTGATTAAAAGGCTACGTTTAAACAATGCAAACGGGGCATCCTTGATGTTGTATAACTGTAACAGCTGGGCAGCTCCAAAGGCAGCTCTAGACAAACTCGATGCCTGCCACCGCAAACACCTATGCACTGATGGCCAGACCGCATAATTTCCAACGATGCACTATACAAGATGTGTAATACGTCACCGCTGTCTGTAAAAGTCGCGCAGCAAAGATGTTCCATGTTTGGCCATGTGCTAAGGATGCCAGAGGAGATACCAGCACAGAGAGTCTTGAAATTCGCCCTACTCGGAGCTAACAAATACAAAGCCAGGAGAGAACATCATTGCATAAATCTGCTAAACGTGCTACGAGGTGACCTCAAGAAAGCAGGGCTCGGTACACTCGAATGGACCCGAGGAAGCTAAGGATTTCGGCTGAGGACAAGACACAGTGGGCAAAAGCGAAGAAGGACTGATTGCAGCTGTACGATGTTTCTACTACTACAGCCGCAGAATACAGTAATCATACATAAGGGTTAGTTTTTATGTAGTCCGTTTTCCCCCCACCTTCCCCCATCTCCACCTGCTGTTTGAGATTTGTATCTTCAGACTATTTTACACGATTTTATCAAATTCCCATCCCCGAAAACTTATGTTTGGACACCTTATTTGACCATGTTGTCTCAAGGACTAACATGAATAGTGAACATTTAATACTTTTGGTGCCCATGTTGGTTTTCGCCACCTGGTGGAGTTAGCCCACACATTTGGTAGGGACATTCCTTATAGTAACCCTTACTCAAATCCACCTTCAAACATTTGTCTCCGTGAATTGGTCACGGATTCACCAGTTTTTACTATTTAGATTATTTTAGGGCTGATTTGTATCCAGGTTATACTCAGTATGCTATGGTTACTGCTTTTTCAAACAACATTTACATCAACAATGGGTTATCCGATTTGAAAAAAACTTCAGAGATTTGTTTCATACAATGCTTAGGAATAGGCCGCCACTCCCACCCTTAAATTAGATTTTCAAATGTTTACCATATTCTTTCGGTGTTTAAACGTATATAATTTTACGACTTCAGGTTAATGATTTTTGCTGCGATATGTACAACGTTTGGGCATTGATTATTTTAGGGCTGGTGTGCATCTAAGTTATATGTATCATGCTCTGCTTAAGGGTTTTTCAAGTGACAATTACATCAACAAGGCGTTATCCGATTTGATTAAAACTTGTTCTATACGATGCTTAGGTCTAGTCCACATAAAAAGAAATTGATTTTTAAAATGTGGACAGACTTTTACAGAGTTTGGATTTTGATTATTTTGAAACTATTATATTGAAACTATATCCTGGACAAACATTTTCTGTGATATTCAATCAACCATGAAAAGTAGGTCAGCATGACCTACGTTTGACCTACTTTTTATACTCCGCACACCTTCTCCCTAAGATGCATCCACATACCAAGTTTGGTGAGCACATGTGCAAAAGTCTTGAAACTATGGCACGGACACACATTTTCTGTGATATTCAGTCGACTATGAAAAGTAGGTCAGCATGACCTACTTTTCTACTCTGCACACATGCTCCCTAAGATGCATCCACATACCAAGTTTGGTAAGCACATGTGCAAAAGTCTTGAAACTATGCCCCGGACAAACATTTTCTGTGATATTCAGTCGACCATGAAAAGTAGGTCAGAATGACCTACTTTTGACCTACTTTTCATACTCCGCACACCTTCTCCCTAAGATGCATCCACATACCAAGTTTGGTGACCAACGGATGGACAAAGCGGCGACTATATGCTCCCGAATTTTTTTTTTCGGGGAGCATAATAACAATCTGGGTTGACAGAACGAGTGAGCTGTATGTTTACATCTCTTGCTTACTGAAGCGATTGCACAATGCAAGAACAACAATCAGGATCGTGCGGTTATCCTCATGGATGCAGAAAAGCCTTTGATGTAGTTTGAGATGATGCCCTTATGGCTATAGTCTCTGACCGTTCAAGTTGAAATGCATATGTTCCCAATGAACGATACAGGTCCATTGGGCCTCTTGTTTTGCATCGAGTCAACCTCATGTCACAATACAGATACTAGATGCCAACATCAACATTTTAACCAGGTTTGATCTGACTCTGTCCAGCAATAACGAAACGTGCCACAATCATGGATGCCACCTAGACGAACAGCCAGACGAACGGACACCAGCCAGGTGGTGATCAATACAGTTCGGGTAGCTGCTGAGTCAAGAATCGTAGCACACTTCCAGCAGCTTTGGATGCCATAACCACCCAGTGTGTTCAGTGAACACCCCTTTGGTGGTGGGCTCTTTTGGGCCATCCCAAATAAATCTCACTTCTTGAAGAGTATAGCTACAAAGCTAATAATTTTCCCATTTAAGTCCGCCGTACATTGCGCCGATACGACCGACTGTAATCCGATTTTATATTATCGGATACCCTTCGCCACAGCGTGCTTCTGAAATCGACGGCGATGCTATAGGAAATTTTTGCTAATCGGCGTTCGGCGCCCGTTTTCAATCGCTATTGAAAAATTAAACCACTTGCCAAGTTACATGTTCCACGTGTCATTGCAAGCACACCTTCCAAAATGGCTAATAAGAGCACGTGGACGAGTGAGAATGAAAAGGCCTTAATTCAAGAATGGCAAGCACACCCTTGCTTCTATGACGTGTTTGACGGAGATTTTATAAATAAATATGAATGGTGCCATACACGTATATGTGGCATACACGTGCGCCGAGTCACATGATATACACGTGGGATGATCAAATATAAATATGCCGTCTTGCGTCGTCAAGGTGTATTATCTAGTTTATTCGATGTGCTTGGAATAACGAATACGACTAAACCAGTAAGCAACTTGTCCCGATAACTCGTCGGTTTCTATTGTATCACCGTCGCGTCGCGTCGGCGCAATGCGCGCTAGTATTTAGATCAATAATAACCTATTCAATGAGCTATAACTACGAACTATTCAATGAGCTATACCGACGATCGCCGCCGTGATCCATGTCCACATCCCGTCATCAGTCTATCCAGTGTCATCAATGGCGGTATACGTTTGATCTCTGGACGCATTAACGTCAAAGTCTATCAGAATATTTCTATCTAATATCTGCATTCCGAAAATCTGCCCAATCGTATCTATAAACACATGGATTAATAGAGATATAGCGCGATTATCGACTGTTATGTAAGGTTCTTCTCCATTTACATGTAGGCCTACTAAAGATAGGCGTCATTCGCCATATATAACATGTGTTTGTGCGACACTAATTCTTTGTACAAAGGATTTACGTTATAATATAACTCAGCTTGCCTTTTGCAGAAAGTGGATAATTGAGGAAAGGCCATGTAAATTGAGTTTATAAACATATAATGATCAACATTTTAGAAGCGTTGCATAATGGACCTTTCCAATTTAAGCTATACCACGCCCATCTTTAGCTAAACTCCACCCACACCGCGCGTGTGTTTGAATGGATGGCTCCCTGAACTCGCTGACTATCAATTTCCAGAAAACTATACAGGTAAGCTGTTGAATATTTTGAAACTAATTTGACTGGGTGCGTTTTCTGCGTATGGCAGCAACAGCGCCCAGTCAAATTAGTTTCAAAATATTGGATAGAATGTTTATTAAATGGTAAAGACATGCAGTTCGTACAACGTGCCTGACTATGAAGCAGTCGAGTCATTCATGACTATGATTATGACGTCATCATACACGCCACGTAGTTGATTATGACGTCGTGTGATTGACTGAGGAAATGGATTCATGAATTGGCAATATAGACGTTTGACACTTGTATTTCAGATGGCAGATTACGGTTGTTCCACAATGGCGTTACCACCGCTTCATATGCAAGTGGTTCTCCTGGGCAATCTCACAAGCCCGAGCGCAGATGACACGTACGAGTATGCTGTATCTAAGCGATGGACTCATATTTGGCATTCTGCAAGCGATGAAGATGGAAAATCACTACCCTCTGTTTATATGGATATGAAGGATGGTAGCATTGAGGATGACACGTCGGGAAACGTATACATAGCCGAATCTAAGTTCACTACATTAATATCATGGCACGGTCTGGAGGCTGATCATCAGCTGCGCCGCCGGCAAATACAATGTGGTTACATCCCCTTAGAACATAATGCCACATTAATGTCAGTATTCATGAACAGGACTACTGACTTTTTACGTCTAAATGTCCGCTTGTTGGACAATTTAGAGAATGGCAAACTTGATAAAACACTTGACTTCTTTGCTTGGGATAACATAGAACATTTAGATAGACAGGTTAGACGGGTGCTTAATGTGCCACGAAATGTGTCCGTACGATTGTGGCTACTTGTTGAAAAAGGTGCAAAGAAACTAGAATCATTTGCCATAAAGGCTGGATCAGATAAAGCAATGGGGTCATTCCTCGTGTTTCTATGTAGCATACTTCCAGAAATGAAAACAGTGCTTTCTCAACGAAAGTACGGAACATCTATGCCACATGGAACATCTGACGCCGATAGTTCTGTTCGGCACATTCCTGTTTATCGTTCATGTAACAGCCTAACTACCGGTTATTCAAGACCACCAATAACTAGTCCTGGAATATCCATTGAGCCCATGCTAGTTTATCCATCCCATACCGGGATGAGTATCCCAGATTCTACACCAAACACAAGCCCAATGAACTCAATGTTGTATGAGGACGTTGCCTTGGTGCCGATGAAGCTAAATATTGCTGTAGAAAGGATGTCTATTGGTAAGTTAGACCACCTATGTGTGGTGCAGAATAGCAGGCCTGATACTGCCCTAGATCAGGCTTTGCAAAGCATAGATACTTTGACTCTAATCCGATCAGATTGGGAAGACGCTCTCCATAATGTATTAGAGGATTGTAGTGGCAGGGTTGAAGTAAAGTTAGAACAAACAAAGGCCGATCTTATGCAGGCAGCATGTGGTATCATACGTCCAAAGGTTACGGAACTTGATAGCATTAAATCACAATATGAGGAGAGGCTAGCGACTATCCACGAACGTGAAAAACAGGTCGCCAACACGGAAGCAGAAGTAGTTGAAAAACAGACCCGGCTAAATAATAATTTTGAAAAATTTACAATGGATTTAAATTTTCTTAAATGCCAGAGAGAGGAATTATCACAACAAATTGAGTCCATGGAAAAGCAGAACCAGATTTGTGAAACAAAAGTCTTTCTCGATGTCGGTGGCTGTCGATACACGACATCAACACTGACGCTTACAAAATACCCTGATTCGATGCTTGGCGTTATGTTTAGTGGGCGTCATCGACTTACTCGCGAAAGTGATGGGTCAATTTTCATTGACCGTGACGGATCCAACTTTGGTCATATGCTTAACTTCTTGCGTGACGGGGATAGTATGACGACAAGTTTACCCACTGATCACCAGTCGTTGTATAGTATTAAACGAGAAGCAGAATATTACCAGATCACAGAGCTGGTGAATATTGTTGAGATGAAGTTACAGAACTAGGATGCTTTTAGTCATTTATAGAGGGATTTATTTATAGCTATGCCCCGGACATTTCTAGATAAGCTCCGCCCACTTTTTATGCCTACTGGAATCGATTTGAAACTTTGAAACCTGAATTCCCACAATATAAATTTTCTGATACTAATTTGAATTGGCGAGGGGCGTGGGAGGTGTGGGGTTGATGGGGGTGGGGACTGTTTCTGCCTATGGCCGCAACAGCTCCAAATTAAATGTAGTTTCAAAATATTCAACAGAATGCTTATTAAATTATAACTTCATCAAAGACATATGCCTACAATTCGTACCTTAGTGACTGACATATACGCCATTATGATTATGACGTCAGCTAATATGTGACGTATCTGATTGTCGGATAATTGAGTGACAGATCCTACCGCTCTATTGAAAATGCTAACAATGATAAGTATGGTTTAGTATAGTGTTCATTGTATCATAATTAACTATCGTTCGATAATAAAATGTGTTTCTGGAATCTGTTGGATACGGAGCGCCTTTAACAGCAAGCAGTTTTTAAAATAGAGGTGGGCTTGTTAAATGCCCACATTCACACCCAGATAATGGAAACAAATTTATAAAATAGTATACTTTTAGAGGCTTTAATGGACCTTTCCAGAGTAATGACGTCATATGACGTCATAGTAATGACGTCATATGACGTCATAATCAGCTAAAGGCGCGTAGGATGATGTCATAATCATTACAGCATAAATGATTCTATACACCTATAGTCTATAACTCTAATAGTCTGACACGTACACATTGTATGTCTCTATTATTAATAGATAATAATAAATATGCTGTTGACAGCACCCAGTCAAATTAGTTTCAAAATATTCAACAGCTTACCTGTATAGTTTTCTGGAAATTTATAGTCAGGGAGTTCAGAGATCGATCGATCCCAACACGATCGAGCTGTGGGAGGAGCTTAGCTAGAGATGGGCGTGGCATAGCTAAAATGGAAAGGTCCATTGCCTCAATGCCATGAAGCGAAATAAATATTAGCATACGGTGACTTCATTGCGCATAAATTAATATAATCTTTCAAGTTGTGAAATTGAATTAGACGAATCCCTAATTCAAATTCACAACTTCAAAAATTATATTAATTTATACGGAATGAAATCATCATGTGTTAAGATTTAGTTCGCTTCATTACATTGTAGTACATAATTTAAGTCTCTAATATATACAATTTTAACAATTCTATTTTTCAAGCATTCTGGTGTGAATGTGGTTTATTCTGGGTATTACTTTGGATGGAGACATTTTTACTGCTGAACCAAGGCAATGAAGTGTCACGTCAACAACGCTTCAGAGTGGAGTAAAGTATTGTCTAATGTCTATTGAACCAATGGGCGTTTTCAGTTTATCCATCAATCATATGACGTGACGTGTATGATGACGTCATAATCAATTGCGTTATGAATGACCTAGAAAAGTTCGTCATGAGCGTTTAATTGATGGCGGACTAAGCGTTGCTGTACGAATTGTATGTCTACTATTTAATAAACAGGCAGTTGAATATTTTGATACTAATTTGACCTAGGCACTATGGCAGCAACAAAACCCAGTCAAATTAGTTTCAAAATATTCAACAGCTTACCTGTACATGTTTCTGGAAATTGAGAGTCAGGGAGTTCAGGGATCGATCGATCTCAACACGGGTAAAGTGTGGGTGGAGCTTAGCTAAAGATGGGCGGGGCATAGCTAAAACTGGATTCCTTCATTGGCACGATTTCTTTAAACCTGTAACCCACGAATGTATTCAAGAAAATTTCAATTTTCTCAGAAAATGGCCTTTTGCAGACCAAGAGAAGACTATTTTTGAAAACTTACCACATTCATTATAGTGGTAAATTTTCAAATTTGGTTTTCTTTTGGTTTGCAAATGGAAATTTCTCAAGACCACTACAGAAGCCGTTTTTGGCTGATATGAGTGTTAAAGGGTTACGATAATGGTTATTGAAGAAGGATACAGCTGTTTATATTTCACGTAATGCGGAGACCAGCGGTATGATGATAATGTAATGATATATATTTATTTTTACCTTGATTTATTTTTCTAATCCTGTTCCAAAGATACTATTTACAAATAATTCTTGCGGCACGTCTACTAGCCTGAAACCAACCATGTATGCATTAAAAAATGTAAATAAGTAATATATTTGCTTTAAAAAGCAACGTTATCGATTACATTTGTGTTATGTTATCTATGACATACAGTACAGGGCAGAAATAATTTGACATGTTTCCAAAACAAAATAAAACGTAGGCGTACTTTTGAATAATGAGATTAGTTCCAATTCAATTATGTTCACAATGCAGCATTTCTTAAACTGTGTTCTACTAATATGTTTGTGTCTTTGTTTTGGAAACTTTATCTTACGTCCATTACGTTGGATTGTGAAAAATGATTGACATACGACTATCATGTAATAAAGACGGTGTTGGCTAGCACTATGATGGGGGGGGGGGGGTGGGGTAGTTAACAACACGTAACACTGAACTCGTCAGATCAAACAGGTGAACCAGTATAGAGGGACTGCAATTAATCATGGACAATTAGAATGTATATGTGTATGGGTAAATCGCTCAGCTCACCCGCCTCCAGCCCCATCAGGACACTTCTATCTTTCAGTGACGGCGTCGTTCTATTCCTCACAAGATGCAGAATTAATCCCTCTGTTCCTTCGCTTAGAATATTTTCCAATATATCGATTATGTAAGCCAGAATGCTTATTAAATCAAAGACAGATACTCTGTCTGTCTCTCTGTCTGTACGTCTGCCTGTCTCGGTTAAGTTTTTGGCTTAGGGCATGGCTTCACACACCCATGCCACTACGCTCTCGTATCGAGTCTGGTGCTTGCACGCCTTTGATGTCTGTGCTAAGTTTACGAAACTTCATAAATGAGGTCAGTCAACTTCCGCCTAATAAAATTGCCCGGTTATTATCATCTTACTAATATATGCCCAATCACGTCGCTTGACATTTGTGTCTCGTAAGATCTCCATCGATATTGGCACGAAGCCACGCCTCTATTTTTAGATTGATAGCTAGATTGAAGTAGGCAGAACTGATTGGCTACCCTCCAGCCCACCAGCGTACCGTTACTTCACATAGCAAGAGATCACAGGTCTGCAAGTACGGCCTCGAACGATGGCTTCACACTATTTAAACTAAACGTGGCCATATGCTTCCTTATGTCAACGGGATGAAGCATAATGATATTGCGGTCATGAGGTCACCGTCCCTGTGATCTTCGTATAAAACTATTTTTATCTCGCCTTCAAGAAGTGAAGCTAGATTTTTGGAATGGTGGTGAGTGGGTAGAAATGGCGACGTCCGCGTCCGCTCCGGTTAAGCTTTTTTTCAAACGATATTAACATCACCAATGTGTTATCCATTTAAATAAAGCTTCATAGTAAGATTTGTTCTATACGATACCTAGGACTAGTCTGCATCAAAATTATATTGATTTTCGAGATTTTCCCATACTTTTACTGCGTTTGAACGTAGACTATTTTCTGGGCCCAGGTTAAGCCTTTTTCAACGGACATTTACATCAACAAGGGGTTATCCGATTTGAATAAACTTCTCAGATTTCTTCTATACGATGCTTAGAACTAGGCTCCATAAACAGGAAATCGATTTTCCAATTTTCCCCATATTTTTTCAAACAAAGTCCAGTATCAGAAATGACAGACATACGTAAGATTGGTACATACAACCCTGAAAACAGGAAAGGTAGACAAATTCGTGTGTAAGTCCCACAGAAAAAGGAACAAGTGCCACTTCTAAAAACGGTACACTGGCCTGCCACGTATGAGACGACAGAAGCAACAACATATTCATCGCAATGGACATGGCCCCACGACAGCGGCTGGAAAAACAACTACGGTGGACACGAGATCTGCAAAACTAAGCCCTACAACAGGAAGGGGACCCCAACCACATACGGGGCATACTGCCTGATCAAAACAAAACGGGTGAACAACAAGCGGAGCTTAGTGCCTCCAGCTGTATTTACTGTAAGTACTGTACATAATAGCAGTCACACGGAATTGTATGACTTGAGCTTTATGCACACACACCTTGATTCCTTTCAGAACAAACGAGAAGAATGATTAATCTACATTGAAACTAATACCCCAGACATCATAGCTCAAACTGAAGTAAAGTATAACAGTACATCTGGCACACTACTCAGTACTGAATACCAGTTCCCATGGTACAGCAGTTGTCTAAACATAAATTCCGGTGGACGTGGTGCAGCCA
The DNA here is from genome assembly GCA_034401795.1 of Chaetoderma sp. LZ-2023a. Classification (NCBI taxonomy): domain Eukaryota; kingdom Metazoa; phylum Mollusca; class Caudofoveata; order Chaetodermatida; family Chaetodermatidae; genus Chaetoderma; species Chaetoderma sp. LZ-2023a. The sequence goes on from CM067374.1 coordinate 81,062,578, forward strand.
TCTATCCAAAATGCTCTCTGAAAGTATTAGAGAAACTTAATTTCTGTGAGTAATTATCTAGACTTCATGGTGTAGTGTCAAACTAAATGATGGTGATAATCTACTTATCAGATGTGTTTTTTGCTGGAAGACATGTTCTTAGAAGCAGTATCATTTAATGACTCCCACCACATTGTTATCATGGGAGACTTTAACTATCCGGATATTAACTGGCAGAATGCCACGTCCATAGCTGGAGAAAACTATACATTAACCAAATTCCCCGAGCTAACACGTGAAACGTTTCTTTTCCAACATATTAAAGTTCCCACACACTTTCGTGGCAACCAGACGACCAAATCATTGAACCTTTTATTGTCAAACGAAGAGGATCAATACATTGGACCTTGTATTGTCAAACGAAGAGGATCAATACATTGGACCTTGTATTGTCAAACGAAGAGGATCAATACATTGGACCTTGTATTGTCAAACGAAGAGGATCAATACATTGGACCTTTTATTGTCAAACGAAGAGGATCAATACATTGGACCTTGTATTGTCAAACGAAGAGGATCAATACATTGGACCTTGTATTGTCAAACGAAGAGGATCAATACATTGGACCTTGTATTGTCAAACGAAGAGGATCAATACATTGGACCTTTTATTGTCAAACGAAGAGGATCAATACATTGGACCTTGTATTGTCAAACGAAGAGGATCAATACATTGGACCTTGTATTGTCAAACGAAGAGGATCAATACATTGGACCTTGTATTGTCAAACGAAGAGGATCAATACATTGGACCTTTTATTGTCAAACGAAGAGGATCAATACATTGGACCTTGTATTGTCAAACAAAGAGGATCAATACATTGGACCTTGTATTGTCAAACGAAGAGGATCAATACATTGGACCTTGTATTGTCAAACGAAGAGGATCAATACATTGGACCTTTTATTGTCAAACGAAGAGGATCAATACATTGGACCTTGTATTGTCAAACGAAGAGGATCAATACATTGGACCTTGTATTGTCAAACGAAGAGGATCAATACATTGGACCTTGTATTGTCAAACGAAGAGGATCAATACATTGGACCTTTTATTGTCAAACGAAGAGGATCAATACATTGGACCTTGTATTGTCAAACGAAGAGGATCAATACATTGGACCTTGTATTGTCAAACGAAGAGGATCAATACATTGGACCTTTTATTGTCAAACGAAGAGGATCAATACATTGGACCTTGTATTGTCAAACGAAGAGGATCAATACATTGGACCTTGTATTGTCAAACGAAGAGGATCAATACATTGGACCTTGTATTGTCAAACGAAGAGGATCAATACATTGGACCTTGTATTGTCAAACGAAGAGGATCAATACATTGGACCTTGTATTGTCAAACGAAGAGGATCAATACATTGGACCTTGTATTGTCAAACGAAGAGGATCAATACATTGGACCTTGTATTGTCAAACGAAGAGGATCAATACATTGGACCTTGTATTGTCAAACGAAGAGGATCAATACATTGGACCTTGTATTGTCAAACGAAGAGGATCAATACATTGGACCTTTTATTGTCAAACGAAGAGGATCAATACATTGGACCTTGTATTGTCAAACGAAGAGGATCAATACATTGGACCTTGTATTGTCAAACGAAGAGGATCAATACATTGGACCTTGTATTGTCAAACGAAGAGGATCAATACATTGGACCTTGTATTGTCAAACGAAGAGGATCAATACATTGGACCTTGTATTGTCAAACGAAGAGGATCAATACATTGGACCTTGTATTGTCAAACGAAGAGGATCAATACATTGGACCTTGTATTGTCAAGCGAAGAGGATCAATACATTGGACCTTGTATTGTCAAACGAAGAGGATCAATACATTGGACCTTGTATTGTCAAACGAAGAGGATCAATACATTGGACCTTGTATTGTCAAACGAAGAGGATCAATACATTGGACTTTGTATTGTCAAACGAAGAGGATCAATACATTGGACCTTGTATTCTCAAACGAAAAGGATCAATACATTGGACCTTGTATTGTCAAACGAAGAGGATCAATACATTGGACCTTGTATTGTCAAACGAAGAGGATCAATACATTGGACCTTGTATTGTCAAACGAAGAGGATCAATACATTGGACCTTGTATTGTCAAACGAAGAGGATCAATACATTGGACCTTGTATTGTCAAACGAAGAGGATCAATACATTGGACCTTGTATTGTCAAACGAAGAGGATCAATACATTGGACCTTGTATTGTCAAACGAAGAGGATCAATACATTGGACATTGTATTGTCAAACGAAGAGGATCAATACATTGGACCTTGTATTGTCAAACGAAGAGGATCAATACATTGGACCTTGTATTGTCAAACGAAGAGGATCAATACATTGGACCTTGTATTGTCAAACGAAGAGGATCAATACATTGGACCTTGTATTGTCAAACGAAGAGGATCAATACATTGGACCTTGTATTGTCAAACGAAGAGGATCAATACATTGGACCTTGTATTGTCAAACGAAGAGGATCAATACATTGGACCTTGTATTGTCAAACGAAGAGGATCAATACATTGGACCTTGTATTGTCAAACGAAGAGGATCAATACATTGGACCTTGTATTGTCAAACGAAGAGGATCAATACATTGGACCTTGTATTGTCAAACGAAGAGGATCAATACATTGGACCATGTATTGTCAAACGAAGAGGATCAATACATTGGACCTTGTATTGTCAAACGAAGAGGATCAATACATTGGACCGTGTATTGTCAAACGAAGAGGATCAATACATTGGACCTTGTATTGTCAAACGAAGAGGATCAATACATTGGACCTTGTATTGTCAAACAAGAGGATCAATACATTGGACCTTGTATTGTCAAACGAAGAGGATCAATACATTGGACCTTGTATTGTCAAACGAAGAGGATCAATACATTGGACCTTGTATTGTCAAACGAAGAGGATCAATACATTGGACCTTGTATTGTCAAACGAAGAGGATCAATACATTGGACCTTGTATTGTCAAACGAAGAGGATCAATACATTGGACCTTTTATTGTCAAACGAAGAGGATCAATACATTGGACCTTGTATTGTCAAACGAAGAGGATCAATACATTGGACCTTGTATTGTCAAACGAAGAGGATCAATACATTGGATCTTGTATTGTCAAACGAAGAGGATCAATACATTGGACCTTGTATTGTCAAACGAAGAGGATCAATACATTGGACCTTGTATTGTCAAACGAAGAGGATCAATACATTGGACCTTGTATTGTCAAACGAAGAGGATCAATACATTGGACCTTGTATTGTCAAACGAAGAGGATCAATACATTGGACCTTGTATTGTCAAACGAAGAGGATCAATACATTGGACCTTGTATTGTCAAATGAAGAGGATCAATACATTGGACCTTGTATTGTCAAACGAAGAGGATATGATAGAGGATATGGTCACCCATCCATCCTTCGGTACCTCGCACCATATCACACTTAGTTTTATCATTCGGTGTAAATATCTAGACAGTAGTAGACAGCAAAAAGCCTACAAATGGGATAGTGGTAACTATACCGAGTTCAATAATTATATATCTCATGTAGACTTGAATAGTTTCATGCTATAAGTGTAAATAAATGCAGCGACATCCTCACTGACTCAATCAAAACAAAACAAGACAAACTCACCCCCAAAAGATATGTAAACATAAATAAAAAGCCCAAACCAATATGGATGAATAGCAAAGTCCTGACAAAAGTTAAGGACAAAATGCTGCGTGGAGGGTGTTCTTAAACAGTCGGGATGCCACATTATGCAGACGCGGGAACCAAACACGGTGAGCTACATGCCAGGCAATGAAGGATTTTGAGAAAAAGATAGCTAAAATCCAATTCCAAAATCCTTCCACAAATAAATCGAGAGAAAATTAAAGCCTCATTCTGGCATTTCCGATTTGGTACAGGACGATAGTGAGACTACAACAACATACAATGCTAATGCGAATGTACTAAATGACTTCATTGCCAGTGTTTTACCAGGGAAGATAAGGAGAGTGTTCATTGCACACAACATCATATCGACAAACCCTTGCTTGATATCAAATTAACAGTTGAGAATGCTCAGGAAAGCTTAACTCAAACAAATCAGCGGGGCCTGATGATATTCATCCGCGCACACTTCGGGAACTATGTGAATCACTTGCTCTCCCATTGTCTATCATCTCAAGGTCATTGGACGAGGGCAGTTTCCTTGATATTTGGAGACCGAACAATGCTACTCCTATCTAATGATCTGCAGAAAGGGTAGCAAAGGATTGGCAGGTAATTACAGGTGTATCAGCTTAACCTCTGCAAAGTGATGGAGTTCCGCGTGAGAGATATCACTGTTGCCAACATAACAAAAATGACCTGTTTTCAAACCAGCAGCACGGCTTTTGGCAAGGGACGTTCCTGTATGACAACTGATATCAGTAATGAAAGCCTGGACAAATCTACTTGACGAAAAACGATTCATTGATGTAATTTACTTCATCTTTCAGATGGTATTCGGACCGGTACCCCATGCCCCACTGATCCATAAGCTCCACAAATTTATGAAATCATGGGTAACACTGACCTGGACCAAGGCCTTTCTTACTAAGATATACCAAAGAGTCTGTGTAAACGTGGCATATTCATCAGGTGCTGAAATTGTAAGTGGCATCCCTCAGTCAAGGCAGTGTGATGGGCCAATTTTGTACTTCGACTATATTAACGACCTTCCAGATGTTGTTGGTAGCTTCATAAAACTCGTTGGACACAATGCCAAACTGTTTCGTGAAATTGCATCGACAACTGATTGGCAAGCAGTGCAGCAAGATATGGTCAGCCTTCAATTGTGGGCTCAACACTGGCCCCTTAAATTCCATCCCCAGAAGTGCAGTGATGCGCATCGGTACAGGGCCTCCAGTTCATACATACATTATAACCGGACCAGATGGGGAGTTTGTAGTATTAGAAGCCACGTCATGTGAAAAGGATCTCGGCGTCCACGTTGCCAAAAAGTTAAACTTCCACAAGCACTTAAAACCGATTGTCAAAAAAGCCAATCAAGTAGTTAGCCTAATTAGAAGGTCCTTCCGTTATTTTGATGGTGCGATGTTTAAGTCACGAGTGCGACCGCTACTCGAATATGCAAACACTGGTACCCACGCTTCAAGATGGACGCTAGCAAAATTGAAAATGTTCAGAGACGTGCAAATAGATTGTTACCTGGAGGACAGACTTCGCTATCTAAAGCTACCATCTCTTGCATTTCGCAGGGTACCTGGCGACATGATTGAAACGTACAAGTTCCTCCGTGGTAAATACAATACTGAATTACCCAGACTGGTTCTGGATACATCAACCATAACTTTAAGCTGGTAAAGCATCACTCTAGTCAGTCCCTGCGCCTGGACACGTTTAGCAACAGTGTAACCAATAATTGGAACGTGGTCAGCGAGTAATTAGTCCAAGGACCTTCGCTAAACTGCGTCAAGAACCAGCTCGACAGACACTGCTCTAGATAACGCACTACGTCGACCTTCCAGAACTAATACTCGGTGTTACGTCGTCACCAGTCATGTAACCACTTCCTAGACATTTACACCCATAACCACATCCGCCCAAATCAGAATGACCTGGCTTCGGCCCTGCAAAAATCCACAAACACACAAAGATGGTTTCGGCGTTACTAGCCCACCATCTATAAATCAGCACCTGTCACCAGCACTGTATTTATACTCAGCACTACATGTTACAATCAAATGCTAGATTAACCTGCACTCGGCAGCACTGCCATACCAGTTAATGTGAAAGTATAGGGATCATGCACTAAATTCATTGTCCATTGTCTGTCATATTTGTGTCTTTTACTTGTACATTCGCCCAGGAGAAATGATATGCCTTCTGACTCGGTCCTACCGCTTCACCAGTCATGTAAATAGTCCGTGATTGCATCCACAGATGCAGCAATCCAATCACTCTTGGATATTTCTCTGGAATCGGTGGCAACAGCTCCTACCACTTTAAAAACTAAACAATTGTCCGGTCTTGTACATAATAATGCACATATGTAGATACATAATATACTGTACATAACTCAGTACATATCTACATCAACAAAAAAGCAAAGAAAGACAGAACTTTATTAAAGAAAAAGAAAAATATAAAACGACACAGCTATCCCATTAAGATGGACAGCCAAGCTCAGCTAACCATGGACAACATAAAAGGGAAAAGAATTTCGATATACTTATGCCCAAGAACAATAATAGGCCACATAGCGGCCTCAAACGTCGAAACCGGTGGTGGTGGTGACGGCGGCGGTGGTGGTCGGCCACCGATACTAATTATGCTGTGGTTAAGTTTTTTTCAAACGATATTTACATCAACATCAGGTTATCCGATTTGAATATAACGTCACAGATGTGTTCTATCCTAGGCTTCGGACTAGTCCCTACGAAAAAGAAATTGATTTTCAAAAAATTTCCGGTTTTTTATTGCAATTTGGACTTTGATTATTTTAGAGCTGATTTGCATCCATGTTATACTCATTATGCTGTGGTTATGTTTTTTCAAACAATATGTCAACATCAACAAGAGATTAGCTGATTTGAATACAACGTTACAAATTTGTTCTATGCGATGTTTAAGACAAGGGGTAGTCAGAAATGAATTGATTTTCAAATTTGTTCCATATTTTATGCGTGTGAACTTAGACAATTTTATGCCTTCAGGTTAAGGATTTTTGCGGCAATATTTTCAGCGTTTGGACTTTTAGGGCTGATTTGCATCCAGGCTAAGCTTTTGTTCCAAATGACAATTTAGTGAACATGGGTTTATCCGATTTCATTCAAACTTCACAGATATATTCTATGTGATGATTACATCTAGTCTGCATGATAAAAAAATAGGTTTTGAAAATTTTGATATATTTTTACGGGGGTTTGAACTTCGATTATTTTAGGGCTGATTTGCATCTAGGTTATGCGTATTATGCAAATGACAATTTACTCAGCAGAGACTTTTCCAATTTAGATAAACAGATTTCTTTTTGATTTGCTTTATAGGCTGGTTAAACGTAGTCCTTATCATATTAATGTACTTGATAATAATAATAATAATAATAATAATAATAATAATAATAATAATAATAATAATAATCGTTATTTATTGAGGGTAGCACTTCAAGTACACGGCCTGATCTAGCAGAGGCCCTCATTAACATATATACACATTTTTTTTTTAAAAATATAATATGTACAAATTTATACATCTATGTACAGACAAGGAACTTAGGGAATCTGTTTCTTATAATCATATAATATTCTGGATGTATTAAGAGTAATTTGAACAAAAGCTACTGATGCTTTCAACAGCAGCAAACTTTCAATCAAATTAGCATTGATATATTCAGCATTGTAAAGTAAATTCCTTTCTTTTCTGCTGAAATGCTTTGGAAACAATGCAAGAAATAGAAATAACGATATTTGTATGTGCTAAAATATAGAAACTAATTCTCAATTTCGTAGACAAATACAGCTAAGCACATTATAACATACGATTATACATACATACAGAAACAATAGATTTAGTAAAATTATTATCATTACCCACACCGTCGAATGTCTTAACCCTTTAGTGACTAAACTTGTCAGGAAAACCTCGATTAGGTCTATCTATTGTGAAATGTCCGTTTCCAGAACAAGACAATGTCATTCTTGGAAATCTACCACCGGAAAGACTGGCTCGATTATCGCGCATGTCATTCCTGTCATGAATTTTAAAAAATAGTCCTCTGGACTGTAAATGGTCATTTCTCTAGCCGATTTTATGGACTTGTTTCTAGGTTTGTGCATTTATGGGTCAAAGAGCGGAAGAATCACCAAATTTGACATAGCACTTCATAATGTAGGATAAAATCAGAAGGTTCAATCGAAGGTTTGTATTTTAAAGGTTAATTAGGCATATATAGTTTGCTGAAATTAAGAACTCACCAAAGCACATGCACTCCCAATCACACACACTCACTTCCACACGCACATGAACTCATGTACATACACTCCCGTGGGTTTACATCCAATATAGTAGGTCTACGCCAACATCTAACCATTTCAACACTAGTATTAGAACTCAAGTCATGCTATTAAGCTGTTGCATATCTTAAGCATAATTTGAATGAAAGGTCTTGATACCTTCGGCAGCAACACTATCCAGTCAAATTAGTATCAAAATTATACAGCAAGGGAACCTATTTTGTGTCTACATTTCGTGCTCTAATGATAAAGCATCGGGAAAGTCGAAAAATATACGATAGATATATTCATCACAAAGTAAGCATATGGCCCGTAAGTGTGCACAATCACATAATAATGTGACGGACAATAGTATAATACAATTTCACAATGCATACACAAAACTATTTACATTAGGAGAAGTATTTTCCATGCATGTACTATATGACTATCAATACTTGATATTGAAATGTTTATACTTTTATCAGGCTTTGCATATGTTTGGACAATTTGCCTCTCAGTCAGACTTTGTGTGCCAGTAGTCAATGTACTACAGGTTAAAACCAGGCAGTGAGGCATTATGGTTCGGTCTTAAAGATATGCTTCTCCAAAGCTACGCTTGCCCGCTGTGTAGTATCACGGGTATTTTGATTCGACAAGTAGAGTGTCAAATTTCAAAATAAGACTATATCCGGTAGTCCCCCACATCCTGTGATGTAGCCTACAATTAATATACAGGTAAGCTGTTGGCTATCTGTTCTAGATATGTACATGGCTTGGACAATATTTTTTCACAGAAAATTTAGTTCAGGGCAGGCTGGGTACCGCGGGAGGGGGGGGGGGTGGAGGGAGAGAGGGAGGGAGACAACTAGTCGGCAATAGTGGATGAGTGCTTGAGTGAGCGAGCCAGCCAGCCAGCCAGAGAGAGAGAGAGAGAGAGAGAGGGAGGGAGGGAAGGAGGGGGAGAGAGAGAGGGAGAGAGAGAGAGAGAGCGAGAGAGAGAGAGAGGAAGGAGGGAGGGAGGGAGGAAAACTACTAGTCGGCAATAGTGGGTGAGTGAGCCAGCCAGCCAGCCAAGCCAGAGAGAGAGAGAGAGAGAGAGAGAGAGAGAGAGGGAGGGAGGGAGGGAGGGAGGGAGGGAGGGGGGGGAGGGAGGGAGGGAGGGAGGGAGGGAGGGAGGGAGGGAGAGAGGGAGAGAGAGAGAGAGAGAGAGAGAGAGAGAGAGAGAGAGAGAGAGAGAGAGAGAGAGAGAGCACGTACACGTGGGGTGGTTGAGGCGGTGTGACGGTGGTGTGAGGTGTTAATTAGTGCAAGGTTTCCGCAATGCTTACGTGGGTCTCTCAGAGCCGCCAAGTTGTGATGCCCAATTTCATGAAACCGACCCATACAGGGAAACCGTGGTAAATAAATGGTCTTGGTCGCTAGCTATATCATTGATTCAGAGTGATAAAAGCATCCAGGTTTTGCTTTGAAACGTTTCCTTAATTAACATATCAAATGAATTCGAGAGAAATGTTGACTGGTGTTGAATATGGTCAATGGACTTTTCCCAGTTTTATCTATACCTCGCGCATCTCTACCTAAGCTCCATCCACACCTCGTTCCTGTTGGGATCGATTGATCCCTGACTATCAATTTCCAGAAAACTATACAGGTAAGCTGTTAAAATATTTTAAAACTAATTTGACTGGCCGTTGTTGCTGCCTATGCCCAGTCAAATTAGTTTCAAAATATTCGACAGAATGTTTACTAAATGGTAAAGACATACAATTCATACAACGTGTCTGACTATTAAACGTTAAATACGGACTTTATTAGGTTTCCCAGCTGTATTTCCAGGTTGCCCCATTTCTGTAAATTCTGTTGGAAATATGTATTGTTGTTAAGCTATACAGACTAGAATACTTGTAAATATAAACCCAACCATTATATTAACCTTCTATCCCTGATATTAGCTAAAAACGGCTTCTGCAGTGGTGAGAGATGTCCGTTTCCGGTCCAGGAGAGGACTGTTTTTGAGGATTTACCGCTGGAATGAGGCCTGAAAATAACACATTATCTAGGTTGTCCCACAGGGCAACACGTGTGTTAAAACTGGGTTGCCCTGCAGTAAAATGTGGTTGCCACGGACCGCAGGAACGTGACATTTTCGGGGCCTGTTAAATTATTAAATTGTATGTGCTTTTAGTCTGCTTCCTGGGTTCAACTTGGGTGTGGGGGGGGGGGGGTTGATGGGGTTGCGTACATAGTGTATCATGCATGTTTTACGCTCCTCCTCTCTGTGCGCCGAACAAATTTTAATGTATATATAAACCCCAGAGTACGTATGTAGATACTCTTTAACCATTACCGGCCTCTTCAATGGCCTTGAGGAATGTCCATTTGTGCGCCAGCTGATGACTGTTTCTGAGGATTTATCACTGTAATGGCTGGCACCGTAACAGAGCCATGCCATTCCTGTGGTACATTATCAGTAGTCTCCTCTTGGTGTGCAAATGGACATCCAATAAGCGAATGTTTTGATATTCATGACAGAATCTAACCTTTAAAGGTTTAAACCCAATGCTATAATCATTATCCAGCAACTCCACACAACAGACTCCACAATGCCTCTACATTATAAGGCTACAAGTTGTCATTATGTAAAATCTCAAATGCTATTCTTGTGTTAATGAAACTGCTAATGTTTCAATTTTATCTTTTGTTTCTGTATTCTATCTTTTCTGTAATCTATCCTTATTGTGCCTATCTTGCTAATTTCTCCTACTTTTCTAACCCCTCTGTCACTTTCATACTGATACTAGTGGAACTCCTTGTGCTGTTCATGCATCCGTGTTGGTCCCAAAATGCGGCATATATATTTCGTCTTCTTTGTCGTACCCTATCGACCATGGGTAATGATTTAGCTAGTTACCGTGCACCAATTGGGTTGTTTGACCTTTGTTTTTTCAAAGCCAGCAGTCAAGGAGGCTTCAACGCTCTTATCCATAATATGTTACATTGTTTCCGTGGTGTTTATCTTACTATTCAACTAATGTCAATCCCTATTTATTAGCGGAACATAGTGTCCATCTTACTAGCATTCTCCATATTCGTTCTTTTAGCTGGAGATGTAGAATCAAATCCAGGTCCTGCACCCAACAATGATGATCTTTCTATTGTACACGTAAATGTATGTGTCATAAAAGATAAAATTCATCTTGTTGAGGCTAACCTTTCCAATTTTAGTATTATTGTCATTACTGAGAGCCATCTCACACCAACTATTAACACAAATATCGTTAAGCTTCCAGGCTTCCAGGAACCTTATCGCAGAGGCCGTCACCAGGCGTGGGGAAATGTAGGTGTTTACATAGCCCCAGGAAGTAAAACACAGCGGCTACCCTTCGCACTGAGTACGAATGCGCTGACTTCGAAGTGATATGGATAGAGGACCATGATCGGCCCAAGGTGCTCATATGCATTATTTATCGGCCACCTAATACAAATATTGATAAGTGGCAAGTCATATCAGAAAATATAACCCAAACAAAACTAATCCTACTTGGGGACCTAAATGAAGATCTTTTTAACCCGACCAAACACCACCTACGTGATATAATCACTAGATTTGGGTTCCATCAATTAATAAATGAAGTAACTAGGCCTGTATCGAATACTTTGCTTGATCCAATAATAATTAATAATAGAGGAATAGTAAAAGATACCGCTGTAATGTCACCTTTCTGTAGTGATCACACCCCAGTTTATCTGGTTATAACATCGGCAACACCCAAACGTAAATCATACAAGCGACACATCTGGGACTATGAAAAAGCTGACTGGAATAAACTGAGGAATGACTTGGCCAACACATCCTGGAATATTCTTCTCAATGAAAATGACGTTGACATATGGTGTCATGCCATTACCACAAACATTCTTCACGGAGCCAATGCATGCATACTCAACAAAATTGTAACAATACACCCAAATGATAAACCGTGGATGTCAAATGAAATTAAGCACGAAATGAGGATCAGAGAAACACTTTTTAAGAAGTCAAGGAAAACAAACCAAGAGATTCACATAACCGAATTCAACAAGCAGCGAAATCATGTAAACACTAGTTAGAACGGCCAAACAGGAATTCAGAGATAAGACGGCCGAGAAAAGAAAAAATGGACACAGGCTCCAAAGAGTGGTGGAAACTGAGCAAATCTGTCTTATCTGACAGGAAATCAAACTTTAACGAAATACCACCCCTCAAGCATGAAGATGTCTCGTTCGCCTATGATCTTCCTGAAAAGGCTAATCTCCTTAACACTTACATGTATTTTGCCAGTATTGCTACAATAAACGACTCACAAGTCCAACTACTCGCTCTGCCATTACATATAGAAACGGCCCTAGACTCTATAACTCTAACAAACATTGATATTTTGGATGTACTATCCAACCTGGTCACGTCCACGCAATTGTTCCTGACCTGATATGTCCAAAACTACTCGTGGCGGCTAAACAGGTTCTGGCCCCAACCTTGGCGCAATTTTTCAATCTTTCTCTTACAAACTCATTTTCCAACTTCTTGGAAAGTGGCGAAGGTAACGCCAATCTTCAAAAGGGCGATAAGTGCTCATGTTCAAATTATCGACCAATATCGTTACTGAGTTGTTTAAGTAAAATCATGGAAAGGACTGTTTTCAAATACGTTTACAATTTTATTAAAGATGGTATAACACCTCACCAGTCTGGCTTCTTTCTTAAGCATTCGACCGTCAATCAGTTATTAGAAATTTATACCGATATTGTCGATGCCCATGATAATCAAAAAGAAGTACTGTTTTTATTCTTTGATATATCCAAAACATTTGAGTCTGGCACCGCGGCCTGCAGCATAAACTGGAGCAATTTGGCATTACTGAAAAACTACTTGCATGTTTTGGAAATTATCTAGAGAATCGTCACCATCGTGTAGTCATTAATCGGAGCCAGTCTATGATGTGTTCGTTGTATTCTGGTGTGCCGCAAGGCCCAGTTTTCGGGCCGCTACTGTTTTTGGTCTTTATAAACGACTTTCCCAGTGGTATCCTAAACAATATTAAGCTGTTTGCTGATGATACGTCCCTGTATGTAATATCTGGCCACCTACAGATGCAAAGTGCTTCTATAGATATTGACATACAGGCAATAACCCAATGAGTGGACACCTGGCTGGCCGAATTTAATGCCTTAAAACCACTTGCTTACTGGTCTCATTGTGCAATAATCCTACAGTATTTCCCACAAAGGATAACAATTCAGAAATACCTCCATCCAATCACCATAAACACCTCGGAATTACTTTTAATAGTAAAGGTCAGTGGCTTAATCACGTGGAAACCCTAATATCTAAAGCCCAGCACAAACTTTCACTACTTAAGGGTCTTAAATATATACTAGACCGGAAATGTCTTGAAATAATGTATAAAAGCTTCACCAGGCCAAGTTTGGAATACGCCGATGTTGTTTGGGATAATCTACCACAATACCTTATCACTAGACTTGATAATGTCCAAAAAGAAGCACTTAGAACAATAAGCGGGTTAACCCGCAGTGCACACACGGACGATCTTTACACGAAAACGGGAATAGAAACACTATCTCATAGACGGGAAAGCCACAGATTAGTTATGCTCTACACAATTGTTAACTGAATGACATGCGAAACTTTGACAAACCGCCTTCCCTTGATATCCCAAGCCCGGAACCCATATAATACCCGGCACTCGAAACGTTTTACTCCCTACAGATTGTCGTACTGAGATCTACAATGAATCATTCTTCCCAGCAACAATCAGCGCCTGGGACCACCTTCCTGCGTCTGTTACAGCGTCTACTACCGTACACGAATTTAAGAGTAAACAAAAGAATACAGAGCCTAAGCCAACCCCCACCCTGGTATTACGTTCGGTCCAGATCAGCTAATATTAATCTAAGCCGGCTTCGCAATGGATGCAGTAGTCTTAATAGGCATCTATTTGACAATCACCTGACGGACTCCACAAGTCGTTCTTGTGGACATCCTGATGACACTGTCGAGCATTACATCTACTGTCCAGCAAAGACTTGCATTAGTGACTAATGATATTTGTCATACACTCACGTTAAGACACATCTTGTATGACGACACTAATTTCAATATAGAAAGGAATATCAAGACATCAGAAATTATCTGCCAATATCTTGTTGATACTGACCGTTTTTAACAACATCCCGCTTACTTATCCAAATTTGAAGCACACTTTATTCGAACTCGTGTTTATATAACTGGTGAAATAGATAACACATATAAAACATTGATCCAACAATGTACATATGTGGACGCCTTTAGTACGGTGCAGATCAGGGACGACTTAGCGCACGTCCAGGGCAAAATTAACCTTCTGTTGAATATTTTGGACGCGGCTGAATTGCTACTTAAGGAATTAATGTCGTCCAGCCCAATTGCGTCCAAAATGTTCAACACGTTATTTCATACTAACTAACATGTCCTGGTTTTGTTTTTGGGGGCGTGTTGACTTGTTTATGAGCTGTACTATACTGAAATTGCACACGCATGTGAGTACACAGCACTCGGGTCTCTCTCTCTCTCTCTCTCTCTCTCTCTCTCTCTCTCTCGACCGATCGATCAAATTTATTACTATATTAGTAATGTTAATACTATAGTGTGCATCCGCCACTTGTTACTGTATTTCATGTATCATAATTGTATTTTATGTGGGAGACGCAGGCATAAGACGTATGTCTTATCGTGCTCCCGCTTAGACTAAAAATAAATTCTGTTTAAACCAATCGAGACAGTCATTCCAATATCATTGACCTGCAAATTGACATTCCTCAAAACCACTGCAAAGGCGGGCTTTGGACGGCTTCGCATTGAGAGTTAAAGTTAAAATTAAACACCAAACCGAAAATAAAGCACGTGCAGTACAAGCATCTGTATGCATTCACAAAAACCAGACTGACAACACCAATCACAACACACATTGAAACGCACGCGAACTACTTCTTCGCTAACAGGATTGATTGTCCGATGATCCATAACATCTTATCTAAACACCAGAGGAATTTCTGGGAATTTTCATTTCAAAGTTTTAAATCGATCTCAACATGCCTTAGTTAAAAATAGGCGGGGCAAAGCTAGAGATGAATTCCTCCATAGTGGCGTAAAACAGATATCAGAGTTGAGCCCCGTTCCTTTAATATATTATGCCTTTGATCAGCAGAGAGCAGATTTACTGGCTCAGCGATAGTAACTTGCTTTTCCGCACATATGTAGAAGCGTTGGAGCACAGACTCCTCACTTTGGCAATGGCTTCAGGGGGGTGGGGTGGGGGGGGGGGGGTGGGGGGGGGGGGGTGGGTGGGCGGGGGAGCTTACCTATCTGATTAACATATATAAATACTCACATTATTAGCATAATGTAATGGTTATAGTACATAATCACAGAATGATAAACATTACACAAATATTTGATCTGCGCGAACAATTGTTATTATTATTTTGGAAATGCGAGTACTTGCATACTTGTGTAGATGCAGCTTATCAAATGACCACCCACACACAGAGAGCTGACAGTTAATGCTACGTTTCAAGTCAAACGACACTGCTTTACGACATGGCCTGACACTCTCTACAAATCGGACCAAATCGGACTTGGTCAAATTCCTGTTCAAAATGCATGCTTTATTTAAAAAAAATTTGTATTATGATCCATCTAAATTGTTTTGGATACAATGGACACCATAAGTGGAGTGTAATCTGGGCGAAGGGATTGGGTCCGTTTATACCAATTTAAACATCATCACCCACATGCATGCAAAGACGCCGCTGTCGCTTCCAGACAGCAAACTAGTGTAGGGTGTGAGGAGACAGGTACTCCGATGCCCACGACCGTGGCGATCATACTGCCACTGCCGACGATCCAACCACAGCAGCAGCACCAACAGCCTGCATTGATAGAGCCCACTCCGCGGCCCGCCCATCTTCGTCGCTACCGACATTTCGAGTCAAACGGGTAATAATACTGCTATAAGACGTGACCTGATACTCTCTGCGAATTGGAGTTGGTCACATCTCTGTTCTAAATGTATGTTTAATTTTATAAAAACATTGTATTATCATCATTCTAAATGGTCTTGAACATTATGGTGTTACACATATAAGATACAGCAAAGGGACTTAAATTCATAAGTGGATCCATTATTGTCTATTCTAACTTTATGTTGCGACATTTGAAGAACAGCGGAGCATGCGCATAACATCGCGTCTTACTGACTGTGCAGCAAATGCGTAAATGAAAGGATTCAGTGTGGAATTCAACCACAGAATTTTGTTAGTCATGTCCGCGATTAGAGGAGGAGTGGTCACACCTAGTGGGTACAGAATGGCATCTAATGCTGCTGGACTAGCTGTTACTAGATATACAGTAATTACAATCATGACGGCCCGAGTGTCAGTTGTTTCACGTTTCTGTTTGTTTTTTGTCTCAGATTTATCAGAGATGTAGCGAGATTTCACCACGATGCAATGTTTGGCGATGTGGAACACAGCCGTTATCACAAATGGGGCAAATAAATTTACTGTTACAATATAGATATCGTACCAGATTGGCCTACTCACAATCCAACCACACACTTTATAAACATGACCGTCATATTCGTCAGATATGGGAGCTGAGAAGACAGCAAATGGAATACTGCTTGAGAAGCTGAACACCCAGACAACAACACAGATCTTGGTAATCATCCCTGACGTCACCTTTGCACGGGCAGTCAGCGGAAATACTAGTTGGTAAAACCTGAAAAAGCAAGAAATGTTGGTAAATATGCACGTGTGGTGAGGGTGTGCGTGTGTGTGCATGGGCATGTGTGTTGGTGCTCCAGAGATTCTGTCACTTTGACAGGTTACCTAATCATACATATCCGGAACTCTCCATGCATGTTATGTTGGCCTATTTGTATGCGTGATCAATGATATGAATGTTAGAACCATAAGATATAGAACAACAGTTCTTACCGGATAATTGAAATGACCACGAGGTGATACTCGCTGCATACGATGGACGAAAATAAGATTTCTTCACTGAATGGACACAACCAGCCCGGACCAATCAAGAATGGTAGACGCCATGTAGTCCAGACAATAGCTATGCCAGACATCATGGTGTCAGCAAAGCACATGCTGAGAATAATAGCAAAAATTGGAGAGCGATAACGCTTGTATTTTATCAAATATATCGCGAGAAAGGCGTTGGCAAGAATACCAATGCTGTACATGATGTCAGGTATGGCTTTCAACCAATAGAGCGATATAACGCTCCATCCTCTGATGTATTCCAACAATAGAAGGGGTATTCCTTCTCCGTATGTGTCATTTACTGATGAAGTAGGGGAATTTAAACTGAACATTTCTGAGAGAGATCCGCCTTCAGAATCATCCACAACGTTTAATACTGTAAGAAAGCTATGCGATTTTCAAACAGCAAAGGTTATGACAGATTAATATATCGCGGAACTAGTGGAAATAACTTCAGTGGTTTGTGTAAAATATATTTGCAGATTGTCACCAACATATGCCTAGGATCACAATTGGAATCTCGATGTCCAGGTGGCATCTTTATTGAATGAGTTTTTTGTTTCTCTAAAGCAAACACACCTCAGTTACTTGCCACCAATCTATTTTAGCACTAGTTTTCCATTTGTCCAACCGAACTTTATTATCAGCAAAATGAGTCCAACGATTGTCTGTCTCTTGGAGGATTGTACGTACGAGAAACAAGATATATACACATACATCTGTGCAGATCTCTAAACGGTCATGATTAAATCACATATGAATATAGTACACAAGGCAGACAATATACAAAGAAACCCGAGTTTAATAATAGGCAATCTATTCTGGTTGATGTTTATGTTGAGATTAAAGGGGCGAATGATAAATACAGACCCACAGGCACATGAAGAAAAATCATCACAAAGAAGAGTAATTGCTAAAAGAAACACACGTTAATGACAATATTGACAATTGATATGGATGGCAGTGACAACCAACACTCACACAGCACGTGCAGATTTGGTGTAATATGTACATGGTAGCAACACAACATCTTCTCGTACATGCACGTGCATCCGGAATACAGTGCACATTGGCCAGCGAAATTAAAGCATCATAATATAGTAACAGAAAATCTGTAAAAAATAAGCTTAGTGTGAACAATTTATATTTGGGATTTATTCATTTGCATTGATTAACCCTTTCACAGATGCATTCCCTAGATCTAATTTTCAAGGCACGCACACAGGAAAGCTGTTATAGCTGAATATTTTGACATTAATTTGACCGGACGCCTAAACCATCGTCGTAATAAGATGCAAATTGACAGTAGCCTAAAGAGTGAATACAGTACATTTGAAATATTCACAACCCTTCAGCCTGCTCATCTGGTCAGTGACGTTTGTGATTGTCAATATCACACCCAGCCAACCAACCTTGTCAGACCCTCAACGATGGTCTGGGAAAGGTTCATCCTCCTCTATTAAGGGTTCCCGGAGTCCTCCACACCCCACCACTCATGCCCACACCGGGAAATTTCTTTAATTATATACTCTGAGAAGCAATTTCCTGCATTCTGAGTGATACAAGAGCAACTTTATTTTACTTTAAATTATAGCGATCGTCATTTTGTGTGTATCATTTCGAAATTTTGATGGAGGTTAATCCTCCCACTCAACAGAATGTGTCATGTATACTACAGCTTGTAGGCTCTATGATAAGATACTGGCAACTGAAATAGTGAAACTATGTGTGGATGTTGTCAGAAATATTCTGTTTAATATTAAATTTTGAAATAGGTGGGATTTGGAAAAGAGAGGAGATTGGGCACCGGCTGATCAACACACCCATATCCCGAGTCAGTAAGCCACGCTCCACCTCCACTATATTGACCTAACTCCCTTCCGCACTGCTTATGGTAGATATGATAGCATCGATAGCTATTAACTGCTTATATATATTTATATATATATATATATATATATATATATATATATATATATATATATATATATATATATATATATATATATATATATATATATATATATATATATATATATATATATATATATATATATATATATATATATATATATATATATATATATATATATATATATATATATATATATATATATATATATATATATATATATATATATATATATATATATATATATATATATATATATATATATATATATATATATATATATATATATATATATATATATATATATATACCTGTACAAAAGTTAAGCACCAGCAAAAACAATAGAACGTAGAAACATGATGGTACAACTAGGCTGCCATACTTTTTGTCCCCGCGTTAGCTGACATAATTCCAAGTACGAAATGCACATGCATGCATGACTTCACGCCGCTTGATGTCCGTGCGTGGCGGGAAACAGCACACGTGTTCAGTTATGTAAAAGTCCAGTTTGAGGTGTAGAACATTACATACAGATTTAGGCGACAAGATTAGGAATTTTGTGTTCATGACCGTGGTTTATTTGTACAGAGAGAATTAGCTCTTGATTGTGAACCGCTATGGCAAGACGAAGGTTAAGTGATCGTGTGAAATGGCAAATCATAGGCATGCATACCACTGGTATGTCATGCAGAGAGATTGGCAGACAGCTGAACATTAACCATACTGTAATCAGTCGTTTGATTGCAAAACATGGGCAAACTAACGAGGTGAAGGACAGGCCTAGATCTGGAAGACCGAAGAAGACTACTGCCCGTGATGATCGAGCCCTAGTACACCTTGTTAGGAGATCTCCATTCACCAACAGCAGAGTGCTCAGCCAGAAATGGGAAACGCGCAATAGAGTGTCAATGTCTACCGTCAAAAGGAGACTGTATGCTGCTGGCATGAAAGCTAGGAGACCTGTCAGACGTCCTCTCCTCACTGCACACCACAAAGAGGAGCGTCTGAAGTGGTGCAACGAAAGAAGACACTGGAACATGAGATCCTGGAGACGGGTACACTGGTCCGATGAAAGTCGGTTCCTGCTTCATGCCACAGATGGTCGAACTCGTGTATGGAGGTCCAGACGCACGGCGTACGACCAACGTAACATCATGGAAGAAGTTCCATTTGGTGGAGGTTCCGTTATGATATGGGGGTGCATCTCATTTGATTGTAAGCTGGAACTGTTGACTGTACCTGGAACACTAAATGGACAAAGATATCAAGATTCCATACTGGATAGAGTTGTGGTCCCTCATTTTGTAAATCATGCACCTGGAACCCACCCTATATTCATGGATGACAACGCCCGACCACATCGTGCTAGAGCTGTGCATGAATACCTCCGCCAGAATGCCATCGAAACCCTACCATGGCCAGCAAGGAGCCCTGACATGAACCTATTGAGCATATCTGGGACATTCTGGGAAACATGGTGAGAAGGAGGGATCCTCCTGTGCAGAACCTACAGGAATTAACAGACGCACTCCATCTTGAATGGCAACGAATACCACAATGGCGTATCAGTCGGTTGGTGACCAGCATGAGACGTCGTGTCCAGGCCGTCATCCAGGCACAAGGTGGATATACCCGGTATTAATAATGACAGTCTCAAACTCGTGCACAGATGTTAAACTTCGTTTTCAGACACCATTAATGACAATCTAGCCACGTGTGTCAACTGTAGGGCAATAGTTGTCAGTTGTGTCAACGTAACCATATTCAGGCCTCGTTTTCAAGTTCAAACAAAAACATACAGTGTTTCCCCACCATCATAATCAGCATTCCCCTAGTTGCATTATTACCTCTTGCACTAAGATGGATGGGTACATAAATGTTTATGCTATTGCTTTCTTCATAGCACATGAATATACCCTCGCATGTGCGTAAAAATAGGGTGGTGCTTAACTTTTGCACAGGTGTATATATATATATATATATATATATATATATATATATATATATATATATATATATATATATATATATATATATATATATATATATATATATATATATATATATATATATATATATATATATATATAATCTAAGATCAATAACATATATCTAAATGCCATGTATCTAAAAATGGAAATGATAGCCATTGTAGATAGAGTGGCCCGTGTCTTAAATTTGCAAACAAGATAATTTTAGGAGTCACTATCACAGCGCAGTCTGTTAGCAGCAACATATGGTAACATCTTGCAAAGAGGGATACCAACAAGCCGTTTGGAACACAGTTAGTTCATTATGTCTAGATTAAATTTAGCTAAAGATCCAAGGCACGCCTTTATTTGGGTGTGTGACGTCATCATCCAAGATGGCCGTCATTCAGCATCACACGCTTGATAAAGATTAAATGTATTCCATAGGGTCACAAGAGATTGGCTTTGCTAAATATTGCTGTCTAGAATAATATTTGTTTGGTGCAACATTAGGTAAACATGTTTAAAGTAAATTAGTAAACGTTTATTTGAATTTGTCACATCATCATCCAAGATGGCCGCTATTCAGTATCAAACCCTTGTTAAAGACTATGTGAATAGTTCCCTAGGGTGAGAACACTTCGAATGTTGCTTAATATGGCTGTATAGAATAACATGTGTTTCTTTTAAAGAAATCCAGTGAAGGAGCAAATTTAGCCACCCTTACATCAATTTGTATGTACAGTGAAGCTCAGTAATAACACAGTGAAGCTCAGTAATAACACAGTGAAGCTCAGTAATAACACAGTGAAGCTCAGTAATAACACAGTGAAGCTCAGTAATAACACAGTGAAGCTCAGTAATAACACAGTGAAGCTCAGTAATAACACAGTGAAGCTCAGTAATAACACAGTGAAGCTCAGTAATAACACAGTGAAGCTCAGTAATAACACAGTGAAGCTCAGTAATAACACAGTGAAGCTCAGTAATAACACAGTGAAGCTCAGTAATAACACAGTGAAGCTCAGTAATAACACAGTGAAGCTCAGTAATAACACAGTGAAGCTCAGTAATAACACAGTGAAGCTCAGTAATAACACAGTGAAGCTCAGTAATAACACAGTGAAGCTCAGTAATAACACAGTGAAGGAGCAAATTTAGCCACCCTTACATCAATTTGTGAAGCTCAGTAATAACTTTAAATATTTCCAAAACAAAATAAAACATACTGTTGAATATTTTGAACATAATCTGGTTTGAAGAGATTGTTTCCAGCAATATTTTCCAGTCCAATTATGTTCTGAATATTCAACAACACATTTCTTGCTAACTAACATGTTTCTTTCTTTATTTGGAAACACGTTAACTTATTTCTGGGCTGTAATGTTCATCCTTACACCTAGCAATCTTAGTCTATTTCAAAAAGACTAACACGATCCTGATCCACGTAGCTCTGATTCTTGTATAAGTTAAAAATCTAAAATAAGAAATACATATCTGAAATAACAATTCACCTTTCCAGAGTATCCATCCATCATGGCGCTATTGCTGCAATAGGCAGCAACAGCACCCAGTCAAATTAGTTTCAAAATATTCAACCGTTTACCTGTATAGTTTTCTTGAAATCGATAGTCAGTGAGTTCAGAGATCGATCGATCCGAACACGAACGAGGTGTGGGTGCAGCTTAGCTAGAGATGGGCGGGGCAAAGCTAAAATGGAAAGGTCCATTCAGTAATTCAACAAAATTACCTACAGTACAGCTCATAGATAAATTACTTTGTTTCCAAAACTAAAATGGGAAAGAAATGTTCTATTGAATATTTTGAACATAATTGGATTGGAAGATATTGTGGCCAGAGGCAGTAATGTCTTCCAATCCAATTATGCTCAAAAAATTCAACAGTATGCTTTATTTTGTTTCGCAAAAGTTTTAATTTATTTCTTAGCTCTACAGTATATCTGCAAGTGGCAGGTCAACACGTGTTGTCAAATGTTAAATTAAACCAATATTTGCTTAAAGACCGAGCTGGATGTTTGTAGTCCACAAGTCCTGATAATGAAGCATTATTTAAATCCATATACACTAGTAGGCTATAACAGTGAAAGTTAGAACTTTATAGAATGTGTAATAGATTTAAGTACAATACCACAGTGACTTATCCCAATGGTTTGTACATGTGCCCTACACTGGGACTATAATCGAATACGTTATCGGGGTACCCAGATTAGCTGCTTGAATACCCGAAATGATGTAATTAAATCTGTCAAGTTGGACGAATTGTATGTCTCTTCTATTTAATAACTATTCTGTTGAATATTTTGAAACTAATTTGACATGACGTTGTTGGTGGCGCTCCTTATAGCTATGCTGTAAATGAGGGGCTTTTTGGTCACATAATTCTTTCTTTACCGAATAGTCTAGTTAATAAATCTGACATCGGTATAATCGAATAACCGACGTTAACGTTAAGAGATTCTTAACATTTATATTTAGTATGAAAAGATTATTGCAGATTTCATGGTTTTATTAGCGAAATATAATGATGGGGTGAGTTACTTACCTTGGTATCCAGATCAGAGCAAAAAAATGCTCAAAGAGCAATTTACAGATCATGGTATCTAAACAGCTTTAGCTGTAAGTCTTTACAGAAATATCAACATTATCTTTGTCAAATGGGCTTTTACAGATAAAACTACTACTACTACTACTACTACTACTACTACTACTACTACTACTACTACTACTACTACTACTACTACTACTACTACTACTACTACTACTACTACTACTACTACTACTACTACTACTACTACTACTACTGCTACTACTGCTGCTGCTATTACTACTACTACTACTACTACTACTACTACTACTGCTACTGCTACTGCTGCTGCTGCTGCTGCTGCTGCTGCTGCTGCTGCTGCTGCTATTACTACTACTACTACTACTACTACTACTACTACTACTACTACTACTACTACTACTACTACTACTACTACTACTAATACTACTACTACTACTACTACTACTACTACTACTACTACTACTACTACTACTACCACTACTACAACTACTACTACTACTACTACTACTACTACTACTACTACTACTACTACTACTGCGGTTGCTACATATTCTAAGTACGAATACGTTCGTGCTCGTGAGAGGGCGCTGTCGTTGACACTTTCAGCCATATGCAAACCAAGAGATACATATTTTTTGTAAATTTACTTCTGAAATGATCGCTGGTCACCCACAAACATATCCGCACGCATGCACACACACACCAGCGCGCACATACATATGCTTGTGATTCATGCACGCATGCGTACGCATAAGGCTGTATGCAGACTCGTATGGGCACGTGCAATGTGAATATGCTGTCATTGACATTGTCAACCAGCTGCAAACCGAGAGACAGCTAGTTTCTTTAGAATTTACACATGGAATGACTGTTGAGGTTATTGTGTGAGTCATTCCAGTTGTAAATTTTCAAAAAATAGGTTTCTCTAGGTCTGCAAATGGATATATGTTTAAGACCCCTGCAGAAGCCGGTCAATTTTTGGCAAAATAGTTACTTAACACTAGGCCCCCGCCCCCTGAAATTTATCATCTCTTTCACAAATAGATAACTAATACGTGCACACACGCGTGCACCCATGCACCCGTATGCATACATACACCCACGTATTAACGCTCACAGAGGTGTATCGCCCTGTAATTTATCATCTCGTTAACTACTGCTGCTGCTGCTACTCCTACTACTACTACTGCTACTGCTACTACTAATGCTGCTGCTGCTGCTGCTGCTGCTGCTGCTGCTGCTACTACTACTACTACTACTACTACTACTACTACTACTACTACTACTACTACTATTGTTGCTACTGCTGCCGCTGCTACTACTACTACTGCTGCTGCTGCTGCTGCTACTACTACTACTGCTGCTGCTACTACTACTACTGCTGCTGCTGCTGCTGCTACTGCTGCTACTACTACTACTACTACTACTACTACTACTACTACTACTACTACTACTACTACTACTACTACTCCAGCTGCTACACATTCTAAGTATGAGTACATTCATGCTCGCAAGTGTGCTCTGTCATCTGCAAACTGAGAGAAATATTTTTAAATTTTTATCCCTGGCATGCTTGTTGAGGTTATCGAGTTAGTCATTCCTATTGTAAATTTTCAAAATTAGCCCATCACCCATGCTTCCCATCCCACCCCCTGTGTTCGGATCGACCTTCCCATTGTCTCTTCAGCCAGAAACAAACATGTCTGAACATGTTACAACTTGGCCGCATTCCACACCACCAGTTCTCCCGACACCACCCCTGTGTTTGGATTTACCTGGCCCTTGTATCTTCAGTCAGAAACAATAGATTCATTCACTGAAGAATCGATTAACTGCATATGGATTGCATGTTAAAACTTTTAGTGCTTAGGTGCGAACTTCATTCAGTAACAACAGATCTACAAACCGATCTCATCCCTTCCCAATGTCTCTTCATTCAGGAACAATAGATCTATGTACTAAATGCTTTCAAGCCGCTCCCTTAACTTCCTGTTGTCTCTTCATCCAGGGAACAATAGATCTACATACCCACCCATTACGCCAACATCCATTCCACGCGTGTCTACACCTGTCAATCATCCTACATACAAAACGCCGGCTGATAGGCTTGAACACACATGATTTGTCGAGAGCGGGCCATGTGACCTGTGACGTCATCATATTTGAATAATAGGCCACGACCCCTTTTGTTCTGCCAAACTCATGAGGTCACGTGAACAGATCTCGACCAATCAGAATTGAGCATATTTTGGCGGGGGAAAGTGGACATGGCCTAATATTCAAATGTGATAAAGTCGCATGTCACGTGACCCGCTCTAGACCAGAAGTGTGTCCCCAGCCCATCGCTTATCTACTCTCAATCAGACCATCACCTATCAAGTGATTACGCCTAATGGCAACGTGATGCACCTAAGTTTTGGCCGGTTGAAACTATGTGTGGGTGAGATCGTTCCGATGGTAGAACCACTTGAGATAATTGCTTCCCAAACTCAGATTGTAGGCACAACGCCGCTTGATTCAGTGACTCGGGGACATCAAGCCCAACCCAAGCTACTAATAATATCTACTTCTCCATGAAAAAGATATTGAGGCTAATTGATGTCGATCAGAATGGACGTGATTGGACCCCCATGAGCAATGTATGGCAGAATGAGCTTGCTAGACAAGTTCTTTCTAAATGAGCGCATGACTGTGACATAGCAAGAGGGGACAAACCGGTCTCTTATGTCACTGCCTGCCTGCCAGCGGTATACATTCTGGAAATGTTGGAGCAAGTGTTCTACCTGGTTAATAGGGTGGGACGGGGTTGGTTGTGGAAGTGGCCAATCCAATCTTTGCGTACGTACCTGGATTGGTAGATACACCAAATGTGCCGGGACAGTGTCCAGGAGCTGGGATACTAATTGCTTACATGAAACATGCTACTATTCTCTCTGAAATGGTGGCAGCAAAAGCTTAGACCAGCATCATGAATGACACGATTTAGTCCATCATAAACGCTTAATAGTCTTTCTCAAGTTGTACGAATCGTATGTCTTTACTATTTAATAAACATTACTATGGCAGCAACATCACCCAGTCAAATTGGTTTCAAAATATTCAACAGCTTACCTGTATAGTTTTCTGGGAACTGCTATTCAGAGAGTGCGTGGATCGATTGCTCCTAACACGGGCAATGCGAGGCAGAGGTGCCGGAAACTAATTTTAGGGGCGGGGGCAGGTTCCACAAAAGGGCACGCTGGATGGCATTGTCTGGAGGAAGATATGAAATGAGTGTCCCGCCCCACCTCTCATATAAGGTGTTCGGGGTACCCACCTACTTAACCACCACGAGAAAATACATTGCATTGTGTAGGCTCATGACTCGATTTCCTGCACTCTGAGTTTCTTATGATTGCGTAACCTATTCCCAATTCACAATCTGAGCGATCGGCCGTGCGGGTCGTTGTGTCACATTGGTGATTTGATTCGGGCCAGAAGCACTCTCATGTTACTTTATGGACTTGTGTTAATGTCAAAACAACCGAACTTTAATACAACTGCTCAGTCTGCTCTGAATATTCTAAAAACCTTGTTTAAAGTTCCAAAGTAACGTTTACTAATTTTTCGCAGAGAAACGGTTAAATGGCCCCGCTGCCCCCCCCCCCCCACCCCCATGCCAAAGGGGGCAACGGGGATGCTGCCCCCGATGCACACATCCCTCCACCGTCATTTCGGCGCCCCTAAAGCGAGTGTGGGACTTATCTAGAGATTGGCGGGTCATAGTTAAAACCGGATTCCTCTGTACATATATTGTGTTTTGACCCACTTGTCAAAAACAATAAAGTTGATCGCGATGATAAGTTGGACACGACGTTCCTTCTCATTAATGATCATAACGCATTCTGATTGCCATTACATGTGCATGACGTCAGACTTAATATTCCCATTGTAGGATCAACATAGGCCAACATGAGCTTTAACCATTTCATGGTCAAATTTTGTCAAGAAAATTTTAATTTTCTCTTAGAAAATCTCAATTTGCAGGTCAAGAGAAGACTATTTTTGAAAATTTACCACTGGAATGACTGGATCGATTATCGTAGCAAATTATCAAGAATATTCTTCTCTTGGCCTACAACTGGACATTTCCAAGGACCACTTCAGGGGTCGTTTTTGGCCGGCTTGATCATTAAAGGAAGGATCCATAGGTTGATCATATTGTTATTGTACATAATGTAAATATAGCTGTTCTATAAGAGCCTCGGGTAGATCAGGCCACTGACGGTGTATCCTCCTAAAATAAAGATGATTATTATTATTATTATTATTATTATTATTATTATTATTATTATTATTATTATAGGGTTAATAGTTGACGACGTTTGATTTGATTTAAACATATTTCTATTGTTCTAAGAGACTGTTGGGATTGAGTCACATGTTGTTTACAACTTAGTTACGACTCGCTCCCTAATGGTAATAATGGTGGCAGTGTAGTGTAGGTTCAGAAACATAAGTACTTATATACAATTGGAAATGGACCAGAGAGATCCGCTGCTACTAGAGGACAATGCCAGCGCTCCGACGTAAAATACCCTAAAGGGTATCCCATACCGGCGCAGCGCTGCAGCCGCATACAAACCCACTCCGGCGCACCCCTAATCGCGCGAGCACACCGGCAGTGCTGCGCTAATGCGTTCAACTTGGGGATACGATACGCCGCCGAAGAACCTCACCAGCCAGGGACCCCCCCCCCCCCACACCCCCCACCCCACCCCCCACTAGTTCCGAGATCCACCAGGTGCGGTGCAGCGTGATGGCGCGGGAAAATGAAGCGATGAATAATCCATACACGCACGTGCTAGTATAAAGGTTGCCGGCTTATTTAATATAGTCGTCAATTGAACTGTTCTCACCCGTGCATATACGTGCATAAACCACCACCCAACCTCGACACTCCGCGTCACCAAATCGAACCACATCCTATGGGTCTATGTCTTTACAGGCTCAGTTTTGTTATTTAGCACTTGGTGCCAGCTGGCGGCATCCCTCCAGGGGCCCAGTGTAACACTGCGGCCCAAAACAGGCGCAAGATAACGTCCGACGCTAGCCAATGCCCTAGATATTGGTCAACGTCGGACGTCCAGCCACGACACTGTACGCCACAATGACGTATCATGCCCCAGAGTCGATGATATTGCGACCACCAGACCTAGAGGACCACCACCAAGCACGGGTGTCCATTGTAGAGTGCCTTAAAATCCAATTTCGCTTGTTTTGGGTATTTAAAGTTCACGTGTCCCATTAAATATAGACTCTTTTGTACGAGATATGAGATGCCTGCAGCATGCAATTTACTGACTCCATAATCGCTGTAACTATTGGACGCCGTTCGTATCTCGCGAGATCTCCTTCGATACGAGATCGAGAACAGTATCTCGCATGTATTGAGTAGCCATTGGCAGAGTGATTTCCACCAGAATATGGTGGTAGAGAGAATTGAAACCTAAAAGGACACGGGCGCTACTCTCTTCATACCAGACAATATTAATACACGTAAAACGAGATGATATAAAGACTATAGTTGTCTGTATGACAAGTAGTTAACAGAAAAATAGACCCTCTGAATTCGTCGTAAAATTCAAATCTGTCGCACATCTGTCGCACACAAAATGAAGTCAAGAATTTGCTGACGTTGCGTGGATGTTGATATCACACGAACCACTGGGTGGATCGAGTCGATTTTAATGTCTGTATCAAGCTAGTAATACAGAGGTGAAGATGGTACCAAAATCAACACGATCCACAGTGTTGCTTTTACTGTCTGCTACAGAGATAGACTAGGTCCCGATCTGTCTGGTCTCCGAAGTAGAGTCTGTGTAACAGTCTAGTCGTTGTGATGACGTACTAAGATGGCCGGTCAATACGTTAGAGGTATATTCTCGAAGAAGCCACGCCTCTATTTTAGATTGTATTGGACGCCGCATTCGCTTAGTCTATTGTCTGTATGGCCGAGTTTACGCCGCTAGTAGGGTAGCTACTCGAGTTAGTAGAGTAGCGCCTAAACGGCTGGAGTACGTACTCTAGTACCTACTCGAGGCTACCCACCTATCAGCAAGGGTAAATCGAGTGGTCATGTGTTTGCATTGAAACTCGCTATATGGGCCAGGATTTCTCAAACAAAACCAACCCGCCTGCACGTGCAAATAGTCATTTGTTCTCTAGCTCCGGAAGCGTAATAATGCACGTAGGCATTCTATTCACGGTAGTACATTCGACAGCCTGCATTCCAATACTGTTCAACGCAAGTGTGTCAATTACCAGAAGAAAATCAGAGAAAGCTTTTATATAAATTTTGACAGTACTTGGCGTGAAAGTTATTGCTATCAATGACAACAACATTCAGTAAAATTGTCAAAATAATTATTAGGTAATGCGATTACTACCTGGAAAGGTTTTGGTATTAATTTGAATGAAAATATTTGCTACAACAGCTTTCTGTCTCTATATTCTAAAATAATCATCATAATTTTTAGTTGACTCTCGCTACGGATTTGAATAGCAATTTTACTAAGTTGTTGGTTTCTAAGGCACCAAAAACATTGTCGAATTATTATCCACACACGTGCAATCAGTATATTACTGTTTAGGCAAAGTGAGCGTAGGCCTATATACGCTTTCTCGCCAAGAATGCAAACAGCGTGCATGTTTCGTTGACAGATTTGTGCATTGAAATGCATTGGTCGAACAGAAACGTACACACGGTAGCTAGGCGAAATATTTCCTTCATGCAGGCAAATCGTATTTTGGCCCTATACTCACTCTACTTAGATGGTAATACATTGTTGGTACCTTAGTCAGCAACAACTTCCAGTCAAATTTCCAAGTGGTGACTGAAATTTATGATGATTATTTTAGAATACAGACTGAAAGCTGTTGCAGCTACCCTTTAAAATAAAATTGTTATCAAATAAATATATATACATTATAGCAGGTAGTAATTGCATTATATACTAATTATTTTGACAACAATTTGACTGAATGTTGGTGCTGTCATTGATAGCAACAACTTTCACGTAAATTACTGTCAATGTATATAAAAGCTTTCTCCTATTTTCTCCTGGACATTGCCACACTTTCTCTGAACAATAGTGAAATACAGACTGTCGAATGTACTGTCGTGAATACGCCCTACGTGCATGCTTATGCTTCCAGAGCTGGAGGACAAATGACTTTGCACGTGCAAGCAGGTTGGTTTTGTTTGGGAAATCCTGGCTTGTGCAGACGAATATGGCGTCCAATAGTTACAACTATTATGGAGTCAGGGCATTGCATGCTGGGTATAACTGCACGCCAGGGAGCATTGGTGATCGTGCATTTTCTCGAGCCGGTCCGCGATTCTGGAATTCTCTTCCACCTGAAATTAGAAACTGCTCTAAAATTGACTCATTTAAATCACTACTAAAAACATATCTTTTCCAAAGAGCATTCTAAATTTTGTAAAGCGCTTTTGAGCAATTCCAGTGCGTCAATAAAATAAAAATACATATACTGCCAGAGCCGTGCTGGAGTCAGAGTACAATAGGCGTAAAAGCCTAGGATTGATTGTGACAGATGCATCCACAGATAGTCCCATATGAATCGTCAGTGTGTCAGTATATCAGACATGTGAAAGCTGGTCGGCCAATCCTTGACTTTTAGTCTTGGTGCGGTGGTCCAGTGGAAAGATGCCTGGTTGCTGATGCTATGCGGAGTTGCAGAATGGCGGTTCGATCCCCCGACCGGGAGATGGTGATCAAGAAATTAAACTAACGGGTGCAGCACTGTCGGCTAAGTTAGCACATGGAAATTGAAGCCGCATGTTGCCAGTGCGTCAACAAAATTAAAATACATATACTGCCAGAGCCGTGCTGGAGTCAGAGTACAATAGGCGTAAAAGCCTAGGATTGATTGTGACAGATGCATCCACAGATAGTCCCATATGAATCGTCAGTGTGTCAGTATATCAGACATGTGAAAGCTGGTCGGCCAATCCTTGACTTTTAGTCTTGGTACGGTGGTCCAGTGGAAAGATGCCTGGTTGCTGATTTCACATCAAGAGTATACTTACCTCCCTAATACTTTTGATATTGCTAAATATTGGCTTTCACTCAATAAACACTCAGATTAAAACAGTTAGGTGCCCCTACTGGGCAGGGAGTCAGAGCGTAGTCTGGCGGATGCCAGCCCCACCACCGCGCATGCGCAGACTAGCACTTTCTCTTTGCTAATTTATTGGCTGAGAGACAACACATGCTTTCATGATAAGATCTTTCTATACGCTTTTCAAAGCTTTTTAAGACTTTTAAATAGACGTTTTTACCTGACAAAGATGGCTGAGAGAGTGACTTCGCCACAGGAGGGCCTTGGACCTTTAAATCAGGTGACTTCTAGTAAAATTAGCGAGTTTTGTCCCGTTGTAATGTGTTTCCGGGACTCGCGCTAAACGTGATAAGCGCCTTAATTAGTTGATTTTTTTCAACTAGGTGCTATATAAGACTAATCTCTCTTTGTGTTTATGTCAACAGGTCTGTGTGAAGGAGAAATAAGGACATGACATCAGCAGAGGGTTTGTGTCTCTCCACCATGGTTCCATTTCCTACTAATACTGTTAGGTTATCTAACCAAAAATTCTATGCCCAGTGAGTTGGAGGCCTATTATAAAGGTCTTCTCACTTTGCCCTCTTGATCCCATTCCTTCCCCTTGAGGTGGAGAGAGTTAAGAGGCGTTCAGTGGTGGAGTGCTCCAGTTCATCAGGTTGGATGGTTTGTCTAGACAAGGTGTCAGGTATTAATTATTGATATGAGAAAGGGAGATAATTAACACTATTTGCCATTGTTATCAGTATTTATCTGATGCTTGTGTAGTCGAAATGTCCATTCTGCACATGTTCTGGTTAGAGATACAATTCGTCCTTGCACTGGGATGTTTGTTGTGGATCGATTTTTTCCTGTCATAGGATTAATGACGTCATAATCAGTCTTGCTCTTTATTTACAATTAAAGTTGTCCGAAGCTGGTTTCTGATAAAAATTATGATCTTATGATCATTTTTTCTTCTCTTGAGTTGGTGAGTTTTCTAAGCTTAACTAGTTTGCTCATACTCCTCGTCCTTTGGCCTTTTTCAGAGACCTGGTTGTGCGTCCTGTGGACGATTTTTGAGGGACAAGTTTGGCCCTCATCTATGTTTTCAGTGTAGCCCCTGTGGTCCCTTGCTTAATTGCGAGATATGTAAGCACTGGGGGGGCGAGCTAATGTCCGAATTCTTGTGCTTGCAGGCGAAGGACAAGTTGGAGGAGGAGAAAAAGAAGCTGAAAAAAGAGGTCGTAAGTAAGAAGGGTAAGAGGAAGGCCTCGTCCGCGGTGGACATGGAGGCCTTCCGGACCGAGATGTTGGGAGAGATGAGGAGGACAATCAAGGATTTGGTTCCAGAGTTGCTTCGTGGCATGCTTCCTGGACCAAATCCTTTATTGACCTCATCATCTGCTTCGGAGCAGGTAATCCCCACCTCTGAATCAACGTTCCTTAGTACGCTTCCGTTGTTTGAAGATTCAGAGGTGGCCCCATTAGAGGGGGTGTTCCACGGCCCTGGCAGCAGGCTTATTGCCGCGCCCAATAGGGACCGTGGACGGTCGTCGCTGGAACCCGCGGCCTGCTCATCAGTCCAGGGGTATCCGCACACCGCGGCTGCCAGTACCTCGTATGGCACCTTCCCTGGCCAGTCCGGGTTAGCTCTCTTTGCTGACCCGGAGTCTAATCTTTCTGGCCAGGAGGATGATGATTACCTGTTGGGGTCGCCGTCTGAAGACGTGGCCATGGAATATGACGTTTGTGCACCCCTCGCGGGGAATACAGGCGCCTTTTTCCACGGTTCTACTCTCCCAGGGGTAGAATCCACGGTTCAGACTGTGGCCCTGGGCGCTGAAGGCCAGCGGTACCGCATACCTCGGCTTGCCGAGAGTGTAGCTGGTGCTGGCCGGGGCCGTGGTGAGGCGGTATATGCCCCGCGCTCTACCACGGCGCCTGCTCCTGGTCAAGCCAGTGAGATTAGCATGCCGGTATTATCAGGCCCGCATGCTTTCCCTGGCTTGCCAGGGATATCAGCGTATCCGCCGTCAAGCTCTGTTGCTTGCGCTCAGGAGGAAGACGAAGGCCCCCGTCTTGTAGAGCGCTCGCAACTAGCCACGGAGAAGGATTGGTCTGACGCTTGCCAGTGGCTGGTGAGTGTTAGACCAGATCTGCCCGTGGAGCAGTCGGCTAGCCAGCGTGAACACAGGCCGTGGTTAGCTGGTAAGCCTACTGCTAACGCTATGCCTTCTCTGCCGCTGGCAGAGCATGTCGTTGACATGTTCGAGGCGGCGGAGACGTCCATTAAGTCGAGTGGACGTCTCGCTAAGGCCCCGCGCGAGGTGGCCAGGCGTTGCCGCATCGTGCCCCTGGACTACCAGCGGTACGGTGTGGTACCAAAGCCGAGCGTGGATGACCGCGCGGCTTTGGGTGAGGATGCGCGGCCAGGCTCCCGTTCTGACACGGGAGTCTTGTGCTCGAATGCGTTGCGTTCGGCAAATGCCGCGTTGCGTGATGCGGAGGAGAGTGGGAGGGCTTCGATTGCCGCTCTGTCCCACGTCTCCCAGCTGTTACAAGGGGTAGTAACAGCATCCGCATCGCGCCAGCCAAGTCCGGTCACAGAACAGCGAGCCATCCAGGATGGTATCAACCTGGCTCTGGACTGTATGACGCAGGCGGTGACCAGGAGTGTCCGGGCAAGGCGCACTTTTGCCTTGGATAATCTGTGCCCGTCCCAGGACCTCTACAATAGGCTACTACGTACGCCTATGACAGGTCCTGGTCTCTTTGGAGGTGAGGGATGTAGACACCTCCAGGAGACGGTTACTCTGGTCAATAACCAGAGGGCGCTGCGCGAACAGTTTGAGGTGCTTCGTCGTGCCAACGTTCGCGCCGCACCCCCTGCGTATCGTCCCCTGCAGGCTCGAGGTGGTAGTGGCCAGGTCAGAGGCCAACCACCATCGCAGCGCCGGCCTCGGCCGCGTGCGATTCGGCCAGCAGCGAGGGGGGCGCAGGCTCCTCAGGCGCAGTCAGCCAGGCAGCCACCCGCGCACCGTGGTGCGCGCGGTGCTGGTCGTGGCGCGCGAGGATCTGGGCGGGGTAATCGTTCCTGATGGGACGGTTACCGCGGTGAGAACCGCGCCGGTGTTTCTGGCAAAGGAGACAGTGCCGCTCTTGCACTCCTTATGTCCACCTCTATCCCTAGGTGGACCGATGGGAGGCCGATTAGCCGACCACATGCAAGAGTGGGAACGGTTAACTCAGGACCGTTTAGTCTTGCGATGGCTTTCAGTCGGGTATCATCCCGATTGGATGACAGGCCCGCCATCGCGACTGTCTCTAGTGCCGATCTGGACTCCAAATCCGAGAGATCCAGATCAAAGGTTGTGTATCGAGGAGGAAATAAATTCCCTCATACAAAAAGGAGCTATTCAGCCGGCACAGAGGTGTCCGGGCTTCTATTCAACCCTGTTCTTAGTAACAAAGAACACCGGAGGGTGGAGACCAATTCTCAACCTCAAGCCATTGAACAAGTTCATAGAGACGCCCAGTTTCAAGATGGAGACTGTGCGCTCGGTGTTGGCGGGGTTAGAGAGGGGAATGTGGACAGCGTCGATAGATTTGAAGGACGCTTATTTCCACATCCCCATACACAGGAGTTTCCGTCGCTTCCTGAGATTTGCATTCCAGGGCAGACAGTGGGAATTCAGGGTGCTACCCTTCGGAATTTCCACGGCTCCTCGGGTTTTCACCCGTGTGGTTCTTGCGATCACCGCATACCTCCGCAGGAGAAGCATAGCAGTCCACACGTACATAGACGACTGGCTGTTGAAAGCGCACACCCGGGAAAGTTTGTCGGCCAGTCTGGAGATTGTTTTGAAAACTCTCACAGACTTAGGCTGGATGATCAATTTCCCAAAATCAGAGCTGACTCCATCCCAGAAGTTTGTTTACCTGGGGATGTTCTTCGATCTAGAGACAGGATATGTTTATCCTACTCAGGAGAGAGTTCAGAAACTCATCTCATTAATTCAGTCAGTGTGCGACAGTCGTCATGTCCTGGCACGGGTTTACTTGAGAATGCTGGGGTTGATGGTTTCATTGGAGCCAGTCATTCCTCAGGCCGCCTTACGCAGGCGGCCGATCCAGTTATTTCTCATGACACAATGGACCCAGAGTACAGGTTCGCTGGACTCGAATGTGTCAGTGTTGGCGCCTCTGATTCATCACCTGCAATGGTGGTTGGACACAGAGAATCTCTTGGTGGGGGTTATGCTAACCCCTCCCCACCCTCAGGTGACTGTGTATACAGATGCATCGATGGAGGGCTGGGGAGCTTGCCTGGAAGAGTCCACGATATCAGGGCTGTGGAATCTGGAACAGTCAAAGGAACATATAAATCTACTGGAGCTAAGAGCAGTAGTCCTGGGCCTGGAACATTTCTTACAGAAAGTTCAGGGCAAGATTGTTCTTATTCGTTCAGACAACTCAACAGTTGTGACTTACATAAACCGCCAGGGCGGAACGAAGTCGCCCAGTCTCTGTATGATGACATGGAGACTGCTTTGTTGGTGTCTGGATCACCAGATTACCTTGAAAGCAGTTCATATTCCGGGAAGGTTAAACCTGCTAGCAGACTCATTGAGCCGAAGGATGAGTGTTTTACCCACGGAATGGCAACTAAATCAATGTGTGGCGGATCGTCTGTTCGACCATTGGGGGAAACCCAACATCGATTTGTTCGCAACGAAGAAGAATGCGAAGATGATGACGTACGTCTCTCCGATTCCGGATCCAAGCGCTTTCGCAACAGATGCGTTAGCTATCAGCTGGGGGAGAATGTATGCATACGCATTCCCTCCAGCAATCCTGATTCCAAAAATTCTTCAGAAAATCAGACAAGAGGAATGCCAAGTGCTTCTGATCGCCCCGGATTGGCCAAGCCGATCATGGTATACGGATCTGCTGGACCTTCTGGTCTGCAATCCGGTTCCTCTGCCTCTGATGGACGATATTATCTTCCAGGGCAAGGCCCTTCACAACAATCCGTCAATGTTCAGATTGACTGCGTGGATGTTGTCAAGGAATCTAGAATTAAGGAGGGCTTTTCTGAGCAAGCAGCCATGTTTATGGCCAAAGCCAGGAGGGGGTCAACCTCCAGAGCATATAATTATAAAATCAACAGATTTGCAGAATGGTGCTAAAAAAGATGTATTGATCCAATGGATGCATCTATTCAGGTAGTAGCTGATTTCCTCTGTCACCTCTATGATGCCTATAGCCTCAAGCCTAACTCTATTGCTGGTTATAAGTCAGCTTTAATGTCTGTTATTCCTTGCTTGGCTAAGAGGGGAAGTGATGAAGTGAATACATTAAATGTATTAATTAAAGGCATGGGCAATCTAAGACCAAGGAATCCACCGGTGATTCCGTCTTGGAGTTTATCGCTAGTGCTTCAAGTACTAGGTGATAAGCCGTTTGAACCACTTAGTTCCATTTCGATGAAACTATTAACACTGAAGACTGTGTTTTAATTGCTGCGGCCTCGGCTAGGCGTAGGAGTGAGATTCATGCCTTATCAGCCGAGGATGACCGTTTTGTGGTTTCAGGGGAAGGCCTTAAGCTGCTACCTAGGATTAATTTCTTGGCTAAAAATCAGTCGTTGAAATATCCAGGTCAACCTATTATTTTGCCTGCTTTAACTAGATATGATCCTAATTCTAAAGCATGGTGTCCTGTCCGGGCGCTTTGCCGGTACAAACAACGTACGGCGGAGTGGCGCACCGACCAGTCAGCGTTATGGTTGTCATATATTGAACCCCATGGCAGGGCTTCTAAGGACACCATTTCCAGGTGGATTGTAGAATGCATTCAGTTTTGCCATAAATCCGCCACCGGGAAGCAGGTTGACGTGGCCAAGGCTCACAGTGTCCGCGGCGTAGTGACATCCACTGCCCTATTTAATGGGGTCCCTGTGGATGATATTATGTCGGTGGCTCAGTGGCACTGTGAGTCAAGTTTTACAGACCATTATCTCCGTGACACCTCTAATCCTCTCGCCTTGTCGATTTTGAAAAAATAACTAGGCATATATATTTTTGATGGGGTTTCCTCATTGCTTATATATTTCACAATTAATTTATGGAAACAACCACTAATTTGGGACTGCATCGATCTTCACCAATGGGAAGAGGATGTCAGCAGCCATTTCAACAAGGTCAGTCTTGTGTATGTGTTGTCCATTGTTGATTGTCTTGTCACGTTACCCGTTATTTATATGATGATGGTTTTGTGTATTTATGTGGTTCATTGTTGAGAGTATACGAAAATGGAGTTTTTTCGTCTCTGTCCTGTAGTACATGGCACTTGTACGTAGAGAGCGTATAGGACATTGAGGTCATTCGACTCTTCCTCCTAGGAAGGAGGGGGGGGGGGGAGCGCATATGACATTCGGTCATCTCTCATACATCGGGGGTGTTATCCGATGGTTAGTCAAATCCTGACTGTTTTTTCATACAGTTTCAGAAGTTTAAGTGCCTTAAACGCAGAAAAGCGTATAGGGATGAGCTGGTCTTTTGACCTCGCCTCCCTCCCGCCGAATTCACTGTCGAATTCTGGCAATATCAAAAGTATTAGGGAGGTAAGTATACTCTTGATGTGAAATAAACGAAATCAAGGATTTCTTTTTTCACGAGAGAGTTGATACTTACCTCCCTAGATACGGACCCGGCCTCTCCACCCCACAGAGGCTCGGTCTTCAGGCTCTTAATAGTTGCATGTGTATCAGCCAATAAATTAGTCAGAGGAAGTGCTAGTCTGCGCATGCGCGGTGGTGGGGCTGGCATCCGCCAGACTACGCTCTGACTCCCTGCCCAGTAGGGGCACCTAACTGTTTTAATCTGAGTGTTTATTGAGTGAAAGCCAATATTTAGCAATATCAAAAGTATTAGGGAGGTAAGTATCAACTCTCTCGTGAAAAAAGAAATCCTTGATTTCGTTTATGCTATGCGGAGTTGCAGAATGGCGGTTCGATCCCCCGACCGGGAGATGGTGATCAACAAATTAAACTAACGGGTGCAGCACTGTCGGCTAAGTTAGCACATGGAAATTGAAGCCGCACGTTGCCAGTGCGTCAATAAAATAAAAATACATACATTGCATGCTGGGTAAATTGAACCGGCATCTCATATCGTGTGCAAATGTGCCTATATTTAACGGGACACGAGAGCTTTAATTTATGTCAAACCAAGAACCTCACATAAACAAACACTGTATTGTCTGTATTATATATCTTTTCAGAATGACAATAGACTCATAGACCATGTACAATGGATGATTCCAGTTTTTCAATCTATAATATGACGTCATAATCAACTACGTGACGTGTAGGATGCCGCCATCACCAGTTACTTCCTGAATGGAGTAGATAAGTTCGTCACTAACGCTAAATGGATGACGGACCGTGTACGAATTGTATGGCTTTACGATTTAGTGAACATGCTGTTGAATATTTTGAAAATAATTTGACTGGCCGCTGTTGCTGATTGGAAGTTACCTGTATAGCTACCATGAAATTGTGATTCTGGGAATTTAGGATTCAACGCATGTAAATTGATCCCGTCACGCGCACATCATGGGCGGAGCTTAGTTAGCAATAGGCGGGGCATAGCTAGAAATGGATCACTCTATTATGATGTCACTGTGAAATCGGAAATGTACCAATGCTAAACAGGGTAAGCTTCGTGACACCTAGACTAGGTGGTCCCTTGAACGCAAGACGGCTGTTAGAATGTCTAAAATATAAGTTCGAATGATTCAAGGGGGGTAAATCCGTATGCGTCTATAAATGAGAGTTGGTTACCTTCCTTATACTTGTGGCGAATACCTGTGATGAAAGATTATCAAACACGTTGTTGCTATTGCTACAGAGTATCTAGTTACATTCATTCGCTCTGTTTTATCGACAACCTGTCATCTGTGGTCTATCTTCGTTACGCAAAATATATAATTAACTTATTAGAGCACCTAATTTTCAATAATCCTCTAGGGAAACCACTCACACCCCAATAGAGGAGCGAGACAACAATAGCAGACTTAGTCACCTGTAGGCCTACTCACCCAATTTCGATTCGTGCATAATCACTGACTCACTCACTCACTCACTCACCCACCCACTTCTGTTTCTCTCTCTCTACCTCCCTCCCTCCCTCCCACCACCCCACTCTCACTCCCCCCCCCCTCTCTCCCTCTCTTTCTCTCTCTCTCTCTCTCTCTCTCTCTCTCTCTCTCTCTCTCTCTCTCTCTCACATTTCGAAAACACAGTCGCGATCTGAATTTCTGGTATTGATCTAGCTAATGTATTCATGTCTCAAGCTGATAACTGGTACAATAAAATTATATGACGTCTATTGTCACCTGGCTACAATAGCTACCGCATCGTTCGCCGGTTTGATCCATGCATCTATTACAATAAAATATTTCCAGGCGTTGATTTTTATTTCTCTGCTCTCTGAGTGCAGACCATCCGCCTGCATAAAACTGTCTAGTTTGGAGAACTATGCCGGCATTACCATAAGTTACGATGTCGTAAAAGTTAGACAATGCTTGCATATTTAGATAATCTTTATCGGCCGTCGGTCTTTAGCCTTTGACCACATAATATAAAGATCAGGCCATTGCGTGTCATATTACTCTCGTCAGAAATAAGGCTTAAAGTTGCATATTCACAGCAAAGTGCTTGAAAGTAAAATGGTTAAAATTGTATACTTTCAGAGCTTTAAATTGTGTACCGCATTATAATTAAAGGAAATAAATCTTAACATATCGTTCTTTCATTTCAAATAAATTAATATAATTTTTTTAGGTGCGCAGTCTTCTTCTTTTCGTTCGCTGATCATACCGCCAGTCCTAAAGTGACTATCGACATGATCAGATGCGCAGTTGATATAGCGACTCGTGTCTCTAATTCAATGTCACAACTTGAAATTTTATTTATTAATTTATACGTAGTTGTATTACCAGACGCTAAGGTTTATAATTGTTTTTCATTACATTGAGATATTTACGGTTCTAAAAGTAACAATTTTATTTTCAATCATTAAATTTGGAGTGAAGATGCGGCTAATACTAGCATAGTTTGCAGAATTATTTTTCGCATATAGCATGTAGGCCTAATATTTTAAAACCTTTTGACTGGAAGTGTGGCTTATAAATGGGATTGCCAATTCTAAATTTACATTACATGCCTAAAATCGGGTGATACATGAATAATCACATAATGGTTCGATTGGTGATTTTTTGAGGGACAACCGGTGCTCTGGTATTGAGCATGAAAAGATGGCCGCAGTCAATCATTATCTCTGATCTCTATTGTCAAAAGTTAATTAAAATTCTCCCGGAGTCTATTGAATGACGATTAGACAGTGGTCATTCCTGACAGGTACTGGTCAGATAGCACAAACCTGACAATTGTCATTAAAGATTTCATGATAACAAACAGACTGACTATAGCAGTAGCTAGACTAGACCAACTGTGTGGTGTGGCGGTGGTGGGGGATGAACACACGTGTCATGC